>CAUYUJ010011281.1:194601-237101 GCA_963575745.1 Prorocentrum cordatum
GGGTGTCTTGCATCGGCGCGCGCTCCCCCCCCCTGGCGGCGCCTCTTGAGCCGGCCCTTTGCGCGCTCCGCGCGCCGAAAGTTCGTGGTCATGCCGTTTTATGCGGGCTGTACAGAATGACCTCCACGCGCAGAAGGGGGGCAGGGGGAGGGGAGGAGGCTTCTTAGACGCACCCCTGCTTCTTAGAAGGCGCGGGCCTTGTCTGTAGATGCAAGGCCGGGGCCGTCGGAGAAACAGCCTCCTTCTAGGAAGCCTTCCCCCCATCCCCCTACCCCCTTCTGCGCGCCGCCAAAAAAGAGGGGATCGAGGCGAGGAAGTGGCAATGGGGCCTTCAATGGCCCCCGGACGGACTCCGCGGGCCCAGAAGGTGCACACGATGTGCATGTTGCTTCCCCGCCGCCTAGCTTCCCCGTGAACGAGGGCCCGAGCGCTGGCCGTGCGGATGCTCGGCTTACAGTCGACCCGCATAGTAAGGATGAGCAGCCTTTTCGAGGTTACCCCTTGCCTCCTCCCCCTTCGGCCTTCCAAGGCTATTGCATCCCTACCGCGTCTTCTTACCATACGCGTTGACTGTAGCGCACAGCCCCCCTCGCCATGGAGGAAGCGGGTCCTGAGGCGAATGGGCCCTGAGGTTTCTCGCCGTGTTCGTGGGACCCTCCACGGGCCCTGGGACCGCCAGAGACGACCTGGGAGGAAGAGGTGGCCCGGGGGACAGCTTCGGGTCCAGGACCCCCCCTCCCGTTTCATTCAGGACCCGTCGGGTTCATGGCACCTTCCCCCCCCCCAGGAGGAGGAGGAGGCGGAGGAGGAGGAGGCGGAGGAGGAGGAGGAGGAGGAGGAGGAAGAGGAGAAGGAGGAGGAGGAGGAGGAGGAGTGAGGAGGAGGAGGAGGAGGAGGGGAGGGGGAGTGGGAAGGAGGAGAGGAGGAGGCAGGAGGAAGAGGAGGAGGAGGAGGAGGAGGAGGCGCAGGAGGAGGTGAGGAGGAGGAGGAGGAGGAGGAGGAGGGAGGCGCAGGAGGAAGGAGGAGGAAGGAGGAGGAGAGAGGAGGAGGGGAGAGGTAGAGGAGGAGGAGGAGGAGGAGGAGGAGGAGGAGGAGGAGAGAGGAGGAGGAGGAGGAGGAGGAGGAGGAGGAGGAGGAAGAGAAGGAAGAGGAGGAGGAGGAAGAGGAGGAAGGGAAGAGGAGGAGGAGGAGGAGGAGGAGGAGGAGGAGGAGGAGGAGGAGGAGGAGGAGGAGGAGGGGGCACAGGGCAGCCCCTGGCCGGCCCCGGGCCTGGTGCGGCGGCGGCGACTGCGGCGAGGGGCTGCGCGGCGGCGGCGCCCTTCCCTCGTCGTCGCCCGCTGTGGGCCCAGGCGAGGTGGCGCCGCGGCGGCGGCGGCGGCGGCATGGGGTCGTCTAGGGGACGAACAGTGACACGAACAGAAAGACTCGAAGGTCCACGCGGATTTTTCGGATCGGCGCTGGGGCCCCCTGGCGGCCGCCAGGGAGGGGGGTCCAGCGCCGTTCAGAGCAATCCGCGCGGATATTCTAGTCTTTGTGTCTATGTCACTGTTGTTTCCCTATCGTCGTCGCCGGCTCGTCGTCCGCCGTTGGCGGATGAGCAGAGCGCACGTTCCAGGCGACTGTTTGTCTTAAGGGTCTGGCGAAACCCCGGATTGTCGGGCCCGCCCCCTCCCCCCCTCCCAGAGGATAACCTGACCTTGTCGGTTGCGCAGACCCGAAGGGGTGAACGAAGTATTGGGGCGCGCGGGTGCACGTGAGGTTGCCCACAGCGAAGAAGACGCTTGGCTATCGGCGGACACCTCGCCCCTCCCCAACCCCACCGGGCAGCTCGAGCGATCGCCGAAGAATTAACAACGATCTCCATCACCGACGCCCTTCCTTCAGTTCCCCTTTTTCTGATCCGCCCAGGCGCCGGGCGCCACGGCTGGCTTCGCTTCGGAGGGCCCGTCCAGGACGCACCCCAGGGGCCTGGGGAGCCCAGGACCGGCAGAGGGAGACAATTAGTGAACTCTCCCCCTGCCCCCCAATCTCGAAGTTGGCACGCGCGGTGGGGGAGACTGCGGTCGAGGTGCCACTCCTCAGACCCACCACCAACTCTGAATATGGGGGGGAGGGGGGGAGGCGTTCCCAGACGAATGTGGCATGAGCGTTCGCTATTTTTGTTCCGAGGCCTGACGCTCGCTTCGCGTCGGTACCTGACATCCCTGCTGTACCGCCAGCCCGGGCCAGCAGCGCGGGCGCGAAGACGTCTGGGTGCCCGCGCACCGCGCCGCGCGGCCCGAGCTCGAGGGGGGGGGGGCGGCGCTCGGCCCAGCCGTTCGAGGCGCGGGGGCTCCCCGGGCCGCCCGCCCAGCCGCTGTGGGCGTGCGCGCGCGTGCCTGTGGTGCCTTCCTGTGCCCTGTCTCCCTACTTAAAGCTGTGCGTAGCCCGCCCAGCTTTTAGCGGAAGAGGTTCGCTCTCGCCCCGCAGATCAAAAAGTGTGCTTGTGATCTGGCCGGACCGCGCGCTCTCCCGCTCGACGGCCTACGCTTCGCCGCCGCGCGCGCGGCCGCAGCGCTCAAAGTGTGGTGTGTGTGGGGTGCGTTGTATGTGTAGTGTGTTCTGCACGTGTCAACCGCCTGGTGGTTGCCCCCCCGTCGGCACAAGCTCGGTGGCAATCTGCTCAGCGTCTCTGGTCATGCCCAGCTGGACGAGCCGGCCGCAGAGGGAAGAGTATGTGCGCGTGTGTGTGTGTAGGTGTATGTGTAGGCGTGTGTAGGCGTGTGTAGGTGTGTGTAGGTGTGTGTGTGTGTGTGTGATCGTGCCGGCTGTTGGCGTCATGCCTGACACTTGCCAGTTTTTGTTGCATCGTCGGGCGCTTCTGCCCCTCTGCCTCCCACGCGTGGTCTTCGGAAGTTTTCCAGGCAGCAGCGTCGCTTCACAAGGGAGACTGATGTGTTCTGAGGGTGCCCCCCCCCCAACGTGCACACTTGGAAGGTATTGGGCAAGGATGTGCAGTCGGGGCCCTGAAGAAGGAACCCTTTTGGTTGGGGAGGGGCTCCGCGTTCCTTAAGTGTTTCACAGCTTGCCTCAGGTTTTCCCCATGTCTTCGATAGGAAATCGAAGTTTAACTTCAGAAAAAAGAGGCCTCGCTCCTTATTTCGGGTTCCTTAGGTTAACGCCCCGACTGTACACGCAACGAACCTGGCTTCAGCCGCGCGCGCCTATTTTGCATATACGGTGTCCTCTGTGTATGAGTTGTGGTGGAGCAATGGACTTCAGGGATCAACGGGTCGCCCGTGTTATCTTCATCTCGATTCCATCGCCGCCAATATTTAATGCGACAGCAAATTTGATCCATCCATATTCACCGAGATCGGTTCGTCGGGTTGCACACGTTGGTTGGGCGCTCTGGCGCGTCGGAGGAGAGGGTGTCTGTGTGTGAGCGTGTTCGTTCCACCCTGTCTCGGCCAGTGCGCGGTTCTTGATAATTGCAAAGCTGCCACGCGGTTTCACAAGGAAGCTCATCGCTTTGATCGGAGGCCGCCACAGCTTTCCACCGTTGACTGGACCCTGCAGCGCGTCGAGGGAATAGTGTGTGTGTGTGTCCGTGCGTCTGCGTGTTTGTGTGTGTTTCTTGCGGTCGCCCAGTCGCCCCCTCCATCCACAACGTCGGGTGGTATATCTCTTGGCGTTGAGCGTGCGCCCCTCAAGTATCGACGCAGCGGTGCGGCCACCTCGCCGGAGGAGGAGCAGGTGTGTTTGCGTGTTCTGGAGGGCGTGGCACCTCGCGCTTCGCATGCCGCGCGGCTGCCTTCGGCACCTTGGGGCACCATGGCCAGGGGAACGAAGAATGACATAAACATAAAAACTCGGAGGTCCGCGCGAGTTTCTCGGATCGCCGCTGGACCCCCCTCCCCGGCGCGCGGAGCGCGCCAGGGGCGGCGCCGGAGGCGCCGCCAGGGGGCTTTAGCGCGGATCCGAGAAGTCCGCGCGGACCTCCGAGTCTTTATATGTATGTCATGATTCGTTCCCCTAATGGCTTGGGGCACCTTTTCGGAGGCCTGGAAATGGGCACCAACACCAACACAGGGGGTTGCCTCCACAGGGGGAAGATGATCCTAGATTTCGGTGTTGGTGGTAACAGAATATTACCACCATCACCGAGATCGGGATCTTCTTTCCTCGATGGAGGCACGCCGCCGATATTGGTGTTGGTGTCAACCTCTAGGCCTGCGACCTTTCCTGCTACAGAGGAGGAGGGGGATCGGACTCCTCCTCCTGCCCCCTCCCCGCCCGCCCTCGTCTGGCCCTTCGGGGGCCCCGCCGGGGCCACGGTCGGATCCACCTCGGGCCCCTGATCAGAGCACGCCCCGGGGAGAGAGGTCTTCGGGCCGGCTGTGAGGGAGGGTGGGAGGAGAAGGAGAGGGAGGAGGAACAGGCCTCGGCAAAAAGTATCGAACACTCATGCCGCATTCATCTGTGAACGGCTCCCCCTCCCCCCAATGTTCAAAGTTGGTGGTGGGTCCGGTGAGCGGCACCTCGACCGCAGTCGCCCCCCGCGCGTGCCGATTTTGAGTTTGGGGGGCAGGGGGGGTGTTCGCTAATTGTTTCCCTCTGCCGAAGGAGTGCACAACAGGGTCTGCACCAAATCTAGGGCCAGGGGCTTTCGGCGAGCCTATCTCCAGTGTGTGGGAGCGGATCCAGAAGTGAACTGCGACCCGGCAGCCAGATGTTCAACAATTGGTTTTCAGATGCACATTCGTACCAGGCAGTTGACCATCGTGATGCAGGGCACGGCGTCACACCTGTACAGAGGGAGGAAGGACGGTCACGCAGCATACAAGAACCAGCGCCCACCATCTTTTCTCTCACCCATGATTGCTTCACCTTTCTCACTCCACCACCAGAGGCATAGGCAGCTGCGCGCATGCAGCTTTCATGTTTTTTTGTTAAGCTCAGGTCTTGGGAGATTATCATTGGCGACGGGCCCGAGCCGGTGATACGCTTTGGAACTGTGGGCGTTCCCTCGCCAAGAACAGGCCGCTGCACGCACGTCCTATCACAGCTGATGCCGTTGAATCAGCGTCTTGCCTGTTGCTCAGTTGCGCGTGTCATCATCTCGCGTGCGAATTGTCGTGCTTCGTTGCCTGTGTCCCCGCCCCTCTTTGTCTGCCGAGCAGATGTGCAGTGATAGAAGCAGGACGCATCCGGAGGACATGTGACACGCGCAACGTAGGAGGAGGAGGAAGAAGAGGAGGAGGAGGAGGAGGAGGAGGAGGTCGAAGAGGAGAAAGAGGAGGAGGAGGAGGAGGAGGAG
The DNA here is from genome assembly GCA_963575745.1 of Prorocentrum cordatum. Lineage (NCBI taxonomy): Eukaryota > Dinophyceae > Prorocentrales > Prorocentraceae > Prorocentrum > Prorocentrum cordatum. The sequence continues at coordinate 199,901 of CAUYUJ010011281.1, forward strand.
AAGGAGGAGAAGGAGGAGAGGAGGAGGGGGAGGAGGAGAAGGGAGGAGGAGGAGGAGAAGGAGGAGGAGGAGGAGGAGGGAGGAGGAGGAGGAGGAGGAGGAGGAGGAGGAGGAGGAGGAGGGAGGAGGAGGAGGAGGAGGAGAGGAGGAGATAGGAGGAGGAGAAGGAGGGGAGAGGAGAAGCAGAAAGGCTGTGCGCGGCACTCGGCACGTCTGCGAGGGAGGGGGGAGGCCGAGGGCGGGGCGAGAGAGGGACCTTCTGTGGCGCGGGCTCGCGGGCGAGGGAGGCTCTCGGCCCGAGCTGGCGCTCGGGAGGCGAGGGGGGAATGGGGGAAGGGGGAGGAGAAGGAGGAGGAGTAGGAGGAGGAGGAGGGGGGAGGAGGAGGAGGAGGGGGAGGGGGAGGAGGGGAGGAGGGAAGAGGAGGGGGAGCAGGACGGAGGAGAGGAGGAGGAGGAGGAGGAGGAGGAGGAGGAGGAGAAGGAGGAGGAGGAGGAGGAGGAGGAAAGTCGTGACTCAAGGCGTCCGCCATGTCATCAAGCACTGCGCATCGTGTGTTGCTCGCCGTCGCTGACCCCGCTGCACGCCTGCCGCCTTCCCCCGCATGCGCCCCCTCCGCCGCAGCCGCCGCCCCCGCCCACGCGGAGCCGCTGCAGGAGGAGGCGCAGCCGGCAGGTGACCAGAGGACCTTGCCATTTAGATGTTCTCTTGCTTGCCCAGTTCCAGTGCTCGACAGCGGGCGAGGGGGGGGAAGCGAGAGGGGGCGGGCCTTCTCAGAAGGCTCGGGAGCCCCATGGCCTCCTCAGAAGTCTCTGAAGCCTTCCCAGAAGACAGAAGACTTCTCGGAAGCGCGAGGGCTTCAGTGAAGTCACGCCACCTTCTGAGAAGGCCTTCTCCTTCTCACTTCCCCCCCCCCTCGCTCGCCGCCAACACGTTCGGCACGCCGAAACGTGTGCGCACGCGGCACTGGACCGAAATCCATGTCGCCCCCCTTGTGGAGGCTTGCCTGCCGAGTCTCCACGCTCGACTGGCAGGGACGTGCGCGCAGGCAGCCCAAGGCCTGAGCACGCACCTTCCCCCCCGCGGGGTGGCGAGCGAGGGGGCCGCGAAGAACCAGCGTGTGCATCTGCGCGCGCTGCATTCGCGCGCACCCATGGCTAGGCCGCGAGCACCTGTGCCGCGGCGGCGACGGCTCTCACGACCGGCGCCCGCGAGAACAGTCGCAGGCCAGGCGACGTCTGCCAAGCAGAGTGAGGAGGCCGAAGGGTCTTGCTCCTCCTCCTCCCCCTCCTCATCCTCCTCCTCCTCCTCCTCCTCCTCCTCCTCCCCCTCCTCCCCCTCCTCCTCAGGATCGAGGGCGAGGCCGCGCTGCTCGGATGCTCGCGGCCCCAGGCCGCGTGCTCGGGTCTGCCTCCCCCCGTCCCACGCCTCCCGAAAGCCGCGCACCAGATGTCAGCGGAAGTCCCTGCGTGCGTGCCCGAAGTGGGCGTCCGCTTCGCGGGCTCTTGTTGTTTTCTGCCTGATTGTTGTCGTCGTCCTGGCCCGCGACCCGCCCGCGACCCACCCGCCACCCGCCCGCGACCCACCCGCGGCCCACCCGTATTGTGTTGAGAAAGCTTCGGAGCTTGCGCGTGTTGTGTAATGCGTGAAAGATCGGCGCCTGGCGCATGCTTCTTCGGAGCCTCGCAGACTGCTGACTGTCAAGGGAGGACACACCATCCGGACCCGATAATTGGCATTTCTTAAACGACCTTGGTCGTTTACTAAAAAATCTTGCCCTGTTCAATTCCTTCTCTGGGTGCGTTTACTAAACGGCCTCGCTTCTCGGGGTGGTTCTTATGGGGGTGATTGTTTGCTCTCCATGGAGCCTCGCAGAATGCTGACTGCCCCTCCGCCCCCTCACTCTTATCCGCAACTGCGGGGGGGGGGTCGGGGACGACGTCGGGGTGGTGTGATGTATACTTTTTCCCCGCTTTCCCGGGGAAGCAATGTATACACCAGGATCCCGTATACACCAGGATCCGCATTCCTGTGCGAGATTCAGTGTGAGGCCAGACAAAGGCGTCTGTGTATAGACTTCGGCCCCTTACCTCCACAGGAGGAACGTGCAAGAATAGTTCAATATAGCCAGGGGACGATTCTGTTTTGCCATTTGTTGACTATGTCTGCGCATGTTGTTGGACTATCTTTCACGGTTCCTCCACAATCCGCCCGTATGGGGACATGGCCGACCTCATCCTAGGTGTGCCTCGACCGTGGCCTCAGCGCTTTTACATCCTGTGCCAGGGCCTCAGAGCTTTCAGCCTCAGGCACGTCAAATAAAACTCGGGTGTAGCCAGGACCCCGGGTAAGTGGACCCGGTTAGTGGTGGGGCCCTGGGGCCCTTCGATTGGCCAGATTCACTAAACCAGGTTTGCCGTAGCTGGTGTTTTTCGGGTGACGGCAGTTCCGGTTAGTGGAGATGGGGCGGGGGGGCGCCCCCGGTACAGATCATTCAACCAGGTTCCACTAAACCCAGTTTTACCAACGCCCGGAAGAAAGCGGCCTGCCAGCAGGAGCGTGTTCTAAAATCCTCTGAGCCATGACGCGCGGTATGCCCCCCCTCCCCCACCCCGATGCCCCCCATACCTGGTATCGCTCGGACGTGTACCTTTTTCCTCGGCGAGAGCCATCAAGGATCATCCTGGACCATGGAGCAAAAAAAAAAAAAAAAACACGCACGAAACCGACAAATGCACGGGAAATGGACGTCCGAGCGACGGCAAGATAACGTAACGCTCTCCCCACCCCCTGTAGTGCCCCTCGAGCACTGACATTCTGGTGCTCGCAGGCTGCGATGGTGCTTGCAGGCTGCTTTGACGTTCACGGCCTAGCGCGGCGTTGACAGGCTCGTGGCCCGTGCTTGCAGACATGGTGCTGCGCTCGCAGGCTATTGTCGCACATGCAGGGTCCATAAGTTTTTGCGCACTCGCGCGTGGCTCTCTCTGCACTCTGGTGTTGGCAGGGCCGCGAGAGCTGTGGTAGTGGCATTGGTCGCAGAAGAAGTGGCAACAGTCGCAGCAATAAAAGTGATATCAGGAGGAGGAGCAGGAGCAGGAGCTGGAGTTGGAGGGGGGAACGGGGTGTCCTTGTAATCGTCGTCGTGGTTGCCTTGTGATTGTGGTGATGGTTGTTGTGTTTGTCATAAGCGTTGTTGTCGTCGTCGGCGTGTGGTCGTCGTTGTGACCGTCGTCGTGACAGTCGCGGTCGTCGTAGTACTCCAAAAATCGTCGCGATCGTCGTCACAGTCGTCGTGATCGTCGTCGCGGTCATTATCGTGGTCATCGTCGTGCGGTCGTCGGGAGTCGTAGTAGTCGTCCAGGTTGGCGTTGGCTTCCTGAGTGTGGTCGTCGTTGTCGTCGCGATGGTCGTCACGATCGTTGTAGGAGCTGTCGTCATCGTAGTTATAGGTCGTGGGCGGCCGTGTTCTTGAAGCATTACGCACGCTTGTACCTCAAGTTCTTGAGGCAGAAGGTTTTCTGAGGGTCCGAGATCAATGGCACACACACACACACACACTGGTCAGAGATCCTTCGGGATTTCTATGATCGGCGCTGGGATCCCCCAGCGCCTCTGGCGCCGCCCCAGGCGCGGCCCGCGCGGCAGGGAGCGGGGTCCAGCGCATATCAAAGAAATCCGCGCAGGCGCTGCGGTGAACGCGGCTGCTCTGGTGCACGCAGGCGCTGTGGTGCACGCAAGCACTGGTGCACGCGTGCAGAACGCATCGGAAACAGGCAGTGCGGTACAGATTTGAGACGGTGCTCGTGCTATGTTTCGGCTCTGACGGCGGTAGAAGCAGAGAACTGTAGCTCCCTTGAATGTGCAACGCAGATGTAGCGCAGCGGCAGCAAGCAAAAACACAAAATGATGTTCGAAGGAAAGTGTGGAGGATGCAGACACTCTTCTGCTGCACGATGGTGCACGTATGCGCTGCGCAGTACATGCGCACGTGGCTGCGACGGTGCATACTGTGCTGCGCACAGTCATGCTTGCTGTGATGCGCACAGGCGCTGTGGTGCCAGAGCCACACGACAGGGGGGAGGGCGTTACGTTATACCCCCCGCCCCCCCCGCACATAATGCGCGTCATGGCCGCGAATATTAAAATGCGTTCACGGTGCCCCGCCCTGCGGAAATCTCTGATCCTCCGACGGCCCCAAGGACCCACAGAAGCTCTGGGGTACTTCGCAAGACCCTCGAAGATCGGCGCAGAGCGTGCCCCGAGACCTCTAAGAGCGAGATGTTTCACCGCATGTGTCTGCTGCACTCCTGTCCTGGCCGAGGAGGAGGAGCAGGGGGAGGAGGAGAAAGTGGGAAAGAGTGAGCCCAGATGCGCCAGCGATGTTGCCGCACGCCTGCCCGTGCCAAGGCACCACCTCACCAGTCCGTGCAAGCGCTCCTCCTCACGACAGGAGACACATGCGATCAGAAACCTTGCCGTCGGAGATCTCGGGGCATGTTCTTCGTCGATCTTTGAGGGTCCTCAGGTGACTCAAAGCTCCTGTGAGCCCCCCAGGGGCATCGGAGGATATGAGGAGCTTCCGCGGGGCACTGGCTGGCAGGCCAGAGATGAGCGACACGCGCCCCATGGGATTGCCGTTCAGGTGAGGGCCCAGTTTTCAAAAAGGAGTGGCCTTCATCCGAAGCGGTATCGAGCCATTCCTCATGGATGGTCGAGCGTGGGGAAGTATCAAGTGGGAGCCCCATGTTCAACAGGGACTGCCCTCCAGTCGTGGAGCTGGCGCAGTCTTCGCGGACGGCTCTGGCGCAAAGGCGAGGGCCACATTTTTTGGAACCGGGCCGCCCTCCCTCCGTGCAGCGGGTGCAGGCGAGTGCTTGGTACAAACGTGTGCGGCATCAGCCAGCCACCATCCATGTACCTCCTCCTCCTCCTCCTCCTCCTTGGAAGAGGAGGAGGAGGAGGAGGAGGAGGAGGATCCAGCCTCCATCCATGTACCCGCTGCTAGCCTTTAATGCGTTTGTGCACGACGCTGAGGCGACAGAAAGACACCGGTCGAAAGCGATTCGCCCCCACCCGTGCAGCTGGTGCAAATCCCAGAAGCTTGAGGACCATAAGGTATGAGAGAGTCCCAGACGAAATGCCTTGCCCGCCATGCCGGCACGGCCGACAGTGTGACGGGGCAGAGTTTCTCACACGCAAGAGGGATGGAGGGACTCAGGAGCCGGTGGAGTCTCGGGGTCGGGTGTGGTGGAATGTCGGCTCGTGCTGAAGCCTGAGCGGCTTGCGCAGGGGCAGCGGGTCATGGACCTGTGGCCTCCGCCCAAAGCCAGCGCCGGGTCCTCGCACGACCGCCCCTGAGCGTGCCAGGGTTGGAGCAGCGGCGCGTGGATGCTCACGCCTCGCGTGTTCACGGCCTGGGCTGCAGGGCCGTCCTGCGCGTTGGCGCGCATATAACCGCGCCCTGGCGCGGCGCGAAGGGCGATGAGCTGTGGACGACGATCAATGGAGAGGAAGCATGTTGCCGAATACTTTCCAGATGTCTATAATTTATTCGACAATTGTTTTAACATGTAGAGCGCATGATTTAAACATGGTTAGAACATCATCAGTCACTTTGAACACATGTTTAATTATTTACGCTTCGCGTATCCCCACCAGCCCATCTCACAGCAGCAACTCTTGCGAAGCATGCCGACAGTCGTGTTTTTCAGGCGTGTGTCCGCTTGGCCCCGCATATCTCCCCTGTTCCTCCTTCCTCCCGCCTCCTTGTACATCCTCCTTGTGGGGGGAGCGGGAGAAGGACGAGGCGGAGGAGGAGGGAGAGAAAGCGCTCCTCGTGATTTGAGTCGTTTGGGGTTTCTCGTCCTGGTGTGAGTCGTTCGGGCCCTTCTTCCTGGTGTGAGTCGTTCGGGCTCTTCGTGGTGTGAGTCGTTCGGGCTCTTCGTCCTGGTGTGAGTCGTTCGGGCTTCTCGTGGTGTGAGTTGTTCGGGCCCCTCATCCTGGTGTGAGTCGTTCGGGCCCCTCCTCCTGGTGTGACTCGTTCGGGCTCCTCGTGGTGTGAGTCGTTCGGGGCCCGCGTCGTGGTGTGAGTCGTTCGGGCTCCTCGTGGTGTGAGTCGTTCGGGGCCTCGTCCTGGTGTGAGTCGTTCGGGCCCCTCCTTGTGGTGTGAGTCGTTCGGGCTCTTCGTGGTGTGAGTCGTTCGGGCCCCTCGTCCTGGTGTGAGTCGTTCGGGCTCCTCGTGGGCCTCTTGGGGGCCTCTTGGAGCCTCTTGGGGCCTCTTGGGGGCCTCTTGGGGGCCTCTGGGGAGCCTCTTGGGGGCCTCTTGGGGCCTCTTGGGGGCCTCTTGGGGGCCTCTTGGGGGCCTCTTGGGGCCGCTTGGGAGCCTCCAAGGGGCCTCTTGGAGGCCTCTTGGGAGCCTCCTGGGGGCCTCTTGGGGCCTCTTGGGGCCCTCTTGGGGGCCTCTTGGGGCCGCTTGGGAGCCTCCGAGGGGGCCTCTTGGGAGCCTCCTGGGGGCCTCTTGGGGCTATCTTGGGGCCTCGTGCGACCTCCTCAGAAGCGCAAATGAGAGCTGCCCCCTGAAGAGGACAAAATGAGCCCAAAACCTTCGTAAAATCAATGATTTTGCTATGAAGGAAAATGAGCTCGGCCCCCTCAGGACGCCCAAATGGGGCCAAAACTGTAGTAAAATCAATGATTTTTGCTTCGAAGACGAGCAGAGGGGCCAAACTCCCTCCCCCCGTCGGGGCCAGAATCCTCGTGAGGGTCGTCGTTTTTTGGCCCTCCCAGGAATCGAAAAAGACCCCCCTGACTACGCTCGGCCCGCCCTCTCCAGGCCCAGGGGGAGGGGGTAGGGGGAGGGGTAAACCCCTCCCCGAAGGGGAAGAAGGGGGGTTGAGGACAGAGCGGGCTCTCTAAACCACTCACGCCCAAAGGGCTGGTGGGATTAATTGATCGGATTGTTAGGGTGTCCATTGTCATGGCATCCACCATCGATGAGCCAGGCGTCTCAGGGCCTCTTCGGGGCACATGCTGCGGGGCAAATGCGGGACGCCGTGAGCTGGCCGACGCGGTCGCGCGACGAGGAGGCGCGCCGCCCTCAAAAGAGGACCGCACAAGCTTTGCCATGCAGCCACCTCGCCTCGACGTGCGTTGGGCACCTCGGCGCTTCGCCCCCTGGATCCGCACGCCGCACGCCCTTGAAAGCACGTATGCAGTGTGGGGGGCCAGGCTAAGAAACACCCTGCGTGCCTCATGGGTGCCCTGGGTTTCTTGGGCTTCGATGGTTTTGCGATGGAGAGCGTGACGTTCCCGCACCAAAAATCAAGGGACGCCCTGGGTTCTCAGGGTTAGGTTTCTCGTGGAAGGTTTCTTGCGACTTTCTGGCGTCCCACGCCAGTCCGCGGCGGGCGCCGTACCTGACACTTGCCCGCTGCGGGAACCCCACACCTGTGTCCAGGACTAGACTTGGTGTTCACGCCCCCGAGTCGGGCAACGGTCTCCTCCTCCTCCTCCTCCTCCTCCTCCTGCTCCTCCTCCTCCTCCTCCTCGTCCTCCTCCTCCTCCCTATCGACGTACAGTGGACTGGCCTCCATTGTGCACCGAGAGGGAGGCCGAGCGGGTTTGTGTCGGGCCCGCTGCTCTCGGGAGCCGCTTTGCGGCTTTGGTCGGGCCGGGGGCTGGCCTGGCGCGTTCAGTCCCCGACCGCCTCCCTTCATCGCCCAGCTCCCTTCTTCTCGGGAGGGGAAAAACACACACACACACACACACACACACACACACACACGCACACGCACACACACACACAGACAGCATTGATCATCGATTCCCCCCCAAAAACATTTGGGAAAATATGGGAAGTGGGGAAGGAAGACGAGAACCCAGAAAATACAGGAAAATATGAGGGAGATTGGGATTTGTGTCTATTTATCGGTGTGTCCGTGGGCCCCTTGATCTTCTTCCCCCGAGCAGTCCAACCTGCAGGAGTCCTGGACTGTATGCAGTCCCGAGGCTGACCGCGGACAGGTCGTCCGACGGCCGCGCTGGCTTGCACTGTATGCCGTCGTTGTGCGTATCATCGTCTCCTTCTAGTCGTACCCATCGGTCGTTGAAAGTAGGCATTTTTGGATTCCCGGAACCCAATCTACTTCAAGCGCCTTCCTACTTCAAGAACCGATATGGGTTGGTTGTTGTGTGTTACTCTTTGGGCGGGCCCGAACCCAGTCTACTTGATCCGCGTCTTCTGCCTCGCCCATGCTCTTGCGGCACTCCTCTTCTCGAGTTCATCGGAGCGTTGCAGCAGCCCGACGGTGCAACGTCACGGAGCGTCGCCGAATGGCGCCGAGATTGAAACTTTGTCGGCTTCTCAGGTGGGCGCCGCGGGGAGAAGCGCAGCTGTCCAACAGCGGTTCCAGGCTGTGGCCGTCGGGGGGAGTTGCAGAGACCCTTGTCGCCAATCATCATGCGACGCATCGTGTTGCAATCGTTTGTAGGAGGGGGATGCGGACTCCCGTCGAACTGCCTCATCGCACTGCACGGCGCATAGCTGGCAGCTCTTGCCAAAGTACAGCACGGGTGCACGTCATAGTTTCGTCGGCGGTCTTCGGTTTGCGTCGTTCCATGTTCAGCGATCCGCGTCGTTGATGTTCGTGGCTCAGTGGACATTTGGTGTGAGCGTGGTCGGGTAAACAGTCCTTCGATCGCGTGGGACGAACTGAATTGCTTCTCCGAAGTGCAAAAGTGCATCTGTTTGCGCCTCGTTGCAGTTGCACGTCCCTGCACGCATCGCAGACAATCCTTGTGCGATACGTACGCGGCTGTGATTTCAGCATCGCCTCAAGGCGCTGCAGCTTCCGCCGCCTCGGCTTCAGGCCTCATCGTCGTGGCAAGTTGTCCATGCCTGTACGTGTGTACCTGTGTACCTGTGTACCTGTGCGTGTTGTGTGTTGTGTGTTGTGTGTTGTGTGTGTGCGTGTGCGTGTGCGTGTGTCGTGTGTCGTGTGTCGCGTGTTTCGCGTGTGCGTGTGCGCGTGTGCGTGTGCGTGTGCGTGTGCGTACGCGTGCGCGTGTGCGTGCGCGTGTGCGAGACCTACATCGCTTCGTTGGGGGCTGCCACAAACGCAAGTGTCGCCACATTCGTGAGCTCCTGGGAGGCCCAGCGGAGCGACGTCCTACGCGGACCTAAACTTGATCTCGCCATCCCTGGGCGCAACTACGCAATCGACGCCACGTTCGTGCGGTCATGGGAGGCCCAACGAAGCGACGTCCCATGCGGACCTAGGCTTCACCTCGCGCTCCCTGGGGGCTGCAGACAGCACAAATGTTGCCACATATGTGAGCTCCTGAGAGGTCCAGCAGTAACTTCCTACGAAGACCTAGACCAGACCTCGCTCTCCCTGGGGGGGCTGCCAACTGCGCAACCGCCGCCGCTGCCAACTGCGCAACCGTCGCCGCTTTCGTGGGCTTCTGGGAGGTCCAGCCCGCGACTCGCTACTCACACCGAGACGACACGTCGCGTTCCCTGGGGGGCTGCCCACTGCGCAGCTGCACTCTCTCCACTCGCCCGTGTGCTCCTGTGGGGAGTCCAGAGGAGCGACGCGCTACGCACACCGAGGCTAGCGTGAAGGGCCCGAGATTTCAGATATGGCGCGAGCGCACTTGGCCTACTCCCGCCCCCTCTTTTTACTCCCTCCTACTCCCGCTCCATCCAGACATGATCGCGCCGTAAAAAGAAATCAGGACGGCCGGCGTTTCGTTATTTTCGGCCCCTGGGGGCCTTCGGCGGGCTCCGGGAGCGTCAACAAAAACGGTTCAGGATGAAAAACTGGCCCAGGGGAAAGGGTCGGTCGGGCTTTCTGGGGACGCCGTCCTGAAAAAATCTGGGTGTCGCATGTCTGGGCCCCCTCCCTGCTCCTCACCTCCATCCCTTTCCACCCGCCCCTCCCTCTCCCCACCACCTCTCCCCCACGCTCCTCAACGAGGGGTGAGGGAGGCGGGAGGGGGAGAGAAGCGGAGGCGCGTTCGCGCCATACCATGTCTGACATCCCACCCCTCCCACCGATCCCCTCCCACTGCGCGGTCTTTTCTTGATCCGCCGGCGAGTATCTTAGCGGACCCGGAACCCCCAAAGGCTTGCCATTGCAGTATGCACAGTCAGAGTGTTAGCCAGCGTGGGCCCCAATCGGTCCGTTAATGCATTGTCGACGTGGCAATTATCCAGTGCAAGTTATTTGGTGAAAGTTGATTGTTTCTGTTTTTCCACACACCCATGTTCACTGCCCACGGGCTTGCGGCGCTATTTGGTGAAGGTTACGTCGCGTAAACTATGTGGTGTAAGCCATGGAGGTGGAAACGATGCGGTGCAAGCTGTGCGGTGTAAGCTATTTCGCTATTTCGTGTACTAGGCGGTGCGAATTGGAGCTGACAGCTATGGGGTGCAAGTAATTTCTGTTCGCAGTGAGTTGTCCACTTCACTGCTCGCGCAAACATCCCACACACCCGCCCGCAACTTGGTTTGCTAACCTCATGCGGCGGCGATTCCGATGAGTGCTTGGCGCTGGCTGGTGCATCTCTGCGGCCGCTCCAGCCCGCGCATGCGCGCGCGCAGCGGCCAGGTAGTTTGGCGCGACTGACGAGGCCGCGGTAGTGCTGACCGCTCAGCACATCCCAGCGGGCACTTAAGTTCGAGTCGGCATCTTCGGCGGGTGCGGTACCATGGCAGCATCGACAGTTGTAGACACGATGGCGATGACAGTGGCGATGTTGGTGACAACAACTGTAGACACGATGATGGTGATAGTGGCGATGACGGCGACGATGCCGATCACGCCGACGACGATGACGGCGCTCTCGCGTCGGTGCTGAAGGTTTTGGAAGGAATTCGACATGCGCGCGCGGCAGACGCGCGAGAGTGGCTCGCATGGTATTTTTGGCACGGATCATGCCACCCCAGCACGCGCACAAGAACGTTCGAACGATTTCGACATGCGCGCACGAAGCCCATGAGGTAGCATTTTGCTTCAAAAACTCATGGCTTGCTTGTCAAGACTTCGCAAGCGCGCGTACGCTTTTGTTGAAAATCCGCGTTGCGAAACCTTGTTGCCTGGTGTGTTTTATGGAGACTCGATGTTTGAAATCCTTCCGAAACCGAAGATTTTTGAAGGATTCCGGCAGGCGCGCGCGCGGCGACGCGCGTGCGCGCACTTTGTCCCGTTTGTTGCTAGGGATTCTCGCGACGGCGCGCGCGCAAGGGCGTTCGAACGATGTCGACATACGCGCGCACGAAGCCGATTTGGTCGTATTTTCTTGATGATGTTGAACAACTTTGGTTTTATTCTGAATTCGCAAGAGCGCGCGCACGCTTGTGTTAAAAGCCCGTGTTGCGAAACTCCGTGTGTTGTATATGTTTGTTGGATATTTGATTTTGAAACCCTTCCGAAACCGAGAGTTTTCAAAGGATTCTGGCATGCGCGCGCGACGAGTGCGCTTTTCGTCCCGTTTGTTGCAAGGGACTGTTGGAAACTTGTCAGGTTTGATAAACGAATGTGCGCGCATAGTTTTTTGCAGAGGATGGCGGGGGGGGGGAATCGATACTGGCTTGGCTGGGATAGTAAGTATGACTTCACAGGTAGGATGGACATTGGGTCAGAAACATATGTGCTTTACATCGGTGCCCGGGGGGGGAAGTCCGTGGGGGAGGTGGTAGAACTTGTTTCTTCTAGAAAGGAGAATCTATGCTATGTAAACTAGGTTGTGTAACGTCTGTGCTGAGTCAGGTGTGCGGCGAAAGCTGTGCGGCGACGGCTCTGTCGCGCAAGAGCTCTGAGCACACGGGGCGCCCACGAGGCACGCGGGCGGCAGCGTGGCGCAGGCCCGATGGGCCCCCCCCAAGCGCGGGGCGCCCACGGGGCGGCAGCGTGGCGAGCGCCCGACGTGCCCAACCAATTGCGGAAGAGAGTCGAGGAAACACCCACAGAATTCAAGTGTTTCACATTGGCCAGCCCCGCGGTACAAATTTAAGTGCTTCGCCTTGCCGTTTTAAAGGCTGTTTCAATGGAGGTGCAGTCTTTCGGTGCAAAAAAAGAAGTGCAGGCGCTGCTGGGCGCGGGCAGGGGAGCTGTGAAGATTGGAGGGGGGGAGGTGGCGGCTGAGAGGGCCCAGCGAGGCAGCTGCCACAGTGTCGGGCCAGTTGTGGAGTGCACTGGGCTGCTCACCGAGAGTTTTGCCAGCAAGTCCGCGTTCCTCCACTGGGCGTCGCGTAGTGGGGGGCGGGACGGCGAAAAAAGTGCCCCTGAAGGAGCTTTTTGGAGGCCTTCGGGCCCGAAAAGGGCCCGAAAAGTGCACCTTCTCCCCCCCCAATGTACAGTTGACCCGCATAGTCAGGATGAGCAACTTTCCAAGATCACCCTTATATCCTTCCCCGTCGGCCCATCCTTGGCCGCTTTCGCTGGCGGCGACCCGCTCGCAAACTGCCCTTTTCGTGCGACTCTACCGCCCCCCACGAAGCGACGCCCAAGCAGAGGCGACGCCCAGACCAATGGCTCTGCTTGCCACCCTCCCTGGCATCGCTCGGACGTGCGCATTTTTTCGGCGAGGACCATCAAGGATCATCCTGGACCATCGAAAAAGTATTGTGCTGTTATATATATATATATATATATATATATATATATATAAACGAATATATATATATATATATATAAGAAACAACAAAACAAAACAAAAAAGAGGGGAAACAAACAAACACACACACACACACACAACAAACAAAAACAAACAAAAAAAAGACATGCACGAAACCGAAAAATGCACGGGAAATGGACGTCCGAGCCACCGCAAGCCCTCTCCTCGCAGCGCGGGGCGGGCCGCCCCCGAGAGAGGCCCAGCGGCGGCGGCCGCGGCCGGGGCCGCGGCGGCGACCGGCGGCCGCGGGGCGAGGGCGCCGGCGCGGAGGGCGGTGCGGGAGCCTCCCCCCCCGCGGCCGCGGCCACGACGACGACGGCCACGACGAAGAGCGCCACGGCCGCCCCCCGCGCGGGCGGGCCACGGCGAGGGGCCGACGGCGGCCGCCCACTGCGGCCACCACCGGCGAGGGCCGCCACACGAGTCAGGAGGGAGAAAGACACACACAGACACCATGAATCGACGATCTCCAGGAAAGGATGGGAAAATATGGGAAGTGGGGGGGAAGACAAAAACACAAAAACAAAAATAAACAAATATTTTGGAACATATTTTTATTTGTGTGCATTTATTTGTGTGTCCCAGGGCCCCTTCAACGAGGCCCGCACGGCCCCGGCCAGGGCGGCGACGACCGCCCCCGCGGCCGCGGCCGCGGCGGCGGCCACGGCGCGCGGGGGAGGCGGCAAGAGGCAGGGGCAACGATAGGGGGGGATAGGCACAGGTCAGAGCCCCGAATCATCAGGGGTAACTCGGGTCAGGGTTGACTCGGGTTCGTTTTTCGGGAATCCGAACCCGAGTTACCCCGGACCCGAGTTACCCCGGATAATTCGGGCGTCCAGAGCCCCAAAATCATCAGGGGTAACTCGGGTCAGGGCTGACTCGGGTTCGTTTTTCGGGAATCCAAACCCGAGTTACCCCGGACCCGAGTTACCCCGGATAACTCGGGCGCCCAAATAGGGGGGGATGCAACGGCCCCGAATCGCCCACGGATCGCCGATGGGGGCCCAGTAGCCTCAACCTGTCCAGGAAGGGGCGGGTTCACGATCGGAGGCCCATCGCCGATCTGTCGGCGAGGCATCGCCGATTCCAGGTCGATGCATCCCCTTGGGATGCAACTCCTGGGAGGTCAAATTCTGATCTTGCCCTGGTCCGAAATCCGACTTAACTCGGCTTAATCCCGCTTAATCCCGCTTAATCCGGCTTAAGCCCGCCTAATTTGGCCTCATCCCGCTTGATATCCGAGGCCCACTCGGGCGTAAGAGCTCCCAAATGGGGCTCAATCCTCCCTAATTTCTCCGACGAAATTACCTCCCAGTAGTTGCCTCCTAAATCCCCCTCTGTGCCAGAGCCCCCCTTGTCGTTGCCAGAGCGCTTCGCGGGACTCATTCCTCCTCCCCCTCCTCGTCCTCCTCTTCTCCCCTTTGGGGGCGGCGCGAGAGCGCGAAGTTGTTCGCGCTCCGCGCAGCGCGCGAAGCGCGAAGTTAGGAGCCCTTGCTTGTCGTTGCCCCCCCTGCGGGGCCCACTTCCGCGCGCCGCACGGCCGCTGGGGAGCCCCCACCCGCTCTCCGGGGCAGCCGCCCGGCGGGGGGGGCTGCCGGCGCAAGAGGCCTCTCGGCGAGGGGCCCTTGCGGAGCAGAGGAGAGCGAGCGAGCGAGCGAGCACCCCGCAGGCAGCTCCTCGGATTTCGGGCCGGACGAAAGGGGGGGATTGCACAAGGGGGGGTACGAAATCTGCGGCATGCAGCTGGTTTCGGCCCCACCGAGGGGCCCATTCCTCGATACGTGGGCGCCTCCCGGCGCGGGGAGGCGCCGGGAACCCCCCCCTTTGCTATCCCCCCCCGTTCGCCCGACCCGAGCCTCTCGGCGAGGGGCCCTTGCGGAGCAGAAGAGAGCGAGCGAGCGAGCTTCCCGCAGGCAGCTCCTCGGATCGGGCATGGCCAGGACCCCGGGTAAGGGGACCCGGTTAATTAGTGGTAGGGCCCTGGAGCCCTTGAATTGGCCAGAATCATTAGACCAGGTTTGCCCTAGCTGGTGTTTTTTCGGGTGACGGCAGTTCCGGTAAGTGGAAGTGGGGCGGGGGGGCGCCCCCGGTACAAATCACTAAACCAGGTTCCACTAAACCCAGTTCTGCCAACGCCCGATCGGATTGCAGGTCGGGCATGTCCCTCTACAGTTAGGTCGGGCCTGTCCCCCTACAAGGGGGATGTTCGACGAAAAAGAAGAAAAAGACCAAAGAAATGCCCCAAGCTGGTCAACAAATATTCAAAAAATAGTCCCCTGGCTATGTTTTGACTACTTTTGAATATTCCCCCTGTAGAGGGACAGGCCCGACTTAACTCTACAGGATGAGCATTCAAGAATAGTGAAAAATAGCCTGGTGACAATGGTTACTATGTTCGGCTATCGTGTTGACTATTCTCTATCTGTCTTCCAAGATCCGCCTGTAGGAGGACAGGCCCGACCTGACTCTGACTCGCTTCGACCCGATCCGATTTCGACCGGCTCCGATTCCGATTCGGTTCGGACTTGCGTTTCTCAGTGGAGGCCTTACCAGCTTGCCGACGTCCGCCGATGGGATCTCTCCCGACTTGGCTGCTGGTTTCCGCCGACCTTCGATCGCCGATCCGACTCATCGATTCGATCCTGGGCCCTACTGCGGGCAGCAGATTCCTGTGCGCGCGCCGGACCGGAGGAGGAACGGGGCGGCGGGGCGGGGGAGGTGAAGGGCAGGAAGGAGGAGGAGGAGGAGGAGGAGGAGGAGGAGGAGGAGGAGGAGGAGAGGAGAGAGGATGGAGGAGGAGGAGGAGGAGGAGGAGGAGGAGGAGGAGGAGGAGGAGGAGGAGGAGGAGGAGGAGGAGGAGGAGGAGGAGGAGGAGGAGGAGGAGGAGGAGGAGGAGGAGGAGGAGGGGAGAGGGGAGGGGGGAGGAGGAGGAGGAGGAGGAGGAGGGGGAGGGGGGAGGGGAGGGGGAGGGGGGGGGAGGAGGAGGAGGGGGAGGGGGGGGGAGGAGGGGAGGAGGAGGAGGAGGAGGAGGAGGGGAGGGGGAGGAGGGGGAGGAGGAGGAGGGGGAGGAGGAGGAGGAGGAGGAGGAGGAGGAGGAGGAGAGGAGGAGGAGGAGGAGGGGGAGGAGGGGGGAGAGGGGGGGAGGGCGAAGAGGAGGGGGAAGCGGAGGTTCTGTCGCCTCTCCCGGGTCGGTCCTGTCTTGCCGCTTGCCCACTGTTCGTCCTCCCCTGGCAGTGCCACCCGCAGCGCCTCGCTTGCTGGCCGACCGTCTGATGATCCGACTGCCTGGCGGGGGAGGAAAGAGGACTTGGCAATCCCCCCTTCGAAGTCAAGCGCAAGTTTTTCCCGCTGCGCGGCGGCGCCCCACGACCCCAGAGTTGCAGCGCTCGTGCCCCAACTGGCGACTGCGAACCGGAACCTCTGACCCCGTGGGCCGCGCCGCGTCTCGCGCGTCGACCGCCGCCAGAAACCGTGCGCTTGACTCCGAGGAGGGCTGCAGGTCCGACGGCACCACCCGCCGCCCGCCCGAGACCGCCCGCCCCCGGGGCGCCTCCGCAGGACGGGGCGGCGGCGCCGCGGCGGCCGGGGAAGGCAAGGACGCGGACGGCAAGGGCCGCGGCGGCAAGGGCAAGGGCGAGCGCCGAGGGAAGGCGCCCGGGGCAAGCGTTCAGTCGGGCGTGTCCCTCCAGAGGAGGAATCTTCGGGAAGGGCTCAACAAAGAAGAGTCTAGGGACGCCGCTTTCTCGTGTGCTGCTGATTGTTTTGATCAGTTTGAAATTGTTTTTATTTGTCCTTAGAAATGCGCCTGTAGGAGGACATGCCCGACCTACGGCAAGCGGCGAGGGTGGGTGAGGGGGGGGAAAAGGCGCCCTCGAGGGCGCGAAGCGATTCGCGCTCTGGGCGTCGCTGTTCGGCTCCGATTCCTCCTCGTCCTCTTCTTCTCCCCATGGGGGGCGGCGCGAGAACGCGAGGTTACTCGCGCTTTGCGCAGCGCGAAGCGCGAATGATTTCGGGGGGCAGAGCCAGGGGTGGAAAAGATACGGTAGGCTCGTGCGGCGTCGGCACGCGCAATCTTTTTTCACACCGCGTCGATCGTTCAACCCTGAATCGATCGCTGCCCCGATCATGAGAGAATTAGTTCCGTCGGGTACAGTGGCGTCGCTGTGTCCCTCGGTGCTTCGGCGTCGCAGAGATCAACCCTGAACGCCTTCGCCGGCGTCGCCAAGGCCAAAGCCGAGGGAAGGCACCCAGGGCAAGCGCCGAGATCGACGCTAGATCGACGCTGGTCGACGCGAAGTCGGCACCTTCTCATCGACTGCAGTTTGACCAAGGTATAAGATCGAGGTCGGTTCGGGGAGGCTCCCCCAGCGTTCTTCCTGTATGTTTCATGATGTTTGTGCTTCCTGGAGGAGGGCGCCCTCGAATGTTCTCATCGAGCGGGAACGCCAGTTTTGTAGGAAAAGCTGATTTCGGCGGCGAGCGAGAGCCGTGGTCCCGAGTAGAAATAGAAGAAGTATCGAGCGGGAGCGTGGTTGAACTCTCATTCCTGAGGAATAACTATTGTTGATCCCCCCTCACCGGTGCATACTGTTTTTCTCCATCAAAGTGTGCCCCTCGACGCTCGCACCCTGTTTTGACAGGGCAAGTCTTGGTGCTCAAACTGTGCCCCTGGCCCCCCAGATTACAACAACAACGGCTCCCACTTGAGATTTCCTCCAAATTTACTCAGGACCCCCGCTCCTGAGAGTTCCTCTCAATTTACTCAGGATCGGTGCTCCCGCCTGTGACTTCCTCGCAGTTTAGTCAGGACCCCCGCTCCCATCTGAGACTTCCTCACAATTTACTCGGGAACGGCGCTCCCGCTTGAGACTTCCTCGCAATTGAATCAAGACTCCCTCGCAATTTTATCCGGACCCCCGCTCCCGCTAGAGAACCCTTCACATGTTATCCAGGAATTGCGCTCTTACCTGTGACTTCCATGCAATTTATTCAGAAATCGCGCTTTCGACGCTCAGGAAACACGCTGCGCCAAGGACGCCGTCACAATTTACTTAGTAATCGAGCTCTCGCCATACTCAGCCATCCCGCTTGAATGTCCCACACGCCCGACCCGCCCGTGAGGGGATCGCCCGCCCGTCGTGGGCTCCCGCCCGAGACTTCCTTCAGGAACGGCGCTTTCGCTTAGGACGTCCTCGAACGTTCACGCTCTTACCTTCCTGCTCCTCCTCTCTCTCCCTCCTCCCTTCTCTCTCCCTCCTCACTTCCCTCATCCTTATGCCTCTCTGCCCTATCCCCTCTCCCTCCTCTCCCTCCTCCCTTCTCCCTCACATCTCCTGCCTCCTCCCTCCATCTTTCTTTCTCTATATCCCCTCTCTCTCTGTCTCTCTCTCTCTCTCTCTTTCTCTACCTCCCTTATCTGTTTGTTTTGCTTTTTGTCTCTCGCTCTCTCTCTCTCTCTCTCTCTCTCTCTCTCTCTCTCTCTCTTTCTGCCTCTAATCAACCGCCCCCCTCTTCGCTCCTTCTCTCCCGGCGTTGTCCCTCTTCCTTCGTCCCTCCCCCTCCCTTCCTCCCACTCTCCCTCGTTCTCCCCCTCGTCTTTTTGCAGGGCCCACACCAATTCCAATAGCGGGCACATGTACGCCCACGAAGGATTGTCCGCCCGTTCAGGTTTACCCGCCGCCCCCCGCAAAGAGAAAGAATCCCCCCGAAGGGGGAATGATCGAAGACGAAGTGGGCGGGTATCGAGGGTGTGGGGAACTCGTTTTGAATGTTACACGGGCAAGTCAACATAATAGCGAACAGTCGTATAATGATTGTTGTTGTTGTGGTTGTGGTTTGTTGTTGTTGTTGCTGCTGCTGTTGTTGTTGTTGTTGTGGTTGTTGTTGTTGTTCAGGGGCAGATTTCGGCGCGCCCCCGAAACGCTTAAGCGTGAGCCGGATTGTCAAAGGAAGTGCAGCCGACGCCGAGGCGAGGGCGCCAGGGCGCCTGTAGGGGTCCAAAACAAACCATTGTCAAGTAGATAAAGTACAAGAACAACAGCAACAACAGCAGTCATTTAAAGAGAGTTCGCTCTTATCTGCTCGCGTGCCATTCAGCACGTATATCCCAAGCCCTCGATGACCGCCTTCTTCGTCTTCGGCCGTACCCCCTGGGGGGTATATCTTTCTTACCGGCAACTTGTATTTCGTGCAGCCCTTGAGGCAGGGGGAAGAGACGACGGAAGGAAGGAAGGGACAAGGGGGATGGAGGAGGATGGAGAACGAGAGAGAGTAGCAGGAGGGGGGCTAGAAACAGAAAGCACGTGGTAGAACCAGGCTTGCAGATCGGGCGGGTAGACCCTACCAGGCGACCGGGAAGGAAGGCCCAGGCGGCCAGGTCAAGCAGGCGGGTCGCTGAAGCGTGCGTCCTGCATGAATCGCGAGGAGATTTCGAGCGACAGCTCGATTCCCAAATCAATCGTGCGGAAATCCAGAGCAAGAGCGTGACTGTTGAATATCGAGGGCGCGGCGTTTGAACAAATTGCGAAGAAGTCCCAGGCGAGAGCGCGATTCCTGCGTAAATTGTGAAGAAGTCCCGCGCGAGAGCGCGATGTGGGAATAAATTGCGAGGAAGTATCAGGCGGGACCCATTGTTGTTGTAAACCATGGGCCAACAACGCAGTTTGAGGAGGAAGACGTTCCCTGATAAAGAACAGGGTGCGAGCCCAAGAGGGTACTTCAATGGAAAAACAAATATGTTACCGGAAGGAGTGTATCAACAATACTTATTCTTCAGACATGAGAGTTGAACAACAAGTTTTAGATTGTTCGTTCTTACTTGCCCGTGGGTCTTTCAATTTATCCAATTTGGATATAGATACCCCTAACCCTCGATACCCGCCCACTTCGTCTTCGATCGTACCCCCTTTGGGGGGAATATTTTCCTTGTCGGCCACTGACTGAAGTGTAAGGGCATCTCGAGCGAGAGCGCCATTCGTGAGTTCGGGAGCCTCTCTGGCCAGGGCCTCTCGGAGTAAATCGTGAGGAAGTACCGAGCGGGAGCCCTTGTCGTCGCAACTGGGCCTTCACCAACTCGACTGAATTACGGGGATGTCTCGAGCGAGAGCGCCGTTCTTGAGGTCGGGCCCCTCTCTGGCCAGGGTGTTTCGGGGTAAATTGTGAGGAGGTATCGAGCGGGAGCCGTCGTCGTCATAGCCGAGTCCTCCAAGGGTACCACCAAGCCCGCGCTCGAGCGGGAGCTTCGTTTTCACAGGAATTGCAGCCAGCGTCGATGTGAGAGCGCGGGGAACCGTTGCGGGAGACCAGCAATAATTATTGTTCTAGAAATGAGTAATCAACAACAAACAACAATAACAATTACAATCCGCGCCGCGGAACCCCATTTCAGCCACGCACCCAGGGACAGTTTTTTTTTATTTATATATATATATATATATATATACAGATATATATATATATATATATATATATACACACATGTATAGAAAAGAAAGAGAGAGAGAGAGAGAGAGAGAGAACAGAAGAACATGTGTATGTGTATATATATATGCACATACACCAGGACCCGACGAGACCTGGGGGGGGCGGCATCCTGACCAGGGCCCCCCCCTCACCACACACACACACACACACGCAAGCACCACGGCAGGTTAAGGATAAAGGGGAGGAGCTTCCTTTCCAACTTGACTGCGGCGTTCCTTCCCCTTGTTCCTCGATTGCCTCTGGAACGACGACGACGACGACGACGACGACGACGACGACGACAGCCTCCTCTACACGCCGAAGGGTCGGCGGGAATAGATCGTCCCAGCGTTGTTTTCCCGATGTCGGCTGCCTGGGCCCGTTACCAGGCCCCAGGACCATCAAGCATGGATCCAGGACGAAAACTGCACCCGCCGAAGGGGTCAGGACTCTTGGGGCCTCGGATTTGTTTTTTAACGCTTAACTATATATATATACACACACATATAACGAAAAATATGCCATACATATGTATAATGATAATCCATTTGAGAAGACCCCCTGGCGTCGTGGAGAAACACCTTCACCAATGAAGGCTTGGGGCATTTTTTGGCTGTTGAGCGCCCTTGCTGGGCCCCCGGTCTGTGACAAGATCTTCTCGGTGTACAGAATTGTCCCCGGGTGAGGGGTCCGTGCGGACCTCGTTGCGAGAAAACGCGGCGCCAGGGGCCTGAGAAGACCCCACAAGTGGGTCAGCTACGCCTTGCCAGCCATGCCCACCCTTGTTGTTGCGATACGCGCGCCTCCGTTTTTCAAGAGTCGAACGGTTTTCCTTTTTCCATGGATTTCAGAGGACGGGCGGAAGCCCAATCTGTGTTCAGTGCGGTCCTATTTCATGTGTCTACCCACTTCTTGTACGGTGGTCGGTCCCGAACGAAGGGTACGGTACGGTGTCGATAAGGCGACGCTCCGCAACATGACGGGACCGAGTAGCGTTTTCATATTGGAGACACGTGGCCAGTAGCTCAGGCTCCTCCAATACTCAGGAATGTTTGGATCCGCGTGCTGGCTACGTTAGCTAACTGCGAGGTTCGAGACATATCCCCCCCACCCCCTAACAAGCAGCGGCCCATGGGCGCAGCATGCTTGCCGCACCGGGCCAGAAGCGGGAGCACCCTCTGCAGACAATTGCACGTTTGCTAGCTCCAGGGCCCGCGATCAGTTTTTTGCCTGGCGAGGAGCAGCTCGCGCGCATGGTGACCTCAAAAGAGTCTGCGAGCCCTTGCAACGCAAGGAGCTCTCGTGTGAGCGACGCAGAAACAGGGGATCGTCTGCACCGACAGTAGCGCGTAAGCTGCCCGCGTGAGGTCGCGCGCAAGCGCCCTCTGCTCCAAGTCAGCGTGCCGCTCGGACGGCCCGCGTAAGCGACCGAGTAAGGTCGCCATGTCATATCACGAAAGATTCGTTTTTGATCGTCGCTCATGTGTAGCTGAGGTGGGCAGATGATGCCATTATAAAAAGTTGCCAGCGCGATGTATAAACGACGTCGTCATGAAGTCAGCAGTGCAACGCGACCGTGCGAACCTCGCAGAGCCCCATGAATGGTGCCCTCCCCCCAACTCCCCCATTTCCCTTCCTTTCTCCATGCTAACTTCTGCTAGGGAGGAAGTTTGAGCGGAGAGCTGATGACAGCTAGCGAGCAGAAAGTGTCACAGGGCGTGAAAATTAAACCAATCGGCATGAATGTGTAATTTGCCGGCGCAAGGACCATTGAAGTAGCGGTAATCCAGTCATGCCCGATTGCATCCGAGCAGCGCTATGGTTAGATGAGCATCAGTGCAGCGCCTTGGTTAGATGAGCAACCAGCATTGTATTGATAACTATTGCTTGCCCAGGGCAAAGGCAAGGGCGACAAGGGCGATAAGACCAGCGGCTACGCTGGACGCGGCCGTCGGCTGCGGTGAAAGTTGCAACCTTCCCAGAGTGGGGTGGCGGTGTTGACGGCGCTGCTGTTCGCTCAGGTTTGAAGGGGCGGGCCTTCCCAGAAGGCGCAGAAGTCCCCGGATCTTCTGAGAAGTTTGGTGTGCCTTCCCGAAAGACACAGGAACATTTGTTCAGAAGGCGCGAGGGCTTCTGAGAAGCCCCGCCGCCTTCTGAGAAGGCTTTCTCCTTCTCTCAGGCGATCGGAAACATGGATCAAGGGGGCGTGGATTAGCGACGGGTCCCGTTTCCATGGGAAACTGCGGATCTCTGCCGCCGGAGACGGCACCGGCCGCATTTGGGGGAGGGCACCTCCCCCGAACCATGGATTTGGCGACGGCGCGCCAGATCCATGGATCGTGAATCCATGTTTGCGCGCCCCCGATTCTCGTTTGGGGCTTCGACCCCTCATGCTTTGACCCCTCATGCTGGGGCAATGCCCCTTCATGCGTTGACCCCTCATGCCGGGGCTTCGGCCCCTCATGCCCTGACCCCCTCATGCTGGGGCCTTGGCTGGCCCTTCATGCGTTGACCCCCTCATGTTGGGGCATTGGCCCTTCATGGGCTTCGGCCCCTCATGCCCTGACCCCTCACGCTGGGGCCTTGGCTGGCCCCTTTATGCGTTGACCCCCGTCATGCTTGGGCATTCGCCCTTCAGGCGTTGACCCCTTATGCCGGGACTTCGGCCCCTCATGCCCTTACCCCTCATGCGGGGCCCTTGGCTGGCCCCTCATGCGTTTGACCCTCTCATGCTAGGCCATCGGCCCTTCAGGCGTTGATCCTTCATGCTCGGGCTTCGGCCCTTCATGCCCTGACTCCTCAAGCGGGGGCCTTGGCTGGCCCCTCATGCGTTGACCCCTCATGCGGGGGCATTCGCTCTTCATGCGTTGACCCCTCATGCGGGGGCTTCGGCGCTTCACGCCCTGACCCACTCATGCTGGGGCATTGGCTGGCCCCTTCATGCGTTGACCCCCTCATGCTGGGGCATTGGCCCTTCATGCGTTGACCCCTCATGCCGGGACTTCGGCCCCTCATGCCTTGACCCCTCATGCGGGGGCCTTGGCTGGCCACTCATGCGTTGACCCCCTGATGCTAGGGCATCGGCCCTTCAGGCGTTGATCCTTCATGCTGGGGCTTCGGGCCCTTCATGCCCTGACCCCTCATGCTGAGGTCTTGGCTGGCCCCTCATGCGTTGACCCCTCATGCGGGGGCATTCGCTCTTCATGCGTTGACCCCTCATGCCGGGGCTTCGGCGCTTCACGCCCTGACCCACTCATGCTGGGGCGTTGGCTGGCCCCTTCATGCGTTGACCCCCTCATGCTGGGGCATTGGCCCTTCATGCGTTGACCCCTCATGCCGGGGCTTCGGCCCCTCATGCCCTGACCCCTCATGCTGGGGCCTGAGCTGGCCCCTCGTGCGTTGACCCCCTCATGTTGGGGCATTGTCCTTCATGCCTTGACCCCTCATGCCGGGGCTTCGGCCCCTCATGCCCTGACCCCCTCAAGCTTGGGCCATGGTTGGCCCCTTCATGCGTTGACCCTTCATGCTGGGGCATTGGCCCTTCATGCGTTGACCCCTCATGCGTGGGCTTCGGCCCCTCTTGCCCTGACCCCCTCATGCTGGTGCCTTGGCTGGCTCCTCATGCGTTGACCCCCTCATGCTTGGGCATTCGCCCTTCAGGCGTTGACCCCTCATGCCGGGGCTTCGGCCCCTCCTGCCTTGACCCCTCATGCTGGGGCCTTGGCTGGCCCTCATGCGATGACCCCCTCATGCTGGGGCATTCGCTCTTCATGTGTTGACCCCTCATTTTCCCCCTCCAAATGCTACCCCTAACAGGGCGTCCCTCCCCGTGTGCTACCCATAACCCGGGTAGTCAACTCTTTTCTCCGGACGCGCTACCCTGACCTTGACATGCATTGGCATGCATTGGCATGCATTGGCATGCGTTGGCATGCATTGGCATGCGTTGGCATGCGTTGGCATGCATTGGCATGCGTCGGCATGCACTGGTATGCGTTGGCATGCATTGACATAGTCTGGCGTGCGTTGGCATGCATTGGCATGCATTGGCATGCGTTGGCATGCATTGACATGCGTTGGCATGCATTGGCATGCATTGGAATGCAGTAGCATGCGTTGGCAGGCGTTGGCGTGCGTTGGCATGCATTGGCATGCTGTGGCATGCAGTGACATTCGGTGGCATGCATTGGCATGCGTTGGCATGCATCGGCATGCCTTGGCATGCATTAGCATATTATGGCGTGCGTTGGCATGCATCGGCATGCATTGGCACGCATTGGCATGCGTTGGCATGCGTTGACGTACTATGGCATGCTGTGGCATGTTTTGGCATGCAGTGGCATGCGTTGGCATGCGTTGGCGTGCATTGGCATGCATTGGCATGCTGTGGCATGCAGTGACATGCGGTGGCATGCATTGGCATGCGTTGGCATGCATTGGCATGCCTTGGCATGCCTTGGCATGCTGTGGCATGCAGTGACATGCGGTGGCATGCATTTGCATACGGTGGCATGCGTAGGCATGCATTGGCATGCATCGGCATGCGTTGGCATGCGTTGGCATGCGATTGCGTGCGTTGGCATGCGTTGGTATGCGTTGACATGCACAGGCATTCACAGGCATGCGTTGTCATGCAGTTTCATGAATTGGCATGCGTTGGCGTACGTTGGCATGCATTTGCATGCGTTGGCGTGCTATGGCATGCGTTGGCATGCGTTGCCATGCATTGACAGTCCTCCCTGTGTGCTACCACCCATAACCTGGGCAGCCAATTCGTCCTTGTGGGGCTGGTGCAAATGCCATTCCCCAGCCACGCCAAAGGGGTACAGAAAGGTGCCCCCTCATGCTGGGGAGTTGGTCCCCCCTTACCTCGTGCGTTGACCCTTCACGCCAGGGATTGCACCTCTCATGCGTTGACCCCTCATGCTGGGGACTGTACCCCTTATGAGTCGCGCTGTCGTGCTCGCATCTCGCCCGTCATGATGTCGGGCTTTCCCAACAGGTAGCTCTCGGCCGTGCCTGGAGAGAACACCGGTGAGTTGGGCAGCTTACCGGTGCACTGAGGCTGTCTTGGCCGTGCCTGGAGCTCAAATTCAGCGGCAGGGAGGCGCGCGGACTCATTGGGGGTCCGATTGCTCCCCTGAGGGGAACCGCTGGGCAGTGCACGGCTACAGATTCAGTATGTGTGCGGACCACTGCGGAGGCAAGTTCGCTTCCCCGACTTCGGATGCCACCTTGTAGGAGCCCGGATTTGACCAGATCGCCAGAGGGCATAGGGTGAGGAGGGGGCGGTGGACAGAGAAGGCGATATAGAGGTGGAGCATCGACCGGTGTTCTTCACTAAGCACCTCAATTTCATTGCTGTTCTCCGCCCCCCGCTTTAGGCCGAGTGGCAGGTTTCTCGCATCGGCCAGACCCCGCTCCCCTAGGGAGGTGTGTGAGCCCGACCCACGGCCTAAGGGCACATCCGTTACAATCCTCCTCTTTTTCCTCCTCCTCTTCCTCCTCCCCCCCTCCTCCTCCTTCTCCTCCTCTTCCCCCTCCCCCCCACCCTCTTCCTCCTCATCCTCGGTACATCCGGGCGTCTTGAAAGAACGTTGGCATCTCTGCCCTGCTCCCACCTCTGCCCTGCTCCGGGCCCTGGGCACCCTCGCGGATCCAGGTGGCTTGAGGCGCGCCGCGGAAAGATGGGGCCGAGAGCTCCGGCCGCGGTTCGGTTCACGGAGTCGTGCTTTCCTGTCACAGCGTCAGATGTGCAGGTGCCCCTCTCTGGCAGACCCGACGATTTAAGAAATCTGGCCGCCCATTGTTCTTGACGCGGCGTCGTTGTCGCAGGACTGTTGCGGCGGAGCTCAGGAGCACCACGGTTGTTTGTGATGTACTTCGTGCTTGCGTACGTGCGTCAGAGAGTGCGAGAGAGAGAGAGCTTGTGTGTGTGATTGTGTTTGTCTGGATTGTTGTGTGCCTACCATTGAGCTCGGTTTCAGTTTCGGCTTCGCCCACGCAAGGTGGGCAAGACCGTAAAACCGAACATGTTCATATTCAGCGCCTGCCGAGGTGCAGAGGTTGATCCCCCAGACGGTTGACATGGATAAACCCCCCATCGCATTGATTAATCACCCTTGAGCGAACCCCGCATTCGTGTCACGTGAGCCGCCGACTGCATCCGATCGGCGCGCTGGAAGAAAGAAATGCGCCAGTGTGTGTATTGTGTTTGTGTTTGTGTCTGCGAGTGGTTGCGTGTGTTATGTCTTTGTGTCGACCCCCATCGTTCATCCGCCGATTGGGCTCTTGGGCCTGTGGGGGGAAAAAAACAAAAGAGTGTGCGGGCGTGTGTGCGCGCGCGTGCGTACGTGCGTGTGGCGTGTGGGTGTGTGGTGTGGGCGTGGGGGTTGCCCGCGCACGCGTGTGTGTGTGTGTGTGTGTCTGTGTGTGTTGGGTTGGGTTGGGTTGGGTTGGGTTGAATTGGGTTGAGTGTGCGTGTACGTGTGCGTGTGCGTGTGCGTGTTCGTGTGCGCATGCATGTGCGTCCGCGTGCGCGTGTGCGTCTGCGTCTGCGTCTGCGTTTGCGTCTGCGTCTGCGTGTGCATGTGTGTGTGTGTGTGGGAGGGTCGGTGTGTGTGTGTGCGCGTGCGCGTTTGTGCGTGTATGCGTGTATGCGTGTGTGCGTGCGTGCGTGCGTGCGTGCGTGTGTGCATGTGTGTGCGTGTGTGCGTGTGTGCGTTTATGCGTGCGTGCGTGTGTTCGTGTGTGCGTGTGCGCATGTGTACGTGCGTGTGTGCGTGTGTGCATGTGTGTACGTGTGTGCGTGTGTGCGTTTGTGCGTGTGTGCGTGTGTTCGTGTTTGCGTGTGTGCGTGTGTACGTGTGTGCGTGTGTGCGTGCGTGCGTGTGTGCGTGTGTGTGTGTGTGTTTGTGTGCGTGTGTGCGTGTGTGTGTGTGTGCGTGTGTGCGTGCGTGCGTGTGTGAGTGTGGCCGTGTGCGCGTGTGTTTGCGTACGTTTGTATGCGTGTGTGTGTGTGTGCACGTGTGAATGCGCGTGTGTGTGTTGTGTGTGTCTGTGCGTCAGTGTGTCTGTGTGTCGGTGTGCCGGTGTGTCTGTGTGTCTGTGTGTCTGTGTGTTTGTGTGCCGGTGTGTCTGAATGTTTGTGTGTATGCGTGTCTGCGTGTCTGTGTCTCTGAATGTCAGTGTGTCTGTGTGTCTGTGTGTCTGTGCATGTGTGTGTTTGTGTGTATGTCTGCTGTGTGCCAGTGTGTCTGTGTGTCTGTGTGTCTGTGCGTCTGTGTGTCTGTATGTCTGTATGTCGGTGTGTCTGTGTGTCTGTCTGTGTGTCTGTCTGTGTGTCTGTCTGTGTGTCTGTGTGTTTCTGTGTGTCTGTCTGTGGCTGTGTGGCTGTGTGGCTGTGTGTCTGTGTATGGGGGGGGGCGTTTGGGCGTGCGTGCGTGCGTGCGTGCGCGCGTCCGTGCGCGTGTGCGTGTGCATGTGCGTGTGCGTGTGCCTGTGCGTGTACGTGTGTCTGTGCGTGTGCGTGTGCGTGTGCGTGTGCTTGTGCGTTTGCGTGTGCGTGTGCGTGTGCGTGCGCGTGCGCGTGCGCGTGCGCGTGGGCGTGGGCGTTAGCGTGGGTGTGGGCGTGGGCGTGTGTGTGTGTGTGTGGGTGGGTGGGTGGGTGGGTGGGTGGGTGGGTGTGTGTGGGTGTATGCGCGAGCCCTCCCAATGCATATTGGGTCTTCCATCTCGTTGCTTTGCATCGCCCTCTTCGCACGAGGAGGATGGGGAGAAGGAGGGTGGGTGGGGGGGGGAGCAGGAGGGACAGTAGAGGCAGAGCAGGAGGAGGAGGAAAACGAGCAGTGGGAGGAGGAGGAGGAGGAGGACGAGGAGCAGAAGGCGGAGGAGGAGGTGGAGGAGGAGGGGAGGCGGAGGCGGAAGCGGAGGAGGAGGGGGAGGAGGAGGGGGATGAGTTCGCTTTTCGCCCCGCCTGCCCCCCCTTCACCCTCGGGCCGGAGGCGACGGTGTTGATCAGGAGGATGGTTAGGAGGAGGAGGAGGACAGTGACGAAGAGGACCGGGGAAAAGAGGGAGAGGGAGGGGGAGACGAGGAGGATTTGGAGGAGGAACAGAAAGGAGGAAGAAGAGGAGGAGGAGGACGGCGGGCAGAAGGAAGGAGTAGGAGGTGGGGCTCAAAAGGACAGCAGTGTTCGGTCCTGGAGGGAGCGTCTGTGCGCGCGCACGCCCCGATTGCTTCCTGCCACAGAAAAACAGTTTTTGGCCACATCGGCTTCGGCTGAGGAGCTCGTTGCGGTGGAGCTCGGCTGGGGAGTTCGAGGTCACCCGCAGGGCCGCGAAGATTGCCGCGATTCTCATCGCATCATCGTTGTCATCATCGTCGTCGTCCTCTCCTTTCTCTCCCCCCCCCGCCAAGCCAGGTGGGGACAGGCACCGCTCCGGCGGCACGTGGCAGCCTTCGGGGCACCGGGAGGAGCCGAAATGATCGCGACGCCGAGGGGTGAGTTGCCGAGCTCCGACGCCTCCGCCCTGTGAGCTCCCTCCGCATCCTCATTGTCTGCCCCCTCCTCCTCCTCCTCCTCCTCCTCCTCCTCCTCCTCCTCCTCCTCCTCCTCCTCCTCCTCCTCCTCCTCCTCCTCCCCCTCCCCCTGCCCCTCCCCCTCCTCCTCCTCCGCCTCCTCCTCCTCCTCCTCCTCCGAACGCCGACCGCAGCAATTCCACTCGCTTGCAGATCCGCTCGATGCAGATCGGGCGAAGCTTCGGCCAACGCCCTCCCCTCCGCCTCAGCCCAGTCTACTTCACAGTCCTCGATTCCTCCTCGCCGTCCCCATGCTCCTCCTCCTCCGCCTCCTCCTCCTCCCTCCTCCTTCGGACTCGGGTGGTTCTCGAGGAGGTGCAGGGATGGGGAGAGGGAGGGGCAGGGATACGAGCATGAGTATGATACAGTATGACCATGCGGCCAAGTCAATGAGTGCCAACCAGTCGGTAGCAGATTACGCAAGGCGGTCACAAGAAATCTTCTCGGCCCTGGCCAGACCCTAGGGCCTCAAACGCCCGGATATTCTAGCGAGGTGCTCCACCCTGGTGGCTGTAAGGACCTGTTTGCACGGATGGCCAGGGCCAAACAATTGTGAACTCGCAGAACATCCACAACATATGCAATGCCAGAGTTGTTGTTGATTGTGGTATTGTAAGGCATGGGAGCCGTGAGCCCACCCTCCAGCTATGCGGAGCTTCGCTAGAGGGGGCTTATTATAGCAGATGGTACCATGATTGAGAGGGCCAAAACAAAGCACACTCCGCCGGGCCACAGCAGGCCCTCCCTCGACGCCGAGCCCCCGCATCTCTGACAGCGCCTCCCGCGATCGCCCAGACAGCGGGAGGCAGTGACGAGAGAGGGGGCAGCAGCAGACGGAGGACGGATCACAGACGACGGCTCTTTCTGTCCCCGCAGCCCGTGCATCGGCAGCGGAAGCATCAAGCGACGAACGCAACAGACGCATACGGACAAGGAAAGCCCGACGTTTGTGGAGAAGAACGGTCTGGCGGATGTTGGCAGGCAGGCGGGTTTGGCGAGCAGCCATGCTAGCAACAACATCAACACTAGCGCTACCAGCTACGTAGTAGGAACCCATCTGTCGGATAGCCGCCAGATGATGGCAATCGTGCTGGTGCGAGCGGACAAAAAAGGACAGTGGTCAGAGCGTGGCCTCCCGAACTTGTTGCACAGAGATCTGGCCGAAGGGCGCCCACTACTTGAACCGCACGTTCCCGACACAGCCTCGCAGTCCGGTGCACAGGTGGTCGCACGTTTTGGAGTGGCCCAGCAGGCGAGCACCAACGGCCCGGAGCCCCCCGCGAGGAGGCACGGCTTGGCGAGGGCTCGCAAGGGGTGCCCCGTGGATGGCGACTTGTAGGTGTAAGTCGGGCATGTCCTTCTACAGCCCTGGACCCCAGCCCCGAGCCCGAGGCCACGGCACCGGCCCCAGGGCCTGGGCCTGAAGCCCCAAGCCTGAGCCCTGCGCCCCGGCCCCGGCCCTTGGCCCTGGGCCGTGAGCCCTAGGCTTATCAGCGGGCAGGGGGCGGGGGTGGGGCTTCCGTGGAAGCCGTGCTCCCCCCCCCCGCCCCCGCCGCTGCGGGGGCGCCTCCCCCCCCCGCGGTGGCTGCGGTCGGGGCCCGGTCGCGGAGGCCGTGGCCGCCTCGGGGCGCCAACAATACACAATACACCGCCACCAGCCCCGGCCAGGTCCGTCGTGGGCCCTGGACTGGTGCACAGGCCTCCAGGCCTGGGCCAGGAGAGCCCGTACATGGGGGAACAAAAAGTGGCATAAACATAAAAACTCGGAGGTCCGCGCGGATTTCTCGGATCGGCGCTGGGGGCCCCCGGCGGCGCCTCCGGCGCCGCCCCTGGCGCGCTCGGCGCGCCAGGGAGAGGGGTCCAGCGCCGATCCGGGAAATCCGCGCGGACCTCCGAGTTTTCATTTTTATGTAATGTTTTGTTCCCCTGGTACACCAGTCCAGGGCCCAGGCTGGGCCTGTCCAGGGCTGGTGGTGGTATGGTTGGGAGCTCTGCAGGGGGGGCGGGGGGATGCCCTCCGCCGTGCTCCTCTCTGGGTCCGGGCAGGGGCGTGGTCGGGCTCCGGCACGGTCGGGCCGTCCCCCCTCCCTCGCGGAGGGGCAAGAGCCCTTGCCACGGGAACGCTCCAGGACCTTTTTCCGGAAGTCCGCGGTTCCCCTGATGTCTTCTTAGTTCCGCACGGGCTCTCGAAATGCGGTCAGGCGCATGTGTTCAGTGTTGGTCGACGCGCGAGACGCGGCCCACGGGGCCAGATTGTCGTGCTTGCAGTCGCTGCGGCGCGAGCACTGAACCTTGGGGTCCTGGGGCGCCGCCACGCCGCGGGAAAAGCTTGAGTTTGATCTCGAGGGGAGGGGGGTAGATGCTCCAGAGCTCCCGGAGCGCATGCTGGGCCAGTCGCATCATGACATCTCCCTCGCCCGCACGCGATCGTTTTGCTATTCATTATTATGCCGATCGGCGCGGTCCTTCGCACCCTCCCCCCCCCTGCCCATGGAGCAGGTCTTGCCTGTTTTTGGCGCCTGTCCCGAGCCGGTGGAGCCTCCCCCATCGGACGCACTGTTGGAAACAGTCGCGCCAGGCAGAGTTCCGGAGCCAGACATTCCTCCTTCTCCTCCTTCTCCTCCTCTCCTCCTCCTCCTCCTCCTCCTCCTCCTCCTCCTCCTCCTCCTCCTCCTCCTCCTCCTCCCTCTCCTCCTCCTCCGCCTCCCTCTCCTCCTCCTCCTCCTCCTCCTCCTCCTCCTCCTCCTCCTCCTCCTCCTCTCCCTCCCTCCTTCCTCCCCTCCTCCTCCTCCTCCTCCCCCTCTCCCCCCCCCCTTCCGCCCAATGTCGAGACGCCATGAGACGCCGCCGAACAGAACACGCCCACCATCGGCGGCGAGCGAGGGGGGGGGAAGTGAGAAGGGGCGGGCCGTCTACGAAAGAAGGCTCAGAGGTCCCCCCGGCCCTCTGAGAAGTGTTCCAAGCCTTCCACGAAGACACAGAAGCGTTTTCAGAAGGCTGGAAAACTTCTGAGAAGCCCCGCCGCCTTCTAAGAAGGCCTTCTCCTTCTCACCTCCCCTCCTCGCTCGCCGCCAACACCGGGCGCTTCTCCACGCTCGCCTCGTCCCCCCATGGGCTGTCGAGGCCCGTCCGGTGTGCTCCCCCCTGGAGCGCAGGCAGCCCACTGGCGCACCCGACGCCCCGCTCTCTTCCCGCTGTGCCCGCTCCTGCTCTATGTCCTGGTCCGCGTCCTGCTTAATGGAGGATGACGATTCATAAATGACCGGGGGTCGTGTTCACGCGGCGGCGCCCGGGATGACGATTAGAAGAAACCGGCCGCGGGCTGGAAAACTATTTGAAAAATCGTTCTCCTCCAGTCAGAAAATTGTGCAGAAATAGCAGAAAACTATGTTGTTAATCGTTCTCTCCACTTGTTGTATCAATCGTCATCTCGCATAACCCATCGGTCGTTGAGAGCAGGAATGCGTGCATTCGGCGTCCCCCCAAGATACTTGTGCTATGTGTTCGTCGCCCCCCCCAGGGGCGACGCGCGCAACGAGAAGTCGTACAGTCTATGCGGCGTGGCGGGCGCGTTCTGGCCACACCGCTCGAGAAACGATATACTACAAGATGGGTATACTACGTGTTCGGGTCTGACGCGCGCCTCCAAGGCGGACATTTAGTATTAGTATGTCTATGTGCGTCCCACGCCTTCCCATGTTCCAATATACTTGTAAGTCGGGCGTGTCCCTCTACAGGAGGAGCATCCAGAAATAATCCAAGAGTAATGCGGGGACGATGTTTCTACTGTGCTTGACTGTGTTGGCGCATGCTTGAAATCATGTTTCACATGTTGCTCCAGGATCCGCCTGTACGAGGACATGCCCGACCTAAAAAGAGGTATTTCTGGATCCCCAGATTCCAATCTACTTTGAGCGCCTTCCTAGTTCAATGATCGAGCGGCTCCACTGTTTCCGTCCTCAGGGGGCGGACTGAGCCAAATCTGCTTTCAGCGCCTTCCTGCTTCAGGTTTCTGCCTGCCGCTTCCGACCGAGGGGCACAGTCGGAGCTGCGACAGAAATACATCCTGCAAGAACATGAGGCCATCCGCCGGCCAAAACGCACAGAAAATCCGAGGGTGCTCTCTCCAGGATGCACAAGAACATCCAACAAGCACGAAGAACATCAGGGTACCCTCCCAGATCGACCTCGATCTTATAGCCTCGGTCCGACTACCCTTCTGCTCCTCCTCTCAAGTTTCTCACCGCCCCCCCCTCCCTCCCGCCTCCCTCCCCCCATCCCCCCTTTCTTGCCCGCCTCGCTGTGCGCCTTTTTCTGTTGTCAGGTGCAGAGTGTCGTTCAGGCAGTGCGGCACGGATGGGCAACCGTACAGGGCAATTAGGACGGGGGCTTCCCGCACCACGGTCAACCCGCATAGTAAGGATGAGCAACTTCCCAAGGCTACCCTTGCATCCTTGCCCCTTCGGCCCATCCGTAGCGACTTTAGCTGGCCAACCTCGTTCGAGAAACGTCAACATGGCCCCCCAAGGCCCTTGCATCTTTACCTCAAGGGAGGAAAAAAACACCCAGACCGGACAACTGGCGTTTACTAAACGGCTCTGGGCGTTTACTAAAAGCTTTGCTCTGTTCGATTCCCTTCCTTGGGTGCGTTTACTAAACGGCTTCGCTTGTCGGGGTTATTATGCTGGGGGGATTTTCTGCCCTCTATGATCGTGCATTCTTATGATACGGATTGACTGCATTGCCTGGCCGCATCTCATGAAGTTGGCGCTTTTATAGTATGATATCATCCCTCTCCGCGCACGAGAAAAGGCGCCCGCCTCAATGCCTGGCCGTCGCGGCCTCGGGCGCTGCGCCGACGCGCGTGATCGGCACTTGAGGCGGTGCTCTCTGCTGGGACTGCAGAGGCCTCCAGCCTGCGCCGCCGGATCCGCGACGCTCGGTGCGAACCCGTCCTGTCGAATGGCTCGCGAGCCTTACATCGAGGAGGCACGAGAGACGCTGAGGCGGGAGGAGGAGGCAGGAGGAGGAGGAGGAGGAGGAGGTGGGCGGTTGCCTCAGGCAGCACGTGTTGGACGCGCTCCTCTGCGTCGTGCCCGCCCGTCGAGCTCTTGCTGGCGGGCCAGCTCCTGGACGGGCTGGCTCCTCGGTGGGTCGCTGGGCCGGGGCCCGGCCCAGCGACCCGGCCGCGGCCCCACAGAGGCATTGTTCAGGCTCTCCTGTGAATTCTCTTGGAGCCCTCGTGGGCCGTTTTGGGGCCCTCTTGGGCCGTCTTGAAGCCATCTTAGGCCGTACTGGGGCAACATGCGTCCGCCTTGGAAGCACATTGGGCCATGTGCCGGCTTTGGTGACCTGCCTGGTCAGTCTTCGAAGCCATCTTGGACGCCTCGGGGAGCTCCAAAGAGACGTCAGGCCGCCCAGTCGGCCTTTGGAAGGGGGGAGGGGCGGAAGCCCTTTGCATTATGTAGTCGCTTCGCTCATTCCGCCGGCCCATATTGCACAATTGTAGAAGGTGTGCCCATGGCGGGCGAGGAGGAGGATAGGGGGCTAGAGAGGAGGGGAGGAGGAGGAGGAGGAGGAGGAGGAGGAGCAAGAGGATGAGAGAACCTCTCAACGGCTTCGTGTGAGGGGCGGTAGCCCTTAGCATTATTCCACGCCTCGGCGTGCCTTGGGGTCACGGCGGCAGATCTCTGACGACTGCGCATCAGGTGCGGTCCCCCGCAGAGCGAGGCGAGCGAGTTTTGCGAGGCGTTTGCGCCGAGCCTCTCTTGCCTGGCGCGCGTGCGATCACCTGCCGTGGCCTTCTCGTGTTAAGTCGGGCGTGTCCCTCTACAGGGGGCATATTCAAAATAGCCCCAAAAAATACCCTGGGGACGATTTTGGGTGTATTCTCGAACGCTTCAAAGAAAGAATGGTTTGATGTTTTTTACCTGTCGTCCAAAATCCGCCTGTAGGAGGACACGCCCGACCTGATTCTCGTGCCGCTCGTTTCTTCCCTGCCTCTCAACAGCAGTCGATCCCTTCCTTCGTCCCCTTGTCGCACTCCGTTTGGCGGCCTCCCCCTCCCCACCCTTCCTCTCGCTGCCCGCCCGCCTGCCTGCAAAGAGGCATGGGTAAGGAGGAGGAAGAGGAGGAAGAGGAGGAAGAGGAGGAGGAGGAGGAGGTGGAGGAGATGGAGGAGATGGAGGAGATGGAGGAGATGGAGGAGATGGAGGAGGAGGAGGAAGAGGAGAGAGGTAGGACGGAGGGAAGGAGGAGAGGGAGGAGGAGGGCGAGGAGGAGGAGGAGGAGGAGGAGGAGGAGAGGAGGGAGGAGGAGGAGGGAGGAGGAGAAGGAGGAGGAGAGGAGGAGGAGGAGGGAGGAGCAGGGAAGGAGGAGAAGGAGGAGAAAGGAGGAGGAGGAGGAGGGAAGGGGGGAAAGGGAGGGGAGAGGAGGAGGAGGAGGAGGAGGAGGGAGGAGGAGGAGGAGGAGGAGGAGGAGGATGAGGAGGCGGCAGGAGCAGAGAGCAGGATGAGGAGGAGAGGAGAGGAGGCGGAGGGAGGGGGAGGAGGAGGAGGAGGGAGGAGGAGGAGGAGGAGGAGGAGGAGGAGGAGTAGGGGAGGAGGGGAGAGGAGCGAGGAGGAGAGGGAAGGGGAGGAGGAGGAGGGGGAGGAGGAGGAGGGGTGATGAGTAAGAGGAGGAGGAGGGGTAAGGAGGAGGAGGAGGAGGCGCATCATTGATGTCCTTCGTTTCCTCTCGTGTCATCCACCCCTCCCCTCCCACCGATGTCCTCCGCTCCCTCTCGTAGTATCCACCCCTCTCTTCCGAGACTGCCCGCAGGTACTTCGCCGCGTGCATACCATCGGCGTCGTCCCTCAACAGACCGGAGAGATGAGAGGGCCCCCCCTCACGGGGTCTGCAGTCTTTTTGTTCGCCGCCTCGCCAGCCGCAGGCCCCCGATCTCATCCCGGGCCTCCCTCCACACCCCCTCTGGGGTCAGTCACGGGGTTGGCTTCGGACCGTTTTCAGGCTTCGGCCTCCTCCTCCGCCCCCTTCCTCCCCCCGTCCCCCCCCCACCTCCCTCCTCCTCCTCCCGCCTACCCTCCTCGCAAGACGGCCGAGTATACCTCCCAGACGGCCCAAGCTGTGTCCACGAGGGCACCAAGGAGGGCCGCCATTGGCAGCAACCCTTCATGGAGTTTTGGTGCTCGACTGATTCTCATACTCTGTCCCTTGCGACGGCCCCAAGAAGCTTCCAGGATGGCACCAATACGACCCAAGAGAGCTCCAAGAGGGCCCCAAGGTGAGTCCAAGACGGTCCAAAATGGGCGAACGCCTGCGCAGGAGAGCCCCCAAGTACGAGCCAAGAGGGGCCCCTCACGGCTCCGAAAGTGCTCCATGGAACCCCCAAACCGGCATGGCCGGACGTGTTCCTTTTCGCCAAATTCTTGGAGGGTTTTCCGGGAATGTCCGCGGGGAAGTTTTTTGGGGAGGCTCCAGGAGGCATTTTTGGGAGCATCCCCAGGGCAAACATTCCCCTCGTTCTCTGTTTCCCCCCTCCTGCTCCAGCTTTTACCTATGCCCCCTCGTTGACTTGCTCTGCACCGTCTCTGATTCGAGGTTCTAGGATGCATACAGTCAGACCCGCATAGCAAGGATGAGCGAGTTTCCCAGATTACCCTTGCATCCTTGCCCCTTCGGCCGGTACCTGGTAACTTTCGCTGGCCAGCCACACTCGAAAAACGCCAAGATGGCGTTCCAAGGGCATTGCATCCTTGTTCTGCGTCCTGGTCACACGGGTTGACTGTGCTGCGGGCTCCCTGGGATCATTCAGATATGGAAGGCTCGAGACGTCTCGGAAGTCCCTTGGCCTTCTGAGAAGATTTCTAAGCTCTCCCCGAAGACAGAAAACCCCTCAGAAGCCCCGTGGGCTTATGGGAAGTTTCGCCGCCTTCCGAGAAGGCCTTCTCCTTCTCATTTCCCCTCTTGCTCGCCGCCGATCCTAGGACGAATGTTGCGGGCTCCCCGGGATCATTCAGGTACCCCCGCGCAGCTCCGCGTGCGTTGTCCAGGGCATTCGACTGTGTCTCTACACGTCGACGGACAGGCACACGCTTTTGTCGGGCACGCCTGTCGGCGAAGGCATCTGCCCACACGCCGACGGACGGCCACATCGAGGGCACACCACGTCGCGATCGGCCCCATTCCCAAGAGCGCCCTCGAGGGCGCGAAGTGATTCGCGCTGCGCGCGTCGGCTCCGATTCCTCCTCGTCATCCTCTCCCATAGGGGGCGGCGCGAGAGCGCGAAGTTATTCGCGCAGCGCGAAGCGCGAAGTTAGGCGCCCGTGCATTCCTTTAATAGCGCCTCCAGAGTCGACTGGAGCCTGATCGCGCGCGTAGTGCGCGTGGTTCTAGCAAATACAGGTGCATGCGCATGCGTATAGATATTCAGGAGTTCAGACATCTACACGAGCAGATGTGCGTACATGTGTTCTAGTTTAGATG
>CAUYUJ010011281.1:239601-252101 GCA_963575745.1 Prorocentrum cordatum
GGGCAGCGTCGTCCGCAAGTCCAAGGCGAGGCTGGACTTCGAGCGGGCGTTGCAGGCCCAGAAGAACAGCGTGAACGTGCGCGCGACGAGGGCGGCGAAGGAAAAGAAGGAAAAGAAACACAAGATGGATAGGAAGGACAAGACGCCCTAGGACCCCAGGCAGCCTCCTACCAATTTGCGCGGAGCTGGTCCGAGGGAAGTAGACTGAAGCGGGTCGACTGGGCACGAGCTCGAGGACAGCGAGAGCAACGAGTCTGATAGGGGAGTTCAACGGCGACGTGCTCTTAGACCGGAACCGATTTCCAGCAGCGACATGGGCCTTCTCCCCCACCGCAGGGGGCCCGCATACGAGGTCATCAAATTCGGCAGGGCGAACAGTGGGCATCCGCGCGCGTTAGGCAGGCAGGGTCGCGTTTTCCTCGTCTTCTCCACTTGCTCTGAGCTCGGCACTCTCCTGCGCGTCAAGCACGCGCGAGGCCGCCGCCTCTGACGCACTTCGGGCTGGACGGCGGCCCTGATGGCAGTAAAACATAGGCGGCCCCTGATCCACAGATGCTTGCGCACCGCGCGCGAGGTAGACACACCTCGAGGTACGCCCATGGGCCTCGTCGCACTCGGGGTGGAAAATAGGCACGTGGGTCTTCCGCCCCGCTTGACAGGTGGCCAGGAAGCCTCATCCGCCAGCCTGATAGCGAACGCAACCTGCGAGATCCCTCTCGGCGGCCAGCGGGGGAGGGGGCGGGCCCTGCCACGGCGCGCGCAGCGAGCGCTCCCCTCCAATCCTTGAGATGGCACTGGCCATGCCCATGCACTCGATCACACTTCCACGCGGCACTGGCACGGGCACGAAAAATGGCAGGCCCATACTGGGCGCATCCCTCCACATCTCCCAGACCCCCCCCCAAAAAAAAACGTTGCACGAGTTCGCGGCAGGCGACAACCTCCTCATCCAAACCACGTCCTCACCTGATCAGGCCACGCGCTGTCGACGTCCTACTTGACATCCCACCGCGCTTCAGAAGAGCACGCAAGTGCCGCGGCGCCTTCGCCAAAAGGCGGCGGAGATACTGCGGCCTGCGACAGGAGGGAAAACACTCAATGGGGGCCTTTGCTGCATTCGAGCAACACAGGATCACCCGCGAGGTTCGCCATGCCCGCGCCTCCCGAGTCCCCGAGAGGTCTCCTGGTGGGCCCAGCATACGCGCCACCGAGCACCCTCAACCCTCCCGGGGACAAGCCACGCCGCACTTCCGAAGACGCGGGGCAGCTTTGGGCCCCCAGGAGCAGTGGGATAACGACGTTCAGTTGCGCTCGTCACCTGCTTCATCTCACGCGCCGGCCCCCTTTCATGGCACTGGCAATTGCTCGGCCGGACCTACACATCTTCGCAACCTCCACGGTCAGAGACCCATCAGCGCACAGACAGGTGCCGAGAGACACTTGCGATTGCGCAACCTGCGCATCCATTTTGAGAGCGGGCGCGCGGATGTGGGACCCCACATCGTCGAATACCACCCTCTTCGATGGAGGATCGCACGTGGTCTTGACCTGGATCAGACCTCGCACCTTGCCAACCGAAAAGCAAACACTCAGCCCACGATGGGCAGCACAAGACAAGATGACGGTGAAGGAACCGCACCACATCCACAACTTGCGCATTCCCCAAACATGCGACAGGGAAGTTGGCATCGCCCGCATACGCGGCGCCAGCATGGAGCCCATCAGCGGATTAACAAGGGACCGCGGAGACCCTTGTCGGAAGTCGGCGCAGCCTTGATCTAATACCAATGCCTAAGGCCACCCAACGGTTGATGGATCTCGCCAACGACCTCGGCAAGAAGAACAGCGCAGGGCACGTCGGCGAGCCAGTTGCCAGGCCCCGGACCATTCAAGGCCAACGCCCACTCCTAGGCCACCCCAACTTGGAACCAGGTTCCCCTGTGAGACTTCGGCCCACAGGTGTTCCAGATGCGGGGGCAGCTTACCATCTAGAATGGCAAACTCCCGCATGGTTAAGTGCAGGCAGCATCCACGCAGGCACCTCGATCGATTGCAACACGTTATCCCTCCTGTGCTCTCGACGATGGCACCGCGACACATTCTATAAGCATCGGGTAAAAAGTGGAGGCGGTATCAAGCATAAGCAAGATCGCCGTGGGCTTGTCGGCCTTTGCTTGAAGCAAGAACGCTATAGCAATGTCTGGGAAGCAAAGCCGGCGCCCCTGCGATTCCTGCCACCCACAGATTGCGGAGGCCTTGCGGCCGACGCCGCCGACCCTGAATGGCGGCAACGACGCCGACGAGGACGACGACGACGACGACGAGCGCTCTCGGGCGCCTCTTTGGTGGTAGCTTGGAAGCCTCTTGGGGGGCTCTCCGGGGCCGCTTGGGAGCCTCGCGGGGGCCCCTTCGGGGCCTTCCCGGGGGTCTTGCCACCCGCGCGCGCGCCGCCCAAAGGACGCGCGAGCGACGGCGCCCACCCAGGCGCAAGGCCCCCCGCCGACCAGCGAAACGAGACGCTGGCCGACCGCGGGCGCAAAGCGCCCCACCGCAGCGCGAGGGGCGGCAGCGAGCACGTCAGAAGCAACGCCGCCCCCGCCAGCCGCCCAGGTGATCGTTCTGTCATGCATCGTTTTGCACATCGGCGCGGGATCTCGCATCCCCCCCTCCCCCCCCCACCCCCCATGGAGTAGATCTCGATTGTTTTTTGGCGCCTGTTTCGAGCAGGCGGGGTCTCCCCCATGGGACGGGCGCACGGTGAAAACAAACAAATTCAGTAGAGGTCCGGAGCCGGACCCCCGCACCCTCGCCCCTTCCGCCCACTGTCGAAACGCCAAATAAAAAGACCTAGCCAGAGGGGGGTCGTAGACAAAGCACTTCCCGCCCAGCGGGGGCAGGGGGGGCACAAACCGTTCTGGCTTGGGAATCACTCCCCATGGCTTTCGCAGTGGCCAGGAGATCAGAGCCGGCGTCTCCGGGAGACATGCCGACAGCAGCCTCGATCGACGCTGCGTGACGCAGGAGCGTCTGGCCCCACTCAACGTGCGAGCTACTGATCTCATATGTACCGTTCGATAAGATAGAGTGGAGGTCCGCCCAAGCATCTTCAGCTCGCGCAAACACCCCCGCGCCAAGAATCCCGCGCGCAAGCGCCCGTCCATCTCAGCTCCGCCCCCACCCACCGAACTCCGCAGCCTTCAGGGCCAGGCTGACAACTTGGACGTCTGATCCTCCGCCAGCTTGGCCCTCGGAATGCCCATTCGGAAGGTCCAGGAACTTCTTTTGTTCAACAGCGGAAGACATGGCGAGGCTCTCTACCCACCCTGATCGACAGCAGCAAGGCG
Source organism: Prorocentrum cordatum (assembly GCA_963575745.1). NCBI lineage: Eukaryota > Dinophyceae > Prorocentrales > Prorocentraceae > Prorocentrum > Prorocentrum cordatum. The sequence goes on from CAUYUJ010011281.1 coordinate 242,946, forward strand.
ATCCTCGCGCGCTTCCCGCAGCCGACAGAGAAGCGGCTGCCAGGCGCACTCACCCGGCGCGAAATGTTGCAAGTGGTGTCTGAACGACCGCGCAGACATGCGGCGGCACTTGGTATCCCACTTCTCATGGAGCGCATCGTCGTGATGCACCGCCTGCAGAGACGGACAAGGGCCATGGCCCCTCTAGAGACGCGCGCTTTGCACGGCACGAACGCATCTTCACATAACACTTGCCTACTGGGGGCCCACCTTGCGACCGCTGGAGGGGCCCTTTCGCTGTGATCCGCCGGATGGTCAAGGCGCGCAACAGCAGGACTGCGGCCCTGACGCTTGCACGCGGCACCAAAGCAACGGTCGACCTCGGCCCTCGTAACCTCATCGGCGAGGCTCAGAGGCGCCACAACACAGAGTCCTTTCCCACGGGGCCCCCCTGGCGCCAGGGCGCCGGGCGCGACCGCCCTCGTGCGCCCACGGGGAGTGGACTGCACGCTGCCAGTGCCTTGCGGGCATCTCGCAAAGGAAGAGACCGTTGGCATCGGGCAGATGCGCGAGGCCCTCGCACCCTGCGCGCGCGCCGGGTGCCGCGCCGCCTCTCGCGTCGGCATCAATCATGATTCTGGCAGGCCTCCACCCGGCAAGCACCCCCTCCGTCTGCGCCCGCCACGGCTGGCGCTCGCCGACGGGATGCCTGTGCTGAGGACCATGCGTCACAGCGCAATGCATTCGTGAAAACCATTTGCCTGCGCGGCGACGACCAGCAGACGGCCCGGGCCCGAGCGTGCAACCTTGATGTCACGCGGCCCGCAGGACACAGCATTACCCTCTCGCAAACGGCAAGCGACACGGCCCAAGTAACATAGAGATCACACCCCAGACTACCCATTCGGTCCCAGACGAGAGCACGAGAAGAGTCGACACCAACCCCACGCCGCTTGGCGGCTCTGGCTTCCTGGGTCTGGACGAACAACCGTTTCTTCGGCCTCAGCCGGGCACGGAAGTGCGCGGCCTTTTCGGCGGCGACCAAGAACTTAACGGGGTTTGCGCGGGCAGCTTGGGGAGTCCAAGAGCACGGCCTACAGCGCGAGCACGTCAGAGGAAACCGCGAAAAAATTAAGCTTGAGCCGTCGCTCTCTTGGCGGCCTGCGCCTCCTCGCGACTTCCGCCCGGGCCTCCAGAGGCCGGCGCAGGCCGAGCAAAGCAAGGTCCTGGCTGCCGCGGGGGGGGGGGCTCCTCGATCAGGGCTCGCAGCGCCCTGCCTACATGGCAACGCAGCGCACTGACCACCACCTCCGACGGGGCCTGCGACCCCGAGCAAGAGACACGCTTAGCCGCAGAACCGGCCATGTCATGCCACGGCTGACCAACATGCGCCCCCATGCGCTTGCAACGAAGCTCACCCGCACGTTGAAACTCGCGTCAGCGCAAGGTGATGGCAGCGCAGACACAGGGCCAGTCGATGAGAGGCACTTGCCCGCCATCAGCTCTAACGAAGCCAGATGACCGGCCTCAGTGGCGAATTTCACGTGCGGGTGGGAATTTGAGAGCGCACGCCACGGCCCACAGGAGCCCCGCCATCTTAACTTGTGCACTCGGCGGTTTGGCCTGGAGCAAGTGGGCCAGCGATGAACACGCAGGAGCGTGCGCGACCAAGCCTAAGAAAAGCAAAGCCTTTCTCATCTCCGCTGACAATGATTACAGTCGGGGCCCTGAAGAAGGAACCCTTTTCGTTGGGGAGGGGCTCCGCGTTCCTTACGTGTTTCGCAGCTTGCCTCAGGCTTTCCTTATGTCTTCGACAGGAAATCGAAGGTTAATGTATGGAAAAAGGAGCCTCGTTCCTTATTTAGGGTTCCTTAGGTCAACGCCCCGAATGTACACCCCACGCTGGCATTGACCCCCCACCAACATCAAGAAAGCCGTCGGGGAACATGGTGACGCTGCGGAGGTCCCCATGGGCCTCAGAGGAGCCACAGGCAGGGCCGCCTCGGCAACCTCGCGCGGCCTGATATCCGCCAAATCCATTTGGACCTCCACACGTTCGGCCCACGGCCGTCAGACATTCAAGAAGCCCTGTTAGCGTCAGACGCCTTCGCACACGGTAGGCCGCCGTGCTCTTGACCAGCCCTCGCCGCCCAAGCGAAAGCGCGCACGCGACATTACCGGATTGGGAGTGGCAGGGTGGTTGAACACTTCGCGCGGACGCGCGCACGTGCATATGGCCCAGCTGCGCCCGAACCCATCCACTTGCTTCAACTGACGCGTTAGGCTGCCCGCCCGAGTGGCCCACTCGAGCCACAGCGCAGGCCGCGGCCGGGTCATGGCCCCAGCCACTTACCGCCCAAGCTTGCGATGACAGGTACCTCGCCGCGTCCTGCGGACCACGCTGCTCGCAGACACTGGGCTCCGCAGCCCAAAAAAGCCCACGGCCTGCTCTCCCCGCACAGGGTAGCATACATCTGAAAGAGCGTGTTCTACCGCTGCTGGCGGAAAACCGGGGGGGGTCACTACCGGTTCGAACCCCTCCCCCCCCCCCCCCCCTCCGGAAAACCGGGGGGGGTCACTACCGGTTCGAACCCCTCCCCCCCCCCCCCCCCCTGCTCATCATGAAAAGGGGGGGGGGTCACTACCGGTTCGAGCACCCCCCCCCCCCCCCCCCTCCGGATCCGGAAAACCGCGGGGGGTCACTACCGGTTCGAACTCCCCCCTCCCTCGAAAACCGAGTGGGGGTGCGGACAGTGGCGGGGACGGTGTTGGTGGGGACAGTGGTGAGGGGATAGCGGGACAGTGGCGGGGACAGTGGGACAGTGGGACAGTGGTGGGGACGGTAGTGGTGGGGACAGTGGTGGGGACAATGGTGGGAACAGGGGGGGACAGTGGACAGTGGTGGTGACGGTGGTGGTGGGGACAGTGGTGTGGGGACAATGGGAATGAGGTGGAAACAGTGGGACAGTGGAGGGTACAATGGTGGTGGGGACAGTGGTGAAGGCGGTGGCGAGGACGGCGGTGGGACAATGGGACAGAGGTACAGTGGGGACAGTGGTGGGGACAGTGGGGACAGTGGTGGGAACAGTGGGACAGCTCAGTGGGACAGCGGAGGAGTCAGTGGGACAGTGGGGACAGTGGGGATAGTCGGGCAGTGGTTGGGGCCGTGGAGACAGTGGGGAGAGTGGAACCGTGGTGGGAACAGTTCTGGGGACAGCGGGGACAGTGCGACAGTGGTGGGGCCACTGGTGGGGACAGTAGGGGCGGTGGTGGAACCAGTGGGGACAGCGGTGGTGAGGACAGTGGTGCTGGGAACACCAGTGGGGGATGTGATGCGGACGGTGGTGGGGACCGGGAGTCGTTTGCTGGCGGTGAGTAGGGGGGGGGGGTTCGAACCGGTAGTGACCCCCCCCGGTTTTCCGGATCCGGAGGGGGGGGGGGGGGGAGGGGTTCGAACCGGTAGTGACCCCCCCCCGGTTTTCGAGCGGAAAGGGGGGGGGGGGGGGGAGGGGTTAGGGGAGGGGGGGGTTTTGCCGGGGGAGGGGGGGGGGGAGGGGTTCCAGCAGGGGGGGGGGGGGGGGGGATTTTCGGAGGGGGGGGGGGGGGGCGACCCCCGGGCTCCAGAGGAAAAGGTTGGCAATTTTCCACAGTAAAGCGGCGGTGGATCACGCTCTCTCATACATCTGGTGGCGCAGTCAAGACCTAGAGGTGACGCGCGCGTGCTTCACGCACGCTGCACAGTGCTCACGCCCGTGCACGCCCGAACCAAGCGCATGCATTTGGGCCCAGGAACGCTTTCGAGCACGCCATGTGTTCCTTGGCCACTTGCTTGCCAATTCAGTCCGAGAGACTGGACGGAAAGGAACGGCCGTCGACCCCTCAGCGAACGCAGGGACAACGGATGATTATATATATATATATATGAAAGATCACGTTGCGCATCCGAGAAGCGAACTTGTTTGACAGACCCTGGACGAGGCACGGTGAACTTGCCCTACCACGCCGTCCGTCCCGAGGAGACGGTCTCAAACCGTGGCGAATCGGCCCGGCCACGTCTCAAAGCACGCTTCCGCTCGGAGGAGATGGTTTTGCGTCAGCCCTCATCTCGCTGAACTCGCTCACCCTGCTCCAAAAATAGATTCCCCAGACACTGAAGGAGTACAACGATCGAGCACGATTGCGATGTTGGACCCGCCGTGCAACTAGGACCACCCAAGTCCACTGCTCCACCCACTGCTGCGCTGCCCGAACCCTCCACCACGACCTCGCCCTCCTGCCTCTGGAGCCCAGCAGGCGGTGCCTCTCCTGCGGGGGCCCGGGCTCAAGAGGGGAAAAAACACACAGACACAATTAATCGTCGATTCCCAGGAAAATATTGGAAAATATGGGAAGTGGGGGGGAAGACAAAAAACCCGAAAATCTATGAAAATATGGGGATTATTTTTATTTGTGCGTATTTGTTTGTGTGTCCTGGGGCCCCTCAGCTGGCCGACCTCAGAGAGCTGCCGGCGAAGCGCACGCCGAGGCGATCTCGGCCACGCACTGCTGCTGGATCACAGCCGCCGGCACGGAGGCCCGGCTCGAAGACGGGCGCGGCCGGGGAAGCAGGGATGCGTCCGCTGGGCATGGTGCCTCCTCGAACTCCTCTGCGACTGCTTTGCCGCCCTTGCCTCTGGCCGAGGAGCTTCCCAGCTTCCCCCGGCATCGCTCGGACGTGTGCATTTTTTCTAAGCGAGAACCATCAAGGATCATCATGGACCATCGAGCAAAAAACCACGCACGAAACCGAAAAATGCACGGGGAATGGACGTCCGAGCGACGGCAAGCTCCTGCCTGCAAGGGGCTCTGCGACTGCCCGTCGGTGTGCCCCGCACCTCCCTGCCGACAACCGTCGCGAGCACCTCCCCGGCCTGCGCACCTGCCTTCGCCAGGTCGAGCAGCTCGTCGCAGTCTGGCGCGGGGGCCCGGGATGTTGGCACCACTGGTGGTCGCGGGAGACTCAGGAGGGGGAAAAAAAACACAGACACCTTTTTTACCTGCACGAAGGAGCCCACTGGCACGACGGACGACGGACGAACGAAGGACGACGACGAAAACGACCATAGAGCGCGCGAGGGGGGAGGGGCGAGAGGGGAAAAGGGGAGGAGGGCCAAGGGGGGGGCGCCCGCGCGCACAACGCAAAAAAAAACACAGACACAATTAATCGTCCATTCCCCAGAACATGTGGGAAAAGATGGGAAGTGGGGGGGAAGGCAAAAACCCAGAACATATGGGGAGGTATGGGGAATTCTGTTATCTGTGTGTGCATTTATTTGTGTGTCCCAGGGCTCCTTCAGAGACGGTCGACCAGGCGGTATCTTGATCGGGGTCCGAAATCCCTGCGGTCTTGGGCGACGGCTACGGGTCTATTTGCCTTGGACGAGTCGGCTATTCATCTGAATCCGACGTCGAGGCAGGCCCCGACAGACAGCGGGAAGGAATGGATGTCTCGATGCCCACCCACGTTCTGAGGCGCCCACCTGCCAGGACCAACACCATTCCCACCGTCTACAGCAAGCCCCACGGAACGGGGACCCGCTGGCGTGGGGGGGGGGGCAAGGCCCAGTGGAAGATCGAAGATATGTTTTGAACAGAGGATCCTGCGTCGTTCGCTGGTCCAGCGCCAGCTTCTGATCTCCCGCTGCGACTGGAGAGGGTGTGGTCTGCGATCGAATGTCTCAAAACTCTGCTGCTTGTTCCTCCTGTGTGGCCTCCGGCGGGGCTCATTTCCTGGAGGCAGATGGCGGCATGGGTGGCGTTGGCAGTGATGGGCGAGACGCAGAGGCTGGAGCTGGCCCTGCCGAGCTCGCTGTTCCAGTCTCGTGGATACACTTTTTGATCTGCGGGGCGAGAGCGAACCTCTTCCGCTGAAAGCTAAGCGGGACGCGCACAGCTTTCATTAGCAGAGAAAGGGCGAAAGAAGGCGGGGCCTCACGGCGGCCGGGAGAGGGCGAAGCCCTGGGATCAGGCGGTGCCAAAGATGATGTGCAGGAAAAGGTACACCTTGGACAGGAGCCCAGTCTCGTGGATACACATGTCGTCGTCCCTGGCTGCCTCGTAGCACTTGAGCTGAACGATAGTTTGTTCTGTCGTCTCGATGGCACGGCTGCGTTTCCAGGGAAATCCTTGCACCTCATAACTGAGTGGCGGCTTCCCCAGACAACTCTGGCTGCATGTATTTCCGAACGGGCACTTCTGGGTCCGTCGCACGACCAGCACTCTGGGCCGCCTTCATCAAGACGGCAATCTTCATGATGCGATCCTTGACCTCCTTTCTGAACTTGCCCAGCTCGTCCCGCTGCTCTGGGGGAGGGGACTTGCGGTAGATGTGTACGTTCTCTTGGGCATTCGAAATGTCTGAAGTGGACGGGAGGATGTTGTTCACGATATTGTTGATCGTATCATCCATGTCGTGTTGCCTTCCTCTGAACGGCTCGCGTCGATTTTGCCACGGGGCCGAACGCGATGACGACACCGATTGCATCCATCTTGGCATTGTGCTTGCCCGTTCGGAAGTATTGCGGCACACTCTGGACAAGACCGTGTCGTCATAGGGTTGCTTACGAAGAGCAGTGATGCGTGATGACGCTTGAAGGCCGACGCTGCCTTGAACACTCCGAGAATTGCTCTTTTGCGAGCCCTGGCGGCGCGCGCGCTTGTGCCAGGCCAGTTCAGTATTGATCTTGGTCGCGACCACTGCGGTGGCGTCGCTTAGGGTCTACGGCAAAAAGGTTGCTCCCGCCTCGTCAGCCCAGGCGCCCCGCTTCCCTCCTCATCCTCTTCCTCCTCTCATCTCTCGCATCCCCAACTCCTTGCACCCCCTTCTCTCCTGATCCTCCTCCCTCCACCTTCCTTCTCCTCACAGGGCGGCAGCCTCACTTCCTCGCCTCCTGCTCACCCTCATCACTCAACATAGCCTGATCGCCATTATCAGTATTACTCTGTGGGTCAAGTGCAGGCGTCCTCCTGGAGTCCTCCCTGACTGCTCCCTATCCTTACTCTGACTACCTCGTGCTGCTGCGCACCGCTCTGAGGACTACGATTCTTCCTCCTCCTGATCCTCATGCCTGCCTCCCTCTTGTTTCCTCAGCCTCCTGCGTACTTACTGGCCAGAGGACAATGAATAGTGAGGTTGATGCGAATGATAGGGTTAGTTTCTGGAGCTTTTTGCTTCTCTCACAATACCTGAGATCGAACGGGCCAGACGATGTAATGCTAGCAATTCTTCGAACAGGTCTGCAGTATTGTCGCAACAACTGATCGCAAGCAGCCGCCATTCGATTGTTGCTGCACCCCGACAAGGAAGAGCGGGGTGGCAGTGCGCGCTGGGGCGTGCAAAGTTTAAAACACCTCTGCCGCCTACTCGTGCATTCTGGGGCACGCGTGCCGGAATTATTGGGGGAGAGGTTGACAAGAGAGACGGGGAGTGGGGCGGAAGTGGGCGAGGAGGAGGCGGAGGGGTTTGAGTATGCACCAGGACTTGCAAGTAGTGAGTGGACGTCCGAGGTGCGAGCGAGGGGGGGCGGTGCGTTGAACGGGAGTGGAGAGCATGCGGTCGTGAGCAAAGGGGTCACGTTGAACCCATTCCGCTTCGTCCAGGTAGTCACCATAAACCTGTTCCATCAGCAGATGGATGATTATGTGGTAGCTGAGATCGGAGAGTTTGAGTCGAGGGTTGTTGGTTATTAGCCTGTTGCTCGCTAGCAAGACACAGGAACGTGAGGCCGTTCGCGATCTCGCCTCCGTCTTGCAGCCGCCGATTTCGCATCACCGCCGTGTTTTGGCAATGCCGGCATTGTTGGTTGTATGTCGTTGGGCAGGAATGTGAGGCAGTTTTTTTTTAACATAACTGAGTTGTAAGCCAAAATGTGTGAGTTGTGAATTTGATCGAAGAAGGAATTACCCCAGTGCGACCCTACCTAGAAGTTGGAGCCCCTAGAAAAGCAGCATTAGTTGCTATGCTATGCTATGCCATGCTATGCTGCGCTATGCTATGCTATGCTATGCTGCGCTATGCTAAGCTATGATATGCTATGCTATGCTATGCTAAGCTGCGCTATGTTATGCTCTGCTAAGCTATGTTATGTCATGCTGCGCTGTGCTATGCTAAGCTATGCTATGCTATGCTATGATAAGCTGCGCTATGCTAGGCTATGCTATGATATGCTGTGCTATGCTATACTATGATATGCTATGTGTTGCTGCTATGCTATGCTGCGCTGTGCTATGCTGTGCTGTGCTGTGCTGCGCTATGCTATGCTATGCTATGCTGCGCTATGCTATGCTATGCTGGGCTATGCTATGATATGTTGTGCTGCGCTATGCTATGCTACGCTCTGCTATGCTGTGCTCTGCTATGCTATGCTAAAGCTCAGCGAAGCTAATATGAAGGTATGCTAAGGTAAGATAAACCTGAGCTAAGATGAAGCTAAGCTAAGCTAAGATGAAATAAGCTAAGCTAAGATGAGATAAGCAACGCTAAGCTCAGGGAACGTCACTGGGGGAACCGCGGGGCGGATGCCGGGGGAACCGCCCGGGGCGGTTCCCACTGCCCGGCCCTTTAGTAAGAACCCTTCTAGGCAGAGCCTAGGTAGGGAACAAAGGCAGAAGCATACATTTCTGAAGCTCCGCGCGGGTTTCTCGGATCTGCACTGGGTCCCCCGTGGCGGCGCCTTCGGCGCGGCCCCTTGCGCATTCCGCGCGCAAAGTAGGGGGGAGGGGTGCGGCGCGGATCCAAGAAATCCGCGCGAGTTTCCGAAAGTTTCTGTGTATGCAGTTCTTTGTTACTCTAGTTGTGGCCCCATCAGTCCAGTGCCAGGGTACTTCCAAAGATGAGACTCAACATGTTCAAAGGGTGCACAGTTTCTCGTTTACATTGGTGGTGTTCTTGTTTGCATCGACTGCAGTGTTGTAGAAAGTTGCTTGCAACGTCACCTCCCAGAAGAAGCGGAATGAGAGAAGAGGGTGGAAGGACGTAAGATGCCATGAACCAATCGATCGATAGCACGTCGGGGAAAGTGTTTGACGTCTGAGTCTGGGATCGCGGGGTTCGAGTTGTGATCATGCCGTTCAGTTGATATGGTCATTGTTGTCGCGATCGTCGGTCGTGCTCGCGTGGGCCATTAAACTACGGTAGGT
>CAUYUJ010011281.1:257101-287101 GCA_963575745.1 Prorocentrum cordatum
AGGAGGAGCAGGAGGAGGAGGAGGTCGCGGCGAGACCCGCGCCCCCGGGGCCTGGGTGGGCGCGCACACGTCGCCCGGTGCCCGCTGGCAGAGGCACCGCCCCCCCGGATCTGGGCACTTTGGGGGGGGCGGGTCCCCCCCGCGGCTGCGCGGAGGAGGGAGGAGGGCTTCTTGTGAGAGGGAGCCTCCCCCTCCTCCTCACTTCCCCTCCTCCTCCCCTCCTTCCTCCCCCTCCCTCCCCCCCCCCCTCCTCCTCCTCCTCCTCCTCCTCCTCCTCCTCCCCCCCCCTCCTCCTTCCCTCCTCCTCCTCCCCTTTCCCCCCCCCCCTCTCCCCCTTCCCCTCCTCTCCCCCCCCCTCCTCCCCCTCCTCCTCCTCCTCCCGTCCCCGCGCCCCCCTCTCCCGTCCCCATTGGCAGTGGCCGCTGTTCTGCCGGAGCTGTGACGCTCGCAAGGCGTGCGTCTGAGCGCGGCCTGCCGCCAGCGGTTTCTTTGGTTCGGGGAGGAGGGCCGCGTGGCGTCGTCAGTGAGTGCACACCCAGATGAAAGGGGTTGCTCACGTCACTGTTGTGCCTTACCTGAACGAGAGAGAGAGAGAGAGAGTCAAACCAAAAACATGAGAGGGACGGGGAGAGGCAGAGGCAGAGGGAGAGAGGGAGACGGATACAGAACGAGAGAGGGAGAGAGGGAGAGAGGGGGCGGGGAAAGTCAGACCTTAGCTCTTTGGGCTCAAGCTGGGTGCCGGTAGAGACCTGGGCTCCAGCCACGTGGCCCGCAGCGAGGCAAGCAGCGCCAGGTCCTGACACCGCCTCCGTCCCTCGCGCTGCAGCCGTGCGGCCGCGTGCGTCTCTCGAGGGCGAGAGGCGGCGCCTCTCGCCGACGAGGCCTTCCGTCGCGCATGGGGGGCAGGCCAGCGGACGGCACGCTCTCCGCCCCTGCGAGGCGGAGCACTCCGAGACATTCGGTGGGGGCGCTGGTGGAAGGATTGTGCCCACGAGGCTTCAGACCCTGAGGGTTCCTTGTCTTGTTCTGGGCCTCCTAGATGGGGTCGGAGCAGATGGGGTCGGAGGATCGCGTCGCATCGCCGATGCATCGACGATGTGCCTCGATGTGGAGCCCGTGTTTCCCCACGCCGACGCCGCCGAGGCATCGCCGACGCTGCCGATGCGTCGCCGATACATCGGCGATGCATTGGCAATGCGGCGCGATCCTTCGACACCATCGACTCGGACCCCATCTAGGAGGCCTCTACTTATGAGGGTGGCGGTGGCGCCCATGGCAAGACCACGGTTGGAGTTCCGCTGGCTTGCAGGCCCTGGCTTCCCTATCCGACGGCTATTGGTCCAATGGTCTCGCTTGATTGTGTTTCGCTCACTGGCACGCGCTTGCAGCAGGTCCAGAACGAGCCAGTGGCGGAGCGCCTCGAGCAGGCCACGGCCAACAGTCGCATAAGCAACAACGGCAGAAAGCATACTTGCCTGGAGCTCCGCGCGAATTGCTTGGTTCGGCGCTCGAGCCCCCCTCCCTGGCGCTCGGAGCGCGCCTGGGGCGGCGCCGGAGGCGCCTCCAGTGGGGCTCGTTGTTCCTCTGGCGTTGGCACGCTCTCGCAGCAGGTCCAGGAAGAGCCAGAGGCGGAGCTCCTCAAGCAGGCCACGACCAACATGCGCCCGGCGCTGGATACATAGGACCACAGGTTTGGTCAGGCTTGGTTCGGTACCAGACGCTCCCGAGGTATCGCCAGCCCGATCCGCGAGGACTGATGTTTTATTCCCTACCTAGGCTCTGCCTAGAAGGGTTCTTACTCTCTTAGCTTAAAGGGGCCGGGCAGTGCAAAGCGCCCCGGGCGGTTCCCCCAGTCCCCGCCCCGCGGTTCCCCCCAGTCCCCTGGGAGCTTTAGCTTTAGCTTTAGCTTTAGCTTTAGCTTTAGCTTTAGCTTTAGCTTAGCTGTAGCTTAGCTGTAGCTTAGCTTTAGCTTATCGTTTCGCTTAGCTGTTCACTTAGCGTTTAGCTTAGCTTTAGCTTAGCTTCGGCTTAGCTTTAGCTTAGCTTGAGCTTAGATGTAGCTTAGCTTTAGTTTAGTTTTAGCTTAGCTTTAGCTTAGCTTTAGCTTAGCTTAAGCTTAGCTTTAGCTTAGCTGTAGCTTAGCTGTAGCTTAGCTGTTGCTCAGCTTTAGCTCAGCTTTAGCTTAGCTTTAGCTTAGCGTTGCTGTTACTATTAATGCTGCTTTCCTAGGGGTTCCAACTCCTAGGTAGGGTCGCACTGGGATAATCAACATATCCCGTTGGCATTTGACTGCCAGCAGGACGCGCGCTCTTTAGCTGGAACTCGAGGTCGGCAGTGGCCCAATGTCCGACTACTGAGTTCAGAAGCCGGTTCCCGTTGACCACACAGGTGCCCGGTGTCAGGCTATTCGGGCCAGCCAGAGCCCAGGGTTTTACACGCAAGAACCGAGTCATACCGTTTCCATGCCTGCCGCAGGCGCAGATAGGATTGAGGGGTGGTTCCACAAGAAAATGGTTCGTGATGCAGATTGACACGTCCGTTTCCAAGGATTCTGACGTGATTTGTTGAACACCGATGTGTCGAGGCCAGAATTGAGCCCATGACCCCATGCGCGATGGCGCTGGAACGAATAATATCACGCATTGCTTCCAAATGTGACCAGGTCCGGTCTGGCTGATCTCCGGCACAAGACCGTCCTGCGCGCTTGTTGTGTTCAAACCCGCTGACAGTCCTTCTGGGTAAACTATCAAAGCTCTCCGTGGACTTCCTGCGTGCAGGTCTCAAGGCCGTCAAGGAAACTTGGACCGCGAGCAGGCAGCCATTTGCAGTTGACAGCCGTCTCCATTTACCCGGAGCCTCCTGCTACACCAGCACACCCATTGACACACCCACCATGCTTACATTGCTCCCTCACGCATGGCCTAGTTCGAGCCGCAGCCTGGTTCGCGCGCGCCCAGAGAGGCGTGCAATGCCTGACCGCATCTTCAAGAGCTTTTCCCGAGTATCCCACGCTGCGTGCCGAGTGCAATCGCACTGCCGCTGCTGCCAGCGAAGCGTTAGCTGATGGCGCAGGCAGCGACGGCGGGCATGGACCCGGCGATGCCAACGAGGGCACGTGCTTACTCGGCCGCTGTGGCGCGAGGGAAAAGCTGCCCTTCCACGGCGTCTGCTCGGGGCTCGGCTGGTTGATTTCCACGTTGTATGCGGAGTGCTGTCGCGTGGGACTGCCGCGCGGCATGAACCAAAGCGGCCCTTCCACGGCGTCTGCTCGGGGTTCGGTTGGTTGGTTCCACGCTGTACGCGGAGTGCTGTCGCGTGGGACTGCCGCGCGGCATGAGCCGCCCCCTCAATGGGCTTGGCATCGCTCGGACGTGTGCATTTTTCCTTCGGCGAGGACCATCGAGGAGCATCCTTGATCATTTGGCGAAAAAGCCACGCACGAAACATAAAAAACACAGGGAATGGACGTCCGAGCGATGGCCAGTGGGCGCTTGGGAGCACTGGCGTCAAGCCTGCGGGCGCGGCGAGGCCAGGGCAAGAGGATCCCGCTCACCTCTCGCGCGCCACAGGGGGCGAGAGGGAGAGCGCCGGGGCGGCGAAGGCGCCGGCTGTGGCGGAGCACGAGACAGAGGCGAAGGGAGAGAGCGAGAGAGAGAGAGAGAGGGAGAGGGAGAGGAGGAGGGGGAGGAGGAGGAGGAGGGGGAGGACCGAGGAGGAGGAGGAGGAGGAGGAGAGGGAGGAGGAGGAGGAGGAGGGAAGGAGGAGGAGGAGGAGGAGAAGGAGGAGGAGGAGGAGGAGGAGGCACACTGCTCCACTGGAGAAAGACGGGGAGACGGAGAGATTGGACATTCCACGCGGCCCAGGCCGCACGCGCCAGCGCGGGCGCGCCACGGGTTGCGGCCCAGCCCTCCGGCGGAGGGAGGGGCGGCAGCGAGCGTCCACGGGCATGCCCACACCAATGTGTGCCTCGGCGTCGCTCGGACGCGTGCACTCCTGCTCCGCGGCGAGGGCCACGGAGGAGCACATCTGGGTCCTCGAACGAAGAAGCGAGCGCGCGGAGCCGACAGATGCACGCGGAGTGGACGTCCGGGCGATGGCGAGTGCTCCCCACGTGGGGAGCATCGCCGTCCCCTGCGGCGGCAACAGCGCTTGCGCTTGCGCGCGCGCCGCGCACAGCGGCCCCTTCTGGGGAGAGGAGAGGGGAGAAGGGCCGCGCCGCCCGCCCCCTGCACGGGGCCTTCTCCATCCCTGCCAGTCTTTCTGCGAACACACCCCCTGCACGGAGCGAAGGTGCGGCGTGGGAGGAGGAGGAGGAGAAGGAGGAGGAGGAGGAGGAGGAGCAGGAGGAGGAGGAGGAGGAGGAGGAAGAGGAGGAGGCGGAGCGGAGGGGGAGGGAGAGGGGGAGAAGGAGGAGGGGGGGAGGGGGGGGGAGGAGGAGGAGGAGCAAGGGGACATAGGGGGAAAGAGGGATGCGGCGTAAGGCGCGACTGCGTACCGAGTACATCGATGGCCACGCGCTGGGGCGAGAAGATGCAGCAGCCTTGGCTTCCATTTGGAGCGCTCTCCGACATGACCTGACAGAGTGGCAGTCAACCATATGCTGCGGAAGATGATTAAAGACGCGAGCCATGCCGAACATCGATCGCTGCAGCGTCGGGTCACGGCCCCGCCCAATGTGATCGTTCAGAGCTCTGATATGGAAGCTCCGGTTTGCGCTAGAACCGTGCTGTTCGAGATGCCCACAGACCAGGGGGGAACAAGGAGGAGAGAGCAGGAGGAGCATTGGCACATGAAATCTTAAAGAGAAGGCCGAGAATAGAAATGTCTCGCCTCATGTTTATAGGAGCCAAGTAACACTCGCAGAGCGCAGCCTTGTCTGTCCAGGACACATGATCAAGAAACTCGTGCTGGATATCGTCGACCATTTTCACAACCGGGTCTGCGGGGTGAAAGATCGCGCTGGTTGCCCCTCGACGAAGGACAACAAATGGCAGTTGTAGAGGCGGGCCATGTCCTGGGTAGTGGCGAAGCGTCATGTCCGTAGCATCGCTTTCAGCCTCCAGGATGCTTCTGTGGACAGCTTCTGGGTAGCGTAAAACATTGATAGCGCTGGACCAAAGACACCACCAAATAGCTTAACATTGCCCCCATACTGGCGGAGTGTGTCTAAGATGTGCAGTTTTCTTTCTCCGACTCGAAGACCACTTGGTTCGTTGCCCCCCACATGTGTAGCGATGGTTAACACGCATGACCAGCTTGAAAAAATCTGAGTTGTTTGATATACCATTGGAAGCTTTTCCTAAAGTTCAGCTTCATCAGAAAAAAATGTTTCTCGAAACCAGCGTTGAAGATCGACTGTCTGGCGTCTGCATACAAAACATTCCAGAAAGGCGGGCCGGGAACCGCGCCGTTGAACACTGCGTCCTCCAGCAAGAACGGGTCCGAGACCACGCCATCGACGCATATTCTGGCCGTGCGGTGTTCCAGCCATGCGGTTATGACGTTCATGAATTTATCGGATATGTTTGCTGCCTGAGGTTTCGAAATCAGCATTGCAGAGCCCGCGCCCTGTCGAAGGCGCTGGACACGTCTGAGCAGCAGACGGCCACCCCGCGCCCATTGCCAACAGCCCATACCCAGTGGCACACAGCAGACACAAAGGCGTCACGGTAGCCGCGGCCGCGTTCGTAAGCGAATGTTTCGCAACCTTAAGTTCACGCAGTTTTCAAAAATGGCGACAGTATGTTGGCAAATATCTCCTCCACTGCGTTGCTGTTCTGGGTAGTTCAGTGCATGCCACAGTAATTTGTGGCTCTCGACCAGGACTTGCGTTGGAAGGGCGGGAAAAAAACAGTGAGTTTGCCAATATGTAGGCCCTGAGTCGTGGTGCGAAATAGCCCAGGCACGTAAAGCCGGTGGAGTTGCCAGCACGTCTGCGCAATTCAACAAGCGCGTACAGCGTCGGTGCCAGTGCCAGAATCTTCGAGTCGCCGAAGAACGCGCAACGTACCACGCCGTTGAACAGCAACGAAATGTGCCGTGATTTGGTTTACAGGCGCGAGGATATCCGAGAAATCGAGCGTTTGAGCGTTTGGGAGGCCAAGCTTTTCTGTGAAGGTAGTCTCAAACAGGTCAGCTTTGTTCTCAGGCTCCAATGTCAAAGCACCAGCTGCAGACAATAACGGAGGAATAGTCACGTGGGAACTGTCCGCACGGAGCATCAGGGAGTCACATGAGGACCATCATTGTTGGCAAGACGGGCGCATCTCCAGAATGCGCCGCCGAGTGCGGATAGGGTGCTGTTCACCTTTCGTGCGATGAGACGGTGCAGCAAGCTTTCTGCAGTTCCTCGTATTCCAGAGTGCCGTGGGAGCGATTGTTCTTGTCGATGAGCTTGGCACAGCGTTCATTGGGCCACGGGTGCGTGGATTTCCGCACGCACGTAGTGCATGAGGGAATGCATTCTGTGGGGCTGCGCAGCAGATGAGCGGCAAGTTTCTCTGCCGCGGCGGACGGGTCGCAGCTCGGAGAGAAGCTTCGCCAATCATCAACGTCTCGGGGGGCCGCGCGGAGACCGTGCAGTCAACGTCTCGGGGGGCCGTGCGGAGACCAGGCCAATCTGCCCGCTCCCACAGACACGGGGCGCAGCGCGAGATGCGCGCCTGGCGGTCGTTGCGCACACAGTGTGGTGGTCAGCAACGGGGGGGAGCATCTTGCGCGCCACTCCTGAAGTAAGGGGTTTGAGAGAACTAGGTCAAGAAGGACGTGCCGCGCGCAGGGGTCCCCACCTGTTCCAGCAAACTAATGTTCGAGCACACGTTGAACACATTGCCTTTGCGGGAGCTGGCGTCCGGAAAACGAAGCCACGGGTTTTAGTAAGCGTTGATGTCACCGATAACCAGAAGTGCGAATTACAAGATCGCGGCGTTGTTCCCTCTCGCGCTCAAAAAAATGTATACTGAGGCAGTCTATCGGGAGTCAGGTGGATGATACTGGAGAGCAAGAAGCAGAGGCCCGTGATCGGTATGAACCATATACCAGGAACGTTCAGCATTGTCCGAATCCGCTATATCGGGCAACGCTATTCGAAAATGATTTCTTTGTAAACAGCAAGAGACCACCACCGTGTCGACCGTCGCGCCAGTCCAGCCTGGAGATAACAGCGTAGCCTCGCAAGCCGAGGTTCGCGACATTCTGATTCAACCACGCCTCGGTGATCGCGACATTGTCTGGGAAGCCGGCGAGGGAAAGGCGATGAAAGAGTTCATTATGGCGTTCCCAGAAACCGCGCAATCTCACGAGCACGGCGGCGGAATGCACGTCGGGGCCCGACGTTTCTAGCTCGGATTTCCTCGAATTGTCGCCAGAAAGGCGCGACGGCCAGAAAATGATTGTCACGCGTGTCGCTGAAGATGTAAATTATGAGCAGAACGAGAGCCACGGCGACGGAGATGCGGGGACGTCGACGGTTGTGGCCGCTCATCTACCACGGCATGGCGGGCGGGCCGGTGAACGTGAACAGGTTGCTTCTGAGATGAGGTAGCGGCCCTGGGGAACCCCCAGGAGATTACAGTGGAAACCCATGCCAAGAAACACCCTGGTTGCCTCTAGGGCCAGGGTGCCCCGGGTTTCTTGTGTGTCGATGGTTTTGCCATGGACAGCGTGACGTCCCCACACCAAAAATCAAATGACGTCCTGGGGTCTCAGGGTTGGGTTTCTTGTGGAAGGCTTCTTGTGATCGAGCTCCTGCTGCACGAGTTTGGCAAAGGGCCTGAAGCATATGCCATTGGCGACGTCCTCGTCCTGCTTGAAGGCCGAATTGCAGCTGACCTTTACATTGCGCTCGCGGAAGCCTTCCACCCTCCAATCGATCTTGGCATCCTTACCGTTGGCCCCGGGGGGAGTCCTTGACGAGCAATTCGGCCTCGCGAATGGAGTGGTTGTGTTTGCGTTGCAACTCCGCGCGGGCCGGCTCGATCAGGCTCTTAAGTTCGATCTCGGCCGACGTAATTTTGCATACGAACGACCTGGCGACATCCACGCTGGAGAATTCAACCCAGGACCTTTTGCAAAGTTTCCTGTCCGAATACGGCACATAGCACTCATTACCGAAACCCATGGTTCGAAACGTGTTGAAGTGGTCTTTGAGAAACGCGCCATGCGCGCGTCGGCGTCGGCATCATCAGGCCATCCCACAAGGGCAACGCGGTGCCGAGCAGGGTAAGCCACTTGGCGATGCTGTCTGCAACGTCTGGGGCGGTGGGCTGAGACTCCGGTTCGGCGGCGCGAGAGCCCAGTTCATTGCAGAGCTCCCCCGTGGGGTAGCGCGGTTTCGGAGACGCTGCGTTTTGAGATCGTCGAAGCCGGGCTTCCTGGCAGCGCTGCCCATCCTCGCCGGAGGTGTCCGAATGGTTCAGGGGGCCTCCGTGTTCGGGGACTGCGCGGGAGCGGGGCCGTCCTAATCTCTGGGCCGGGGCGCCTGCGGGCTCAGGGATTCCTCCAGGCGCGGGTCTTCCCAGGTGTCTTTTTCTTCAGGAGGGGAGAAAACACACAGACACAACGGATCGTCGATCCCCAGGAAAATATGGGAAAGTATGGGAAGTGGGGGGGAAGACAAAACCCCGGAAAATATAGGAAAATGTGAGGAATCTTTTTATGTGTGTGTATTTATTTGTGCGTTCCAAGGCCCCTTCATTTTCACCAGAGACGTTGAAGGTCCTCGTTTGGCGGTTGATGCAAAGCCATCGTCGAGATTCTTTAGTGTAGCTACGGCGGCGTGATGAAGGATAGGATGAGGGAATGGACGGGTAGATGGTACGAAGCAGATTTCACAAAATGGGATCCCTCCTCTGGGATGGCTTGATACCTTGCCACTCAGGGTTTTCTTGACCTCCGACTCCATCAGCATCATGGCCTTCAGGCTGTCGCCGACGGCCTTCTTGACCATGCCAGTTTTCTCGTCGATTGTGTCTGTCACTTGCGCGAGCTCATGATTCAGCTCGTTGCCGAAGTCCCGGTTGAGCTCGAGCTTGACCTCCTCCAGTTGCGAGCCGACGTGGTGGGTGAGTTCCTGCTCGAATTCCTGCGTCGCCCGCTCCAGCCCTTGCTCGAGGTCTTGTGTTCGGCTTGCTGCCGACGTCCCGTTTGAGCTCGTGCTCGATTTTCCAGCTGCGCGCCGAGGTGGTTGAGCTCCTGGGCTTATTACAGTCGGACCGAGGCATAAGATCGAGGTCGGTTCGGGGAGGACACCCTGATGTTCTTCGTGTTTGCTGGATGTTTTTGTGCATCCTGAGGGAGGGTACCCTCGAATGTTCTTCAGTTTCGCGACGTTCTTCGCTCGTTCTAGTAAGGCTGGGGTTCACGTGGTTGAGCTCCAGATCCTGAGCGCGCTCCTTTTTCAGCTCGCTGCCGAAGTCCCGCTTGCTGAGATGATTGACCTCTTCAGATGCAATCCGAGGTGGGTGAGCCGCATTTGCTGAAGGTGTCAGCAGCTCGCCAAGTGCTAATGAGAACCTTCCTCGGGCTGTCCGTAGCCGGTTGCACCAAAGGTAGAGGTGATGGTTGTCCGTGACGGCGGCGTATGTATTGTTGTTGTTGAATGTGTCGCATTTGTCCCTTATGACGAAGCATTGAGTTCCATCTTGTTGACCTCGGCGTCCTGGTTCAATCAGGGTGTGTCCATCTTCTTCACCTCGGTGCATTCATCCGCACGCCATGCTGCTGGTCCAGCTCCAAACGCCGTTCCGCGAGGCGCGGTTCCGCGCCTTCCTGTCGGTGCCGTTGATGTTGGTTCGCTTGCCCTGCGCGCCAGCCTGCACCCTGCTGTGGATGATGGGCTTGATCTCTTCCATCCGCTCCTTAGTCTTGGCCTGCACGTCGGACGGCTCCTGGATGTCCATCAGGATCTCGGCTGCGAGCCTGATGCAGGCAGCCGCCGCCCTTGCGGCTACCGCGCGTGCTGCCCCAACAACTCCTCTCATCACGCCTTCCGCGATCAGCGCAGTGTCCGCGCTGGCGATCTCCATGCCAGAATGCCGCACGCGGAGTGCGGCGGGCAGCGTGTGGACCGCTACATCGAGCCAACATGACTACGGCAGAGAGACGGAGAGAGAAACAGAGAGGCACGGAGAAAGAGAGAGAGAGAGAGAGACATACACACACAGACGGCGAGAGCGAGGGGGGGAACGAAGAGGAAAGAATACGAAGACGAGAAATAATGAGATGGAGAGAAATAGAGAGAGGGAGATAGATGAGGAGAGAGAGAGAGAGAAAGAGGGAGAGAGAGAGAGAGAGACGGAGACGGAGAGATGGGAAAGGGAGGGGGGCGAATTTGAGGAAATACGACGACGGGAAACGATGAGAGAGAAGGGACAGAGGGAGAGAGAGACATAGAGAGAGAGGGAGAGACTCCCCCGAAAGAAAAGAGAGAAGGACTCGGGCAGTGCTTGGAGGCGGGTCGCGATGGCGAGGTTCCTGCTCGGGCGTGCCCAGCCAGCCGCGGCGGCCCTCGAGATCTTCCACGCCGACGCGGGCTCCAGCGCCGATCCGGCGGCGGAGCAGCTGCTGGGCCAGCTGGAGGAGCCCTCCGCGGCCCTCCCTGGCGCTGCCCCCCCCCTCACTATGCCTCCCTCCTCTCCCCTCCCTCCCTGCTGCCTCGCTCCTCCCCTCCCTCCCCTCCCCTCCCCTCCCTCCCTCCCCATCCAATCCCTCCCCTTCCTCCCATCCCTCCCTCCCTGCACTACCTCCCTCCCCTCCCCTCCCCGCCCCAGCTCAGACGAGCCATGGATCGATGCCGCCGCCTCCGTGGCCGCGCAAGCTTCCCCCCTGCGCGCCTGGCCGTGCCCCAGCTTCACGAGATGTTGGGGATGCGGGGCGGGTCCTCGGGCCCGCTGCTGCTGGGGCCCCAGCACGAGCCGACCTCGAAGCTCTCCATGGCATCAAGTCGGGCCTGTCCCTCGACAGGAGGAATATTCAAAGAGAGTAAAGAAATGCTCAGGGGACTATGTTTTGACCATTGTGGAGCATGTTTTGAGTATGTTTTATCTTTCGTCGAACATCCCCCTGTAGGGGGGCACGCCCGACTTGACCATGGCACGAGCCGACCTCGGAGGAATTTTCAAACATAGTATAAAAATTATTCCGGGGGACAAGTTTTGAGTATGTGTTGCTATGTGTCGAATATTTGTTGACGCAAATTGAAATGTATCGTCCAGAGTCCGCCTGCAGGGGGACATGCCCGACATGAGGCTAAAGTGGCGTCGTCCCACCAAGTTGGGCACGACACTAAAGGCATCGAGTGCCTCAGGTGTCGCACTCGCCCGTCAGCTGGGCTCAGCCCCACCGTTCTCTCAGGCCCCGGCGGGCATCGATGCCTCTCACGGGCTGGACCTCTGCAGAGGGGCTCTCTGGTGCCAGCCGCGTGGGGCCACGGGCACGGGAGGCAGATTCGTTAAGCAAGCTCGGCAGAGTGCGTCGACTTGACGGAGTTGGAACTTGGCTTAGGTCGGGCATGTCCCTCTACAGGAGGAAAATCCAATAATAGTGAAAGCAAAGTCTGGGGGCGATGTTTCTATCATGTTTGGCTATTCTGAAGTATGTACTGACTGAATTTTATTTTTTCGTCCAAAACATGCCTAGAGGAGAAAATGCCCGACCTAAAACTTGAGGGGGGGATGAGCGCCTTCTGTAGGAGACAATGCCCGACCTAAAACTTGGGGGGTGATGAGCGCCTCCGGGGCGGGAAAGTTCCTCCCCTGCGCTCGCGACCTTGCCTGCACCAGAGCCGGAGCCGCCAAATCGGGTCAGTCTTCGGTCTGGCGTGCCCGGCTCCGGGACTCCACGCTGCAGCTCTGTCGGAGGTCCGCAGAGGGGGGGGGGGGGGGCATCCCAAGGTGGGGCTGGGGAACGTGCCCAGCTGGATGCTGCCGTGGAACGCGTTTCCTTCTTCCAGGGGCCGTTCGGAGCCAACCCCACCTCGGCCCCAACCCCACCTCTGTGCCCCCCCCGATCCTGGAAGTGGAGACCTGGGTCTAGGTCGGGCGTGTCCTCCCACAGGCAGATGTTGGACGATGTATAACAAGAACCGAAGCATGGTCAAAAACAGTCCAAAAATTCGTGCCCTGACGGTTTTTCTGACGATCTTGGAGCGTCCCTCCTATAGAGTGACATGCCCGAC
Source organism: Prorocentrum cordatum (assembly GCA_963575745.1). Classification (NCBI taxonomy): domain Eukaryota; class Dinophyceae; order Prorocentrales; family Prorocentraceae; genus Prorocentrum; species Prorocentrum cordatum. Next base: position 269,277 of record CAUYUJ010011281.1, read on the forward strand.
TCAAGCCTGGGTCCCTCCCTCCCTCCCTCCCCCCCTCCTTCAGCTTTTTCTTGCCTTTTCCCTCCTCCTGCTGCGTTGTGTTGCGCCTTGAGCGTCTTCCGACGATCTGGGGGTGGTATGGGCGCTGGTATTGGGAAGGAAGGAAGAAATTACACCTTGGCGGCCCTGTTGCTAGATCCCGCGTGCTTCTGCCAGCAGCTAGCGAGTGCCGCACCAAGCTGGCCGCCCCCTCGGCGAATCAGGACGCAATTCCAATTCCCCCCTCCGCCTCCCTCCCCCGCCCTCCCCGTCCTCGGATTATGATGTTCCAGCCTGTTTCAGCCTCGATCACCAGAGAGAATTTCGAGCACCAGGAAGGTACCGAAACTGGCTGGTTTCCACGCGTCGTGCCTTGGGAGGCGAAACTCGATCGACACTGCTTCGACATGTTTCTGGGTGCTCGAAACCATGTCTGGGATGTGGTCCTCAAAGCACGATGGGAGCCTGGGCCCCTCCCTCCCTCCCGCCCGCCCCCCCCTCCGCCGCCCACCCCCCCCCCCTCCCTACCTCTGCCCCGGCCCCACCTGTGTGCCCCCTTCGACTCTGGCAGTGCAGACCCAGGTCCCTCCCTCCCTCCCCCCCCCCCGCCTCCCCCCCCATCGCGCCGCCTCCTCCTCCTCTCCTCCTCCTCCTCCTCCTCCTCCTTCAGGGTACGTGCGCTCCTCCTCCTCCTCCTCCTCCTCCTCCTCCTCCTCCTCCTCCTCCCCCTCCTCCTCGGAGGCCGAGTTCGGGGCGCTGCTCCGGCGGGGCGCGCCCGGGCGCCGGGCCGCCGGCGCGCCGGGCTGCGACCTCGTCCTCTTCTCGGAGGCGGCGCCGCGCTTCTCGCTGGAGCCGCGCGGCAGCGGGGCGCCGAAGGGAAGGGGGGGGGATCGGGAAGGGCCCAGGCCCTCTCGGGCCAGGAAAAGACATGACTTTGAGTCGGGCCTGTCCCTCTGCAGGAGGCAAATTCCAAAAAATGTCGGAAAATCGTCTGGGGACTCTTTGACTGGTGTTTCGCACGTTTGAAACATGTTGGGGCTATTCTTTATTGCTCGTCCAAGAGCCGCCTCTAGGGGGACACGCCCGACTTAGCCCAGACCCGCTCGGGCAAGGAATTAGAACAGAGCTCAAGACGCTCGATTTTGTTATGCATTATTTTGCCGATCGGCGCGGGCCCTCGCACCCCACCCTCCCCCCCTCCCCCTGGAGTGGATCTTGGCTGTTTTTTTTTTTTGTTGGGGGGGGGCCTGTTTCGAGCAGGTCCCGCCTGTGTGCCCTGTCTCCCCAATTAGAGCTGCGCGTAGCCCGCCTAGCTTTTACGGTCGGACCGAGGTAGAAGATCGAGGTCGGTTCGGGGAGGGTACCCTAATGTTCTTCGTGTTAGTTAGATGTTCTTGTGCATCCTGGGGAGGATACCCTTGAATATTTTGCTTGCTTTGGTTGAGGGAGGGTCTCATGTTCTTGATGGATGTTCTTCTGTCCTAGGTCCGGCTGTACCGGAAGAGGTTCGCTCTCGCCCCGCAGACCAAAAACTGTTTCGAGCAGGTGGAGCCTCCCCTCATAGGACGCACGGATCCAAGCAGTCGCACTAAAGCAGAGGTCCGGAGCCAGACCCCGCCCCCCCCCCCCCCCTTTGCTCAGGAGGGGGAAAAACACACACAGACACAGGTAATCGTCGATCCCCCAGAAAATAAAGGAAAATAGGACTTCCTCCCCCGCTTCCTGACACCCCCTTCTCCCTCCCCGCCTCCCCAGCTCCTCCCTCCCTCCCCCACCGCCTCCTCCTCCCTCCACTCCCCCCCTCTTCCTCTCATCCTCCTCCCCTTCCCCTCTTCATCCCCGTCCACCTCTGAACCATCGTCCTCTGAACCCCTCGTCCGAACTGGGATTGCACCACGACGGCCGTCGTTGCCAGGACCTCGTGTTGCCGATGTTGTCAGAGCAAGTGGTGGTGGTCTGGGTGTCGGACAAGTGTGCCCGGGAGCTTAGCGGAGGAGTTGGAGAAGAGGAAGGGAAGGTCGGGGCGTGGAGCAAGGGGGATCGCCATCGTGATGCGACATGTGGTGTTGCAGCTCAGCTTACAGATGGGCTTCAAGGCCGCGTTGACTCGCTTGATTCGCCAGCTTGGCTCCACGGCTCAACCGCCCATGCGAGTCGGTTCGATTACCTCCACGCGAAGGTCTAAAACCACGCACTTAGGCCTGGCGTGCCGAATCGTTGGGTCAGTCGTGCGTTGCGCAGAGAGCCGCCCGGGGGAGGACGGAGGTGAGCGAGAGAAAGAGAGAGAGAGAGAGGCAGAGGCGGAGGCGGAGGCATACAGTCGGGGCCCTGAAGAAGGAACCCTTTTCGTTGGGGAGTGGCTCGGTGTTCCTTGATTGTTTCACAGCCTGCCTTAGGTTTTTCCTTAGGTTTCCGATCGGAAATCGAAGCTTAACTCATGGAAAATAGGGGCCTCGTTCTTTATTTTGGGCTCCTTAGGTCAAGCCCCCGACTGTAGGGCATGGAGTGGGCCAAGTTGCAAAGAGCGAGGAGAAGGACACGCGAAGTGCCGCAGCAGACCGCCGAACGGCACGGTCTCTAGGCACGTCGTGGGGGGTCCTGCTGAGGGGTCGGGTCGGTGTTGCGGTTCGGGACGGATGGTGATTACGACGAGCCAGGACGTGCGGTGCAAAGATGGGGCCTTGAGGGACGGGGCCTTGAGGACGAGAGCCTCAAGCAGTCAAGGTTCAATGTGTAATCCAATCCTTGTTAGCAGGGCCTCATCCCTCAGGGCCCCATCTTTGAATCGTGGAAAGGACACGAGCAGTAGGAGCAGCAGGAGGAGGGCAATGATGATGAGAAGCACTTGGCGTGCTTAAATGTGCATTCTCCGATTCGCGCGGCAACCACCGACGCTGCACAGGGCGTTCGCGGTTATCGGGGGCTTCTGTGGAACCGCTAGGGCAAGCATGTCGAGAATTTCCGGGTTCGAAGAAACAGCCTTCTTTTCCCGATGTGGTTGGTGTTCTTTATCGTCGTCGGCGTCGTTGTCGTTTTCCGTCTCGTCTTCGTCCTCCTCATCACCCCCGTCTTCGTCGTTCCATTCCGTCCCAAACGTCATCCGAACGATCCTCTCCCGTCTTCCTTGTATTGAGAAGCAGGGGACACTTCGAGAGCACAGTCCGACACGCAGCGATTGGTGACGGTCTTGATCGCTTGTTAACAGGCAGTTCTGCGGCCCTGCGTGGCCTCCTACGGTGTTCTCCTTGGCAACTGGGAAGACCAGGCCTCGTGTTGTCAGTGTGAAGCGCCCTGGGCGAGCATCGGAGAGTCGACTGCATCCAGGCTGAAGACAGTCTGGAGCCGTCCTGGGAAAGCTTGGATACAGTCGGGGCTCTGAAGAAGGAACCCTTTTCGTTGGGGAGGGGCGCGATGTTCCTCAACTGTTCCACACCTTGCCTAAGGTTTCACTCAAATGTTCGATGGGAAGTCGAAGTTTAACTTATGAAAAAAAGGGGCCTCGTTCCTTATTTAGGGTTCCTTCGGTCAACGCCTCGACTGTAATGCGTTGACTTCGTGGAGTCTCTCGGGACACCCTGCTCAGTTGGAGACCCACAGGCAGGAGCCGAAGAATGCGCGGGGTATCTCTACGAAAATGCAGTCAAGATCGACCTCGAGGTAGGGCACCACGAAGTAACAGCAGGGTTGTGTGATGCATGTCCGAGCGCCCCCTGGAATAATTATGCTGGTAGCCATCATGACCCCTTAGCGCTCTTGTGTTTAGACGCTCCAGGGTGTCCCAGTTGAGCAAGCTAGTGCTGTTTGAAGGTTCCAGCGCGCGATATCCACATTAGAACGCAATTGCTTCTTAGGTCCGAGCAGGCAAGTCGCACTTTGGTAAGCACAGTGTTTCAAATGGCCCAGAGGCTGCAGACAGTGATGGATGTTGAAACTGCTCCCTGTCCCAGCTTCAAGAGGGTAGCAGGAATGGCAGGACTTCGAAGGAGGGTACTGGGACATGTGTCCTACCAGCAGGGTATGGATCGGTTTTGATATTCATGCTGTGATTCTCTCGAGTTGGGAGCAAACCCTCCCAGAGCATTAACATTCCAGTTCCCGGTGCGAGCCTCTTTACACCATTCCTTATAAGTCGAGTTGCAGAGGGGCGTCTGGAGGCAAGAGTACCTCCCTTGATTTGTAGGGGCACAGGGGAGGGCAAAGACGGCGTCCCCTCGCAGCCTGACGAATGATTCCCAGGGGCGATCACGGGCCTCCCTCGCAGTCTGCGCGACCATGGGAGATTGGAATCTCGGGGTCAACATCCCCGTCCAAAATGGAGTATCCAGGGATATGTTGTTGCGACCTTGGAGCCAGGAGCGGCTGTAGATTGTAGGTGGCCTCAGTTGGGTGCTTGCTTCAATGTGCGAGTCCATTGCGCATGCGTTTCTCGCTGCGCTCCGTCTTGCAAGCACATCCGAGGTCGACGAGCAAGGGGATACCGCCAGCCCAAACTGCAATTACCTGAACGGCTTGTGGGAGAAGTCCGCTCTCATGCGGAGGGGATACTGCTTGCGAGGAGTCTGCATGTCACGCGTGCCATCAGAGATCCTGAAGGATCCCAACGTGGTTCCGCTCAGTTGCGATGAGTTTGCGACCGAGAACGGTTCTTATACAGCCATCGGCGAGTTCAAGCAGGACTGGTTCATCTATTGGAACTTCTTCCGGAACAATGGGCCCGCCCCAAGGGTCGATGGACGAGAACGAGCAGGCGTGTACGTCGATATCGGCGCATCGTTGCCTTTCGAATACAGCAACACGGTGGCGTTCGACAGGTGTTTTGGTTGGCGTGGCGTTTGCGTGGAGCCAAACCCACATTTGGCGCACTTCCTGCGGGCATATCGAAGTTGTGAGGTGTTCGAGCATCTAAGATGCCTTCGGCCTGCATCACGAGTCAGTTTCCGCTGTAGCCACCACTATGTGCACGCATCATGTGATTAGTATGTTGTTTGAAGTTCGAACCGTTGTTCTGATACAAACGTTATGCGGTCTAGCACCCAGCAGCTCAATCGTGGTTGCCGTGTCGTTGCTGCCCCACGGAGTAAGATAGATTGAGCACCAGCGCTGCATTTCAGAGGAGTTGCTAGTCGCAAGCCTGGAGTATCAAGGTGGCACTCACGGTCGCCATCCCATGCAAGCAGATCTTGGTCAGATGATTTCTGATCCCCACCTCCTGCCTAAGAGGCTGGGGCTTGTCTTTCGCGCGATCTCCGGGACAAGCAGCCCTGGCCCAGGGAGAGGACGCAGGAAGGCCGTGCGTCACGCATTGGAGGGGTTCGGGGGGCAGCATTGCAACAGCCAATGTAATGTCTGCCTTCGGGAAGGAATTCCAATTTCAGCCCGACATCTCCTGCGCAGGAGGCGGTGGATTGTGTCGACGATGAGGGGACCAAGGGCAAGGCATTTTCGGATCGCGACGGCAACGTACAGTTCACAGCGGATTGCTTGACCATGGAGGGCGTTCTGACCCGGGGTAATTTGTGGGATGAGAGGATTGACTTCCTCTCAATCGATGTCGAGCATGGGGAGCTTAGTGTCCTGCAGGGGCTTCCTCTGGACAAGGTCGACATTCGGATATCATGGACGCCTTGCGGCCCTTCCTTTGGCCCTGTCCAGACTACGTGTAGACTTCAGGCGACAGCGCGACGCAAGACAAGGAGCATCCCTTGTCAATAAGGTCGTGTGTCCTGGCGCCCAGGCGCTGCAAGCCCACTGACACAACTTGTGGTGTGTTGGGCATGTTGCCTCTTACAGCGTCTGGAACACGCACGGAATGTGTTGCCATCGTGATCCAATAGTGTTCCCATCTTGGAGACCGAAAGTAGGGAAGAACCTCCCGTCGTGATTTTGGCCGCAACTCGAGGAGGTCTGGGAAGGGTGAGGTTACGCCAGGGTGTGGGTTGCGATCGGCGCCGTTGGGGCCGGAGGGGGGGCATCCGATTGGAGGCCTCGCGGCCTCCAATCGGAGAGCTGTTCATCCATCCCCCTGGCGTGCGGCGCGAGAGCGCGAGGGTGTCAAGTGCGGGTCGCGCGGGGCAGAGCTCAGATGTTCGGGAATTCCGGCAAGCTCGTGAGAGATTCTGTACTTCGGCACGAGCGGAATGGGTACGATGCCCAACAGCAGTTCCTGTTCACTCTGAACAGGACTCGCTGTCCGCGCCGCCGCGGCCCGTGTCCACTTGAGACAGAAGGCCGCCTGCCCAACAGCGGCCGCTGTTGGTTTGGGACAGCATTTGTTCTTGGGCATTGTACCCATTCTTTCCGTACCCATTTCGGGTGTCCAAAGTAATGGCCTCCGGCCAGTGCCGCCGATCCAGGGGCGGCTGGATGTTTGCGCGGGTGATTTTTGGAGGCATCTTGAAGATGCCTCTTGGGCGCTTTTTGGGGCGTCTTGGGGGCCTTATGGGGGTCTCTTGGGGGCTCTGGGGGGCCTCTCGGGACCTCGAGCGGGCAAGATAGATTGACATCGTCGGGCAGGTCCGACGCACGGCCAAATGAGCCATTGCTCTAGCGCTTTGAAGCGTCGGGGCCATTTTTATTTTCACGCTCGAGCCTCTGGGAGCCCTCGTCGGACTTGGAGACCCACAGAAAACAGCTCACGCTGCGAGATCCACACGACTGAGGTCTGGCCGGAGTGTTCCAGAGCCACACGTATTGAAAGAGACAGGTCGTCGGAGGTCGGAGTCTTGCCAGCGCGACAGATATCCAGCTGCCTGCGCCAAGTCCAGTCACCGTGCCAGCCCAGCATTCTGGGTGGCGACAGTTCGAGGGGGCACCGGTGGCCGTCACGTGTGACACCTCGTGTTTCCAGGCTTGGGAGGGCCGTGATGAAGATCATAAGGGTTCTGACGATAATGACGACGATGATGGTGATGGTGATGGTGATGGTGATGGTGATGATGATGATGATGATGATGATGATGATGATGATGATGATGATGATGATGTTGATGATGTTGATGATGTTGATGATGTTGATGATGATGGTGTGGCGATGATGATGGTGGTGATGGTCACCGTGGCGGTGGTGATGATGGTAACGTTAATGATTATGGTGATGATGATGTTGGTGACGACGACGATGACGACGACGACGTCGACGACGATGATGATGATGATGGTGATGATGATAACGATGTTGATTATGATTATCGAAGACGCCTACGGCGAATCACCGCCGCCCCCTGCCTTTTTGGAAGCGCCTATGTGGCCGAACGTTGAGGCCAGACCTGCCAAGCTATCGGATAATGTGTTCCCCGAATCGGTTTGGAAAGCCTTCGGGGAACACATGGGCATATTGAAGGTCATCTTGGCCGTCTCGAGGCCATTTTGACCCTTTCGGGCCTTCTTGGAGGACGTCTTGGAGGGCTCTTGGGCCGTCTTGAAGGCCATCTTGAGCGTTTTGGAGGCCTCTTGGGCCGTCTTGGGGGCCTCTTGGGGCCGTCTTGGGCGATCTTTGGGGGCACTTGGGCCGTCTCGGGCCGTCGGGAGGGCGAAAGAAAGCAAATGCCACAATCCTTCAAAAACTATTTGGAAATCAATGATTTGGGCCTTTTCGGGCCTTCGTGGGGGCCCTCTTGGAGGCCCTCTTGGGCCATCTTAGGGCCATCTTCGGCTGTTTTGGTGGGCTCCTGGCCCGTCAGACGCCGTCGGAAGCCGTTTGGGGGTCTCTCTGGGCCGACTTGGGGCCCTCTTGGAATGCTCCAGGGCCGTCTTGGAGGCCATCTTGGGTGTCTTAAAGGCCTCCTGGGCCGTCTTGGGGGCCTGGTGGGCCGTTCTGGGGCCATCTTGGAGGCCTCTTGGGCGATCTTTGGGCGATCTTTGGGGGCTCTTGGGAGGTCTCGGGCCGTCGGAAGGCCGAAAAGAAGCAAATGTCAAAATCCTTAAAAAACCAAAGGGAAATATGTGTTTTTGGCCTTTTTCTGGCTTTCCTGGAGGACTCTTGGAGGCCTCTTGGGCCGTCTTGGGCCAGCTTCGAGCCAACTTCGGCCATCTTGGTGGGTTCCTGGCACGTCTGACGCCGTCGGGAGCCGTCTTGGGGGCCACTCCGGGCCGACTTGGGCCCTCTTGGGGCGCTTCGGAGCCATCTTAGAGGCCATCTTGGGCGTCTTGGAGGCCTTTTGGCCCGTCTTGGGGCCCTCTTGGGGCCGTCTTGGGGGCCTCTTGGGCCATCATGGGGCCATCTTGGAGGCCTCTTGGGCGATCGTGGGGCGACCTTGGGGGCCTCTTGGGCCGTCTTGGGCCGTCGGAAAGCCGAAAAGGCGCAAATACCCAAATCCTTCAAAAACCTATGGAAAATCAATGATTTTGGCCTCTTCGGGCCTTCCTGGAGGACCTCTTGGAGGCCTCTTGGGCCGTCTTGGAGGCCTCTTGGGAGCCTCTTGGGCCGTTTTGGGCAATCTTGAGGCCATCTTAGGCCGTCTTGGGTGCATCTTGGGCCGTCTTGGAGGCATCTTGGGGCCATCTTAGCCGTCTTGGAGGCGTCTTGGAGGCCATCTTGGGCCATCTTGGAGCCGTCTGGAACGGAAAAAACCTTCGCAACCACCTCTGGAAGATCTTTCGGCATCCTCCCGGGACCCCGGCGGGACGCGCCGGAGCCCATTGGGAGAGTTCTTTTGGAAAAGAACCAAAACCAAAATCGTAAGAAGTTCAGCACGCCAGGTACCTCTGTGACGAATCAACAGGGGGCGGCGGATCGAATGGCCTTTGGCCCATCCCGCCACCGTGCCTATTGGATGTTCGTTGGGATCTCGTTGGGGGCCTCTCGGGGGCCTTGTGGAGGCGGTTTGGATGCCTCTTGGGGGACGTGTTGGGGCCTCTTGCGGCCTCGGTTGGGCCTCATGGGGGCCTCTCGACGATGATGACGACGACGATGACGATGATGATGATGATGTTGACGATGCTGATGCTAGTGGTGGTGGTGATAGGGTTGGTGGTGATGACGGTGATGGTGATGATGGTGATGATGTTGATGAAGATAATGATGATGATGATGATGATGATGATGATGATGATGATGATGATGATGATGATGATGATGATGATGCTGCTGATGCTGATGCTGATGCTGATGCTGATGATGATGATGATCATGATCATGATCATGATCATGATCATGATCATGATGATGATGATGATGGTGGTGGTGGTGATGATGATGATGGTTAGGGTGAGGCTGATGATGATCATGCTGTTGAGGATGATGACGACGACGATGATGGGTGTTGATGTTGGTGGTGATGATGAAGGTGATGCTAAGTATGGTGACGATGATGATGAGATGAGGATGATGGGGTCGATGAAGATGATGATGATGAAGATGACGATGAAGCTGAAGATGGTGATAAAGATTGATCAGAGGTTGGGAGGTGAGATCGCAGTGAAACTGAGACCCCCCACCGGGAAATTGGTTTCGGTTTCGTGTTCGTGTCGTGCGTGCGGGCGAGGCGAAGCTGCGCGTGATCATCCTGTAGCTATAGGCCGAAGTAGGAGCGAAAGTCCGTTCCCGTCCGCTGGTGGCTGGGAGGTGTCCCAGTTGGGCCGGGAGGTGTCCCGGGTGTCCCGGGCGTCAGTAGGAGCGAAAGTCCGTTTCCCGTCCGCCGGTGGCCGGGAGGTGTCCCAGTTGGGCCGGGCGGTGTCCTGGGTGTCCCGGGTGTCCCGGGAGTCCCGGCGTTAACGCATGTCTCTAATTGCAAAATGTTTTGTTCGGCGCCTGCGGCGGGCTTTCTTATCCAATCCAGCTTATTTTATCCAATTGTCCCATCCAATCCATCTTATCTAATCCAACCCATCTTGTCCAATCTTATCTTATCCCACCCAATCCAATCCACCCAACCCAATTCATCAATTCATTTGTTTCTGCTCCTGCGGCGGGCCAATCCAATCCATCTTCTCTCATCAAATCCACGTCTTCCAATCCAACCATCTTATCTTATCCAATCCATCTTATCCCATCCAATCCAATCCACCCAACCCAATCCATCAATTCATTGTTGTCGGCGCCTGCGGCGGGCGTTCTTATCCAATCCAGCTTATCCAATCCATCTTGTCAAATCCAATCCATCATATCTTATCAAACCCGTATTGTCCCATCTTATCTTATCCCACCCAATCCAATCCATCCAATCCATTGTGGTGGAGGGAAACTCTGATAGAGAGGGAGAGAGAGAGAGGGCGAGAGAGAGAGAGAGACAGGGAGAGAGAGAGAGACAGAGAGAAAAGAGAGAGAGAGAGATGATATCAAAGTAACAGGTTGGAGGTCAGTCAGGGTGGGCATGTGATCTCAGTCCCCCCCAACCTCCTTATCGCCCGCATGGCGGTCGTATAGGTGTGATGATGATGTTGATGATGATTATGATGATGATGATGGTGATGATGATTATGACCATGATGATCATACTGAGAATTATGCTAACGTTGATGCTGCTGATGATGATGGGATGATGATGATGGTGCTGAAGATGCTGCTGCTGATGATGATGATGATGATGATGATGATGATGATGATGATGATGATGATGGATGGTGGATGGTGGATGGTGGATGGTGGATGGTGGATGATGATGGTTCGTTTGGGCAATCGGTGGGGCTGCCTGGGCCTGCTGTGATGCAGTCATTGAGTTCCTCTGGGGCCGTCTTGGGGCCCTCTTCCGCCGGCTTGGCGCTCTCTTGAGCCGTCTTGGGGCCCTCTTGGCCGCATGGTAGGTGTCTGGGAACCGTCGTGGGGCCGTCTTGGCGCCACCTTGGGCCGTCGAAGCGCCTTCCAAGGCCGTCTTGGTTCCCACGGTTGGACCGTCTGGGATGCTCTTGGACCATAGTGGAGTCCTTCTGGGCCGTCTTGAGCTGAGGGCAGCCCGAAAAGGCGAGAATGCGAAAGTCGTTCAAGAGTTCAAGGGACATGAATGATGTTGGCTCCTTCGGACCCTGTTCTAGGGCCTCTTGTGGCCAGTTAGGGCCCTCTTGGAGGCATCTTGGGCCGTCTTGAATCAACGTTCAGCCACCGTGGGGCTTTGTGGGCCCCGGAAACGGCAGGGCCGTTTTTTCACCGTTTCCAAAAAAATGTCCCTTGAAAATGGAAACGGCAAAAAAAACGGCGACCGGAAACGGCAAAAAAACGGCTCTAGGATTGGAACCGGAGCCGGAACCGGTCAAAAAACGGCGACGGAACCGGTAAAAAGACGGCGTCCTAACCGGCAAAAGAACGGCAAAGCGGAGCCGGTAAAAAAACGGCTTTGTCGTTTCCGGGCCCACTAAGCCGTGGGGCCCTCGTGGGCTGTCTTCGAGGTACAGTCGGGGCCCTGAAGAAGGAACCCTTTTCGTTGGGGAGGGGCTCCGTGTTCCTTGATTGTTTCGCAGCTTGCCTTAGATTTTCCCTAGGTTTTCGGTGCGAAATCGAAGGTGAACTTCTGGAAGATAGGGGCCTCGTTCCTTACTTAGGGTGCCTTGGGTCAACGCCTCGACTGTATCTCTTGGGCCCTCGTGGGTGTCCCTGGTGGCCCGCACGGGGCCGCCGTGGCAGCGCGGGGCGCATAATTACCACTGTGTTTTTCACGAGGGCTCTCGCGGCGTGGGAGGCCCTGGGAGCGCCTGCCGGGGAGCAGCGCTCAGGAGCCAGCAGCCATACCATAATTCTTCACGAGGGCTCGCGGCGTGGGAGGCCCTGGGAGCGCCGGGGAGCAGCGCTCGGTGACGCGGGACGAGCACGGTCCTCGAGCAGGTGCGCGTGGGGTACTCGTGACGTGGTCTTAGGAGCTGGCAGCCCATGCGGGAAGTGCACGATCCTCGAGCGGGCGCGCCTGGAATGAGGGATCGTGCAGCAGCTGCCATGAGGGGAGCAGCGCTCGGGCATGCGGGACGAGCGCGGTCCTCGAGCAGGTGCGCGTGGGATAGTTACTCGTGTTAACGGGCGAAGAACGGTATAACATAAACTGTTTCGCCGTCGGGGGCGCCTGTCCCAGGGCGGCTGGAACGTTTATACCCTTGCGGTGGCACCGTAGGGGTATAAACTTTCCAGCCGCCCAGGGGCAGGTGTCCCCGACGGCGAAAAAGTTTATTTTATACCGTTCTTCGCTCGCTGATCGTCGTCTAGGAGCTGGCAGCCCATGCGGGAAGTGCACAATCCTCGAGCGGGCGCGCCTGGAAGGAGGGGTCATGCAGCAGCTGCCATTCGGGAAGTTCCATCCTCGAGCGGGCACGCGTGGAAGGGGGGTCCAGGCACTAGATGCCTGCGGGTGCTCCATCCTCGAGCGGGTACGCGTGGAATCGGGGATGGGGCATTCGCTGCCGTGCTGGGCGGGCACCATCCTCGAGGGGGCACGGGGGAAGTGGCCTCGGAAAGGAGGGGCGGTGCACGCAAGAGCGTGCCAGGAGAAGGAGCGGCAGCCCCTTTCCCAGAATTCGAAGCCCCCACCAGACAGACTTTGACATCCTTCCACGCCTCCACGTGCCGGGGGGGCGGGGGGGCACGCTGGCGGCTAGGGGGAAGGGAAGCCAGCTTGCGCCAGAAAAGGCCACGGCCACGGGTCTGACCCCGAGGGGCCGCGGGGCAGGCGCCGAGCCAGACCGGGGCCAGACCTTTCCTCCTCCCGGGAACTTGGCATCGCTCGGACGTGTGCATGTTTCCTTCGGCGAGGACCATCGAGGAGCATCCTTGATCATTTGCAGAGGAAGCCACGCACGAAGCCGAAAAAAGGCACGGGGAACGGACGTCCGAGCGATGCCCAGGCGCGGTCCGCGGGGCCCCCGGGGCCCGAGCCGCCCGCGCAGGAGCCCGGCACCCTCCCATCGAGCCGCCGGCAGAGCGACAGACGCTGCCGAGCTCTGCCGCGCGCGCGCCCCGCGAGCACGCGCGCGCCCCGCCCTCGGCGGGTCACGGCGGAATCCTCGTCGAGGTGACCCGCGGCGCCCGCTGGCTGGAGGTGGACACGGCCGTCCTGCCGCACGGCTACGCCAAGGCGGCCGGGGGGGGCAGCCTTCGGGCTTGGCATCGCTCGGACGTGTGCATTTTTCTTTCGGCGAGGACCATCGAGGAGCATCCTCGATCATTCGGCGAAGAAAACACGCACGAAACCGAGAAAAGCACAGGGAATGTACGTCCGAGCGATGGCGAGCGGGGGCCTCCCGCGTGCACAGCCTGGCCTGGCTACGATTTGATGCGACTTGGTTCGCAGGCTGGGGCCGCGATTCCGAGTCGCTTCGATGCGGTTCGATTCGCCGGCATCGGCCGGGGTCTGCCAGAGCCAGGCGCGGCGGTGCGATGCGATTCGGTTCGGGACGATTCCCTGGCGGTCCGATCCGTTTCCGATTCGATGTTGCGAGTCGGTCCATCTCGGGCATGACAGACTGGCCCAGCTACAAGAAATCGAGATTCGGGGTGAGGGTGTACGGAAATTCTGCGGACGGTCAGTCGAGAAATATCAGGCTGTTGAGGCAGACTGAGGGGCCTACTCGTTTGTCGATGGTGTTTTGATATGTATGGGTTGTTACGTTGTCCTTAAGACAAACCTGGTGGTAGCCCTTGCCCCTCCTCTCCTCCAAGAGAACTGAAAGTGGGCAGGGGAGGGGGGATGACCATGTCGATGATGGAGAGATTCCGAGATGTGCGAAAATGGACAGAATAAAGTGAAGTGAGGGGAAGGAGAAGAGGGCGGCAAGAGGAAGGCAGGGAGGGAAGGGAAGGGAAAGAGGAGGGTATGGTTGCTCATGTTGCTGCCGGGCGAGACGGAAATAACTCGTGCGTGGCCCACTTTGGGAGGGCGCGCCGCTGGATGGCCCCAAAGGGGGGGGGGGGGACCCCCCCCCCGTTTCCCCGATCCGTCGTCGGGGACCCCCCCCCCCTCCCCCCCTTCCCGGTCCGTCGTCGGGGAACCCCCCCACCCCCGCCCCCCCTTTACCGGTCCGTCGTCGGGGGGGGTCCGAACCCCTCCCCCACCCCCCTTTTGGCCGCCAAATTCGAATTTCCCCCCCTTCCCCCCTTTCGCCACGGCGCCCCCTGGCTCAGGAACCCGACCCCTACCACCCCTAACACTACCACCCCGACCACCCGTAACCCTAACCCCAAACCCTAACCCCAGCCCCAACAAATAAGCTGTACTCATTTTTCCTTACTCTGTACCCATCACTCATTACTCGCTACTCACTACTCCCTACTCACTACTCACCACTCACTATTCACTACCCACTACTCACTACCCACTACTCACTACTCACTACTCACAACTCAGTATTCAGTACTCACTATTCATTACTCAATACTCACTATTCACGATTCACTACTCGCGACGCCCTACTCCCTACTCACTATTCACTACCCACTCCCCACTACCCACTACTCACTGCGCACTGCCCCCTACTCATTACTCACTACTCACTCCGCACTACTGGCTACACCCTACTCCTTACACAGTACCCACTGCTCACTACTCACTATTCCCTACTCGCTACCCGATACGCAATAATCATTATCCACTACGCACAACTCACTACTCAATCTTCACTACTCCCTCCTTATGCATTAGTCACACGTCACTACGAATTATTGACGACTCAGTACTTACTATTCACTACCGACGACTCACTACTCAGTACTCACAATGCTCTACTCGCTACTCCCTACGCACTACCCACTACTCACTAGCCACTTCTCTCTATTCACTACCCACTACTCACAATGCCCTACTCGCTATTCATTTTTCACTACTCGCTACTCCCTACTCGCTACTCCCTCCGCACTACTCATTACTCACAATGCCCTACTCGCTATTCAATATCACACTACTCGCTACTCACTGCTCACTACCCACTACTCACTACTCAGTAATCGCTACTCCTTACCCGCTACTCTACTCACTATTCACTACTGACGACACCTTCCTCACTACTCACTACTCACAATGCCTTTCTCGCTACTTGCTATTCACTACTCGCTACTCACGACCCACTACTCACTACTCACTACTCTTTATTCACTGCGCATTACTCCCTACTCACTACTCACTACTTACTACTCACTCCTCACTAGCCGCTACTGTCTACTCACGATTCACTACTCACTAGTCTCTACTCTCTACTCACGAGGCCAGACCCCCCTCCGAGAGGTCCCCTCGGGTCGAAAATCTCACCCCCCCTGTGAAGCGGGGAGGGGGGGTGGTTCTGCGAGCACATTCCCCCTTTTTCAACTGCAGGGTCATCCACTGGCTCGCTGCCCCACTTTGGGGTCATAGTGCTCCTTTGTGCGGATCCGTGCTAGCGTGTTGGTCGCAGAGGAAAGTTACTGATGCGTCGGCGCAGTCGGAACTACTATTGCTGGAGCGGTGAATACCCCTAGCACTGGCAGATATGGGAGGGAAATGTTGAGCAATACATAGACGCGTTTGCGCAAGTTTTCGAAGAAGGCTACGGCGAATCAACACCGCACCTTGCCTCTCTGGAGATGGCGATGTGGCCACACGTTGGGGCTAAGTTTGGCCAGTGTACTCGACTATCCGTTCCACCAGCCTTGCTGGAAATCCTTGGGACAAAAATCGCTTGGGAGAGGATGATTCGAGGAGGAGGAGGAGGAAGAGGAGGAGGAGGAGGAGGAGGAGGAGGGGGGGGAGGGAAGGAGGAATGAGGAGGAAGGAGGGAGGAGGGAGGAGGGAGGAAGAAGACGGGAGGAGGAAAACGGGAGGAGGGAGGAGGGAGGAGGGAGGAGGAGAGAGGAGGGAGGAGGAGGAGGGAGGGAGGGAGGAGGGGAGGGATGAGAAGGAGGATGGGGAGGGGGAATATGAAGAGGAGGCCTCTTCGAGCCCTTCTGGGGCCTCCTGGGAGCCCCCTGGGAGCCCTTTTCGGGGTCTCTGTGGGGGGCCCCGGCGGGTCTCTACGTGGCCAGGCGTGGGGCCGTCCTCGGGCGCTTGTGGAGGGCTTCGCGGAGGTGTCTGCGGGGCCGTCTTGGGAGCCTCCTCGGGGGCCACCCTGGGGGGCAGCTCGGGCCGTCTTCGGCCCTGGTGGCCCGTCTGCGGCCTCTGAGGAGCTTCTGGGGCCGTCTGGGAGCTGTCTTGGAGCCCTCCGGGGCCGTCTTCGACCGCCGGGGGCCCGAAACAAGCGGCGAGAACGCGAACAAAACAGTCGAAGCGCCATGTCTTCTGCCCGCTGGGGTCCTCCTGGAGGTCCTCTTGGAGCCCTCTTGGGGCGTCTTGGTGGCCTCTTTGGCTATCTGGAGGGCCTCTTGGGCCGTCCAGTGGGCATCTTGGGCTGTCTTGGAGCCAGCGGGATGCGTTGGGACCCCACTGGGAACCTTTGTGAAAGGCCCGAAGGGATAGTTGCTGACCCGGCACGCCGCACACCCTTCTGCAAGCAGAAGAGGGCAGTGGATCGAAGACGCCCACGGCGAATCAACGTCGCCCCCTGCCTTTTGGAAACGCACACCCGGCCAATCGTTGGGCCGAATGTTTGGGATCGTCGGAAGCCCGAAAAGGCGAAAACGCCAAAATGATGGAAAAACAGACGGACAAACAATGATTTCGGCCTCCTGGAGGTCCTGTTGGAGCCTTCTTGGGGCGGCTTAGGGGGCCCCTTGTGCCGACTGTGGTCGTTTTAGGGTCGTCTTGGACGCGTCGTGGGACCATCCTGGACTCTTTCGGGGCAATCTTAGCCATCTTGGAGGCATCGTGGAGATAATATTGGCCGTCTTGGAAGCGACTTTCCTGGGTGTTCCCCTCCTTGCACGTTCCTGCGCGTCTTTCCGGGTGGACGGCGGGTTGGGCGGAAGACCACCCAGAAGTTTGAAAAGGACCAGAAACTACCTAACGTCCTGGCACGCCGTGCACCCTTGTGGCAAGCCAACAGGGGGCGGCGGATCTAGTGGCCGTCGGCCCAACGAGCCTCCGTGCTTGTGCCTTGGACGAGAGAGGCAGTTTGGACTCTTTTGGTAGACCTCTCGTGCATGCGCTACTGCGCTTGCTTCCCTCGGCGGCTGGCGGGCCGCTTCAGCCGCTCACTCAGCCGCCCGCGGGTTGACCCGCGAGTCGCTCGCCACGCCCTCAGGAAATCGCTCCACGCTGGATGTCTCCACGTCACCAGCCGGTCTTGCTGTCGTGGCCGTTCGGCATCACGAGAGGCGCGTGGGCGCGTGGATTGGCGCAGTTGTCCAGGGCATGTGTTGGCTTGGCGTGGCCAGCGGTGCGGTGGGCTGCGGTCCCTGCACGGCGGGGCCCACTGGCCTCCTGGGGCCTTTGGGGCCCCGCCCAGATGCGACTCTGGCTCGCGCGCTGCTACAGTCCGAGAAGAAATGCTTGGAAATGGATTTCGCGCTCGCCTGGGGGCCGCATTCTTCGAGGCGTCCCCATTGAGGTTGCAGTGGTACTGAATACCTTGCGCGACAGCGCGATGTCCACATTTAGTCCAATGCGTGCGGACGTTTCGGTCCCACTGCTTTGCGTGGCCTTTCGTTGCATCGAACGTGGTCGCATTGCAGCGCGTCGCCGTATGTGCCATCGCACATGCCACCAGCCGCGCACGCACGCGCACCACAAACCACTACGCGCGCACGCAGACACACATGCACACGCGGTGGAGTATGCACTCTGCGCTCCAACTCCCGCGTGATTGGTTGGTGGCGTGTCTCGTGCGGGCGCCCTCGCATGCTTGCGCGCTCACGTCAAAATGGTGCTCTCCCCTTTCGGTGGCCACTACTTGTTTCGATATTCAAGGGGTTCGCGCCATTCCGCCGATCCGCAGGAAGTTGTTGAATGTTATACTATTGTTTTCTGGCGATACGAGTCTGGACAGGAAGG
>CAUYUJ010011281.1:297101-309601 GCA_963575745.1 Prorocentrum cordatum
AGAAGCACGAACAAACAACAACGGAAACATCAAGAGGCACGAAGGACCCCCAGAGAGGCCCCCAACAGGCCCCAGCTCCCAAAAAAGGCCCCAAGAGGTGACAGAACTGCTTCCGAAATGCACCCTGCAAGCCTCTTGGGCCCGCTGGATTAGTACGGCGACGGTCAGATAATCAACATATATATACACACACACACACACACACACACGCGCAGGTTCCATCAGACAATGAGCCAGAGGGGCATCACTCCATGAGTGGAGCCCACTTGAGGCCCCACGCTCACTGTGGCCGCAAGCCTAACGGCGGGGGAGTAAGCCCATGCACGGCCGGACAACAAAAAGCATGGACGATGGAGAGGTGTCTTGCTCGGGGCCACGACAGGAAGACGCCACCAGCAGATGGATGAGGCGGAGGGGAAGAGGAGCAGAAAGGTGGTGGGTCAGGAGGAGATCGACGACGACGACGACGACGCCTACGACACCGACGACGTCGAAGACGATCGGGAAGAGGGACGGTAAGGCGGAGGTGGGGGTCCGCCTTCCCCCCCTCCCGACGGATTGCACATGGCACATCTCAGACCGACCCCGCCCAGGAAGGAAAGGAAGGGAAGTCGGGGCCGGGCAAGGAGAAGGATGGCAAAGGAGGTGGAGAAGGTGGAAATGTGTTGTCCCACCCATCTTGTGGTGTTGGGTCCTCGTTTTGAAGAGACAGCGCCCCGCGTCTCCTCTCCTCTCCTCTCCTCCTCCCTCCTCCAATCCCTTTCCCTCCTCTCCGCATGTCCACCATTTTGGCATACCCCTCACACGCTTCGGGGCCCCCATAGGGAGCTCCACCGAAGGCCCCAGTGGCAGGGTTCGCATGCAGTTCCACCCTCATCTCGGCGCTCCCCTCACACGGTTCGTGGCCCCATACATAGGGAGTTCCACCGAAGGCTTCAGTGGCACGGTTCGCCATGCAGTTCCTTTTCCATTTCGACACACCCCTCACACGTTTCGTGGCCCCATATAGAGCTCCACCGAAAGCCCCAGTGGCAGTGTACGCATGCAGTTCCACACCCATATCGGCACACCCCTCACACGTTTCGTGGCCCCGTCGGCAGCTCCACCGAAGGCCCCAGTGGCAGGGGATGCATGCGGTTTCACCCCCATGTCGGTACATCTCTCACACGTTTCGTGAGCTCCACAGAAGACGATACTCACAACTGTGGCACTCACAGCTGCAGATGGTTGGGTCTTTCGCAAGGCTAATGGTAGGCTTGAGGCGGACAGCGAGGCTTGCAAAAGGGTTTTGTGGTGGTATAGGGGGTCGCGGGTCCCTTTTGCAACAAGGCAGGATGCCCTCGAGGCATCCGACATTGATTCTGAGCCCGCCGACAGGCCATTCGGTGGCACGTTCGGTGGGCGCGGAATGCGATCCAGTCCTCTTGACCCGTGTTTTGACCCGCAGGGATTCCAGAGACATGCCTGGCTTTCTTCCATAGAGCAGTAGATCTTCGGCAGGGGCCCGAATTGATTTCCGGGCACGTCTCAACGCTCACGTCTCGACGCTCGTCGCACCCCCTCGCCGCAATCCGCGCTTCTTCGTGGCGTGTCTGCGGTCGGGAACTGTTGTGATGGGCCTATTCTCCACCACCACCACCATAAGTTGGAGGGGGGAAGGAGGTGGAGGATGAGGAGGAGGAAGAGGAGGAGGAGGAGGAGGAGGAGGAGGAGGAGGACCCCCTCCCCCTCCTACTTATGGTGGTGGTGGTGGAAAACACGCCCATCGTGTTGCTCAGCGTGTCGCTGCGCCGGTTCTGGCCCAGCACCTTGCGGCGCGACGCGCTGACCACCTCCCAGTCGCCAGGCGTCAGCCTCTTGAGCTGTCTCCGGCCCCTCCCGAGCTGTCTCCGGCCCACGGCCCCGAGCAGCGGAGCGAGACGCCCATCGGCCCGCTCTGCGTATAGCGTGCCGAGGGGGCCGCCGCCGCGAAGGGCGGAGCAAAAGTTGCTGACCGTACTCAAGCAGTGGCGAAGCGTCCTGGCTCGCCTATGGCCCTACCGAACAATGTTCTAAGAATCTTTTCTGTGGTTTCCACGAGATGTTCTTAGAACATTTCTGGCGGAGTCTGTCTTGTTTTATCACATCGGGTTCATGTTCTCAGAACATTGCTTTCGTTCTTAGAAGATTTTGGGGTTCTAGGAAAATTTCGTGGTAGGACTATAGAAATGCCGGGACGGTCGGTCCCTGCTCAACGTACCTCCTCCCGGTCGTGGCATCGGTATCGCTACCGATCCCCATCCCCATCCCCATCCTCATCTAGACCTCCAGCATCCTTGCACCCCAGTTGGGGACACACGCACCTCGAAGCCCGAGGGGAGCGGCCCGTATCCCCAGCTAGGGCGTCGGTCGGCCACTGGGGCCCTGGCCACGTTCATGTTGGTAGGGGTCGGTGAAGCGCTGCCCACATGCGCGAGCACTCTCGCAGCCGAGAGAACTCGCGGGCCAGACAGCATGCCCTGCGCCCCCCCCCACCTGCGCGTAGCATGCCAGCTCGCCCGGCTTCATGCCAATGCTCAGGGCGTGACACTGCGCGTGGCACCGGAGCCGCAGCGCCAGCCTCCCCCAGCAGCCCACCCCGCTCCGCTCCGCTCGCTCGCCACACGCCCAGAGCACCTCGTCAAGAGGGCTTGCGCACTGGCCGCTGCTGTCGCGGGCCGACGGCGCTGTTGCGACGATGCCGCATGGCTGGGCGGAGTTCCACCAGCGGGTGATCGACGAGGAGCTCGAGGTCGCTCTGGGGAGGGATTGCTGCCCTTCGCGCCTCCTCCGCCGCCTCCTTGTCCTCCTCATCGTCCTCACAGGCGCTTGTTCCTCCTTGCTGAGTTTCTGCGCTGGCCGTTGCACGCGCCCCCTCGCGGCTCTCACCCGCCCCGTCATTAAGAAGGGCCAAGAGGGCGAAGCCAGTCGGGATCGGCGACTCACGCTTGACATCGCAAGACCAGCGGTGGGTTTCTGCCCCACCTGGGGCTTTTACAGCTGCCAAATGGTACTCGCATGTGCACGTCAATATGCAGGGTCAGGTTACCATCCGACATTGTTGCATGTCGCTGATTTGTTGTTCCACACGCAGACACACACACGTACACACACACACACACAAGCTCAAATACACACACACACACACACACACACACGCACACACACACACACACACACACACACACACACGCGCACACGCACACGCACACGCACCACACACACACACACACACACACCACGCGCCCACACACACACACACACACACACACACACACACACACACACACACACACGGGCATGGAGCATGATTCGCACGTCTGTGTTTGCATGCATATGTGTCCCATACACCGGAGACTGGGCCCCAGGGGCCCCGGGGCCGCAGCACATCAGGCAACCAGTGTCAGCCGAAAGCCAAGTGGCGCCTCCCACCCCTGTGCCTCTGTGAGCCTTCCCAGAGCGTCCTTGGGTCGCTCCGATAGGACCCTCAGAGCACCCAGATTATCCTAGCGAAGGGCCCAAACATATGCAGTTGTGAGTACCGGAGTTGTGAACATCGTCTTCGGCGACGCTCCCTATGGGGGGGCAAGAAGCGTGTGAGAGATGTGCCCCCCCTCCTGGAGCCGTCTTGGGGCCTCTTGGGCCGTCTTGAGGCCCTCTTGGGCCGTCTTGGAACCTTCTTGGGGGCTTCTGGGCCGTCTTGGGGCGATCTTGGAGGCCTTTTGGGCGTCTTGGACGTTGTGAAAGCCCAAGAGGCGAATGTGTTAAAATCATACGTTTCCCGAAGGAAATGAGACGATGTTTGCTTCTGTTGGCCCTCTTGGGACGCCTCTTGGGGGCCTCTTGGGGCTTCTCGGGGGCCTCTTGGGCCGTCTGGGGGCCATCTTGGGCGTCTTGGAACGATCCATCGGCGACTGGGGGGCCCTCTTGGACCATCTTGTGGGTCTTTTGGGGCCCTCATGGCCCGTCGTGAGGCCCGTGGCGCGTTCAGCCGGGGCCGGCCGGACCCCCCCCCCGATCCAAACCGACCGGACCGAGCCCCGGGGGGAGGGGTTTGGGGAGGGGGGGGCATCTCACACGCCGATGACCCCAAGGGGTCGACGGATTTTGAATACGTACGCGTTGACTATCAATTCGATTATCAATTCGATTAGTGTGTCTGCGCGTGCTCGCTTCACCGCACACTGCTACGTCATTGCGCTACGTGAGATGCAACGCGCGTCATGTCTTGACTCAGGCAGGAGCGGCCGCGTGCCATTTCTGAAGTGCGTTATGGTTTCGCGATCGTATCTGTCGAGAGGGGTTGTTATTGATTTTCCAGGGTGTTTATTTTTCTTGTCCATCAGTCTTGGTCTGTTCTGACATGATCCCCGCTCTTGCCTGACTGCACCCGAGGCTGAGATGGTGAGAGAGCGCGACGCATTCTACGCTGGATTGCGGCGGGCGCGGTGAGACAGCTGCTGCAGGGTCCCGCAGCGGTCGTTCTGGCACTCGTCGGGACGGGTTGCTGGCGCGGTTATCAAAGAGCTCAGCGTTGCATCGCTCATTGGCTCGGCAGCGCTCCGTGTGGATGCCGCCGCTTCGTTCCAGGTCGTTTGAATGGGTGCGAAGATAACCGCGCCGTCTAGGCCGGAGAGTTGCGAGCGCGAAGAAAACGACGCCCTGCGAGGCGTGAAGTTACACGGCATAGGTCGCAGTAAGCAGAATAGGAGCAGGTTCGTCCCGAGTTCTTTGGGCCCACTTGACCCAAAGCATACGTCTCCTCGAGGGCACCTTGCTTGCTCCTCGACTGGGCAAGTCTATCGCTAAACTCAATCAGTGGCGAATCGTTTCGGCTCGCCTAGAGGCCCACTAAACAATGGTCTAAGAATCTTGTGTAGTCTGCACGAAATGTTATTAGAACACGTCTGGCTGATCTTGCCTTGTTCAACGCATCGGCGGGTTTATGTTATGCGAACGTTGTTCTTGTTATCAGAACATGTTTGAGTTCTAAGAACATGTCGTGGTAGAACTTTAGGAAAGCTGGGACGGTCGGTCCCTGCTCAACCAACCTCGTCTTTCAGAGACCCAGCCTGTCTTGGGCACGGAGGGTTAGAAGTAGAAGACCCCCCCCGCCCTCGGGGCACCGCCCTGACGTGCTGTTTTCGAGCAGGTGTGGGCCGTTGCGACAACGGGGCCCATCAGAGGCAGAAGGGGGAGGATTTAGAAGGGGAGGGAGCAGAAGATCGAAGAAACTGAAAAGCGCATGAACATATTTTTGTTGGCGCTCCGCGCGGATTTCTTAGATCGGCGCTGGGCCCCCCGCGGCGCCTCTGGCGCCACCACTGGCGCGTTCCGCGCGCCAGAAAAAAAGGTCGGGCGCAGATCCAAGAAACCCGCGCGGAGCGCCAAAAGTTTATGTTTATGTGTTTGTTTTGTGTATGCTTATGTTTATGCTGATTTGTATGTTTATGGTTATGTGTATGCTTATATTCATGCTTATGCATTTTCTCTTCTAGGAGAGGCGTAGGAAAGCTTGGCCCCCAGACCCGCCCTGGGCGCCGCGAGAGGCCGTGGAGACAGGGTGCTCGCCCAGGGGCCGAACGAAGCGGGGAAGCGCGAGGGCAGCCATGCGGAAGGGAGGGGTAGATGGGAGAGGGAGGAGGGAGGAGGAGGAGGAGGAGGAGGAGGGGGAGGAGGAGGAGGAGGAGGGATCAGGGATCAGGCCGAGGCGCAACATCCGATTCGAATGAGGGCTGGCGGGCAAGGAAAAGGGAGGGGCGCGGGATTCCCGCCGTCACGGTCCCGCAACCGCCCGCACAGGCCGAGGGCCACTAGGGCACGGACCGTGGTGGCAAGCGGCACACAGGCACCAGCCGCCGCCTACCACCATGGCCCGCCACCCCTAGCGGACCTCGCGACCCGCGAGAGCAGCATCAATGCGCCAGGATTGCACAGAAGCCCTCCCCGCTGGGCCTCGGCAGTCCGCCACGAGGCCCCTCCAAATTGGGGCCCCAATGGAAACACGAGCACCGCAGCGGCGGCACAGCAAAAACTTGTCCGTGGCCTGCACACAGTGGCCCCGATACTCGAAAGTCTCGAGAGCCTGGACATGCAGGCCATCATACGTGAACCCCAGTTCACGACACGCTGAAAGGACCGCGTCACTGCGCGCCCTAGGAAGGAGGCCATTGTGACGCTCGGCCCTGACCGCCGCCAGATATAAGTGGATCGGCGTCGGCCCGCACTTACTGCCAGGCAACTCCAGCTTAGCTCGAGAGAGCGCCGTCTTGCCAGAGCAACGGCACCACGTACACCGCACCCCCCCCCTCCGCCACCTCCAAGTCGTGAGCGAGCAGAGAGAGCTGAGGCACAGCCATGAAGTTCCGGCCTGGCCTCGAGGAAAAGGAAGGGGGCTCGGCCTGAGACGCAACGAACTGGGCGACCTGGCCCAGAAAACGGCACGTCTTTTTCACGTCTTTCAGCTGAGCCTTCAGAGTGTCAGTGGCGATGCTGGCAACAGCGTGCCGCTTCGCTCCCAACTTAGTAAAAAAGTCAACCCACATATTGCCCAGATAATCGAACACCGCCGTGTCCACGGATCGATCCAGGTTCGGAGAACGCTCACCAAAGAGGAGGGAGTCGAGATCTCCGTGGGCGGGGGTCCAGCGAGCCCGTGGCCTGTCCTCAAACGGGGCTCCAGCTGGGCACACCTCAAACATCTCGCGCCAGATGCACGCATGCTTTTTGCTGCCTTCAGCTAAGTCGGCTGACCAAGCAGTGGCTGCATGCACCGCCGAAAGGTGATCGCTTACAATTTCCACACTTCTCGGGCCCAGGCGAACCGCCTGCAACATCGCGTACCTCCCGGCCCTGGGCACAGTTTGGATGGCCCCTGGGAGGGGCCCAAAACAAGCCCGAATGGGCCAGCCCCCAGGACTAAGCTCGACAACAGCCCGCCCGCAGCGACACGTTTCGGGTAGACCGTTCGAAAGGCCAGAGCCACCCGTAAAAAGGTGAAAGCCCCACGGCATGCTCGTGGCACCCCAACACTGGGAAGGATATCTGGCTGGGACAGGCTCAATGCTGAAGGGAAGAAGAGGAACACCGCACGCCAGCTCAAGAGTGTCGAAGTCGGGGGGGGGGGGGGGGGGCGGGGCCTTTAGCCTTGTCCCGCGGCCATTTTACATGCTCAAGCACACCGTCTGGGAACATGGCTGCCTCTTCTGGGTCCTGACCAGGCCCCCAGACTTTTTTGCATTCGTACCACTGATGGCCGAAAGATCCAATCGCATCACACCCGAATTCACACTTAGGACTGGCTGCGTAGCCATGCTCGTGCTTCTTGGCTGGCGGCCAAAGCTTACCACTGATAAGGCCTCTCAAGGCCGCCTGCCTAGAGGGGTCCTTCACAGCAAGAATCCCTAATCTGGGAGCGCGCCCCCAGACAGGTTCATCACCGCCAGCCTCGGGGATGGCCTCCAAAATCTGTCGCACTTGGGCACGGCAGATGCCCTCGCGCAACCTCTGCTTGACATCCCAGGGGCAAGTGGCGAAAAGCGATATAATTTCACCCTGGTCAGTCCGAAGCTGATGGTGAGAAATCAGATCCCAGCCAACTCTCCTCAAAGATAAAATGACCGCCCCGACAGGTCCCTGCACTCGATTCCAATGGGGGCGGTCTCTGAAGCGTGCCTGAGCATTCGAACAAGCCACTCTCAAATCAGAGTCGGACGCTCTACGATCCCAGACCCAGCGACAATACCTGAACACTAGCGGGATCGTGGCATCAACGATGGGGTCAAAACTGGGATCCTTTTGCGCGAACAAGAACCCCGTCACGTGAGACGCCCCACCCGCTCCCATAAGGCTCCCAGCTAAGGCCCTGAGGGTTCTGAGCGTATTATTGTTAACACCTGAAACTGAGGCACCATGGCCTCCACTTGGCATGAGGCCTTCACGCCACAAGCCCGCAACCTTGGTCCCTGCTGATTTCTTAAGCACCTGGATGCGGTGCTTCCTCCTGACCAGCGCAACTCTCCTCTTGGCCTCCACCTTTCGGAGAGCACGCCGACCAAACAAAGCATGACCAAGGTTTCGCATATGCTCGTATCCTCGCATGCCCATCAGCTTGGCCGACACCGCCACTTGCTTGGACGCGGCCAGGCTGGCGGCAACAAACCCTGACTTGTTGGGTTGCAGAAGAAGGCCGATCTGACGCACACGATAGCATAAATCCCGATCAGCAGCCAGGACAACCGTACCTTTCTCAGGGTCGGGCCCAGCCCAGCGCAACGAAACATCATCCATTAACGTTATAGCCTGGACAGGAAACCTTTCAACTACAAACTTAACTGGCTGCAGAAGCACAGCCAACATAATCGACGTCGCTGCCGAGCATCCAGCCAACATCCCCTGGAACGACACAAAAAGCTCCGAAAGCGAGCCGAACGCATCGATTCTCCGAGGGGCCAGGTAGGTCTGGATGACCATCCACCCGCAACGGAGCGGGAAACCAACCGGTCGAAAAATCTGGAACAGGACCGAGAGCTTAATCATATCATAGCACTTCACCATGTCGAGCAATAGGGTGACAGAGTGTCATCCTCTGGCGCGGGCAACTTTAGCAGAAAGGTTTTAATCGAACGCTGAGTCCGATGAACTCCTCCCTTTCCCCGAGCCCCAAAACTCCCGAGTACGACCCCCCGCCTCCCAGTCATCAGAAACGGAACGCCTAACGCGTCCCCACACTCGTAGGATAGTGTCGAGGATAGCAATTAATCGGTGGCCGCCGTCTGGTTTTGGCAACCTGACAAGTCTGCTAACTAACCGCTTGCTTGGCCAAACAAGGGCCTTCTCGCGCTGCATCAGAAGCGACGCTAGAACAGCTAGCATCGCAACCGACAGGTACTGAAGCGAACGAGGGTGGATCTTGCAACAGCCCACCGCCGTCTCCGGGGGAAATCTCGAAATCGCACACCTCAAATCGTCGACCCCGATCGGCGGCAGACTCGCCCAATCCTTCGAATCGCTCGGCAGCAGCAAATCCTCGCAAGAGTGAGTGGTCCAAATGTGGGCCCATGCACGGCACGTGTCGTCGGCAAGCTCGAACGGTTGGATCCGATGCTCCTCGGTGAGCACCTCTTGGATTCCACGCACCCTGGTAAAACGGTGGGCAGCCTTGGCCCCATCCAAAAAGGCAGCCCTGACCCAGGAATTCTAGGCTTCCCCTTTGCTGGCCAGAAACGCGGCCTCCTTTTCCTGGGCCAGGGTCAAAACTCGTTCAAGCAAATCAGGCGTGGACGGATCACCTATCACATCCACTCCAGACCTGAAGAGAGAGGGGGAAAAAAAAAAAAAAAAAAAAAAAAAAAAAAAAAAATGCCGTCAGCTCGTCGAGGTGCGCGTGCACCCAGCCGTGCCTCTGAATCCTGCCAAGGAAAGCCACAGTGTCTAGCAACACCTTGGCGACCCTCTGCATCCTCCTCGGCTGATCGTCGATGTCCTTATCCAGGTTGGGAATGTACGACTCGAGCACAACATGCACACTTCGCAAGTGCCTGGCCCACCTGGCCGCGGCACTCCACGCTGCATACTCACAAGAGGGACGAGGCTGTCGATGCTGAGGGACCGCTCGGAGCTTTTTCCATCGAACCTGATGCTCTCCAGCCCTGCCTTCATATCCCTGACGGTGATGCCCAACAATATCATGTCGGTCGAGCAGCTCAGCCTCTACGCCCTGGATGGCGAGGTCCCAAAAGTGAGCCATCCGCTCGGCATTACCAGCGTGCTGAACATCTTGGTGAAACTTCGCCCAGTCACGAGGATACCGACCACAACCAGGCCGAGCCAGTACAGGAAGAGCTTTAGGCTGGTCCGCAACACGGCACCACAGCACCGTGTCTTCGGCGTGAACCTGCATGAGTACGGGCCTGCGAGGCCATAGCGTAGCCGTATCCACCACCTCAATCATCCCAGACCGAATGGCAAAGCCCTCGGACATGATGAAGTAATCAATTGTCGTACCTGGCGTGCTCTGGATGCATGTGGGCGCAGACGGCGCCACCAGCACCCCACTTATTGAAGTCGCCCACGGCTGCAGCAGAGCACGGTCCATGTTATAATCCGCTGCAACGATCCACTCGTATCCCAGCGCCCCCACACGAAGCAAGTACTGAGCTAACGTCGTGAGCAGCGACATGTTCTTCTGCCCCATTTCCTCGTTGACGTGAAAATACGCTGACACCGCCACGAAGCCACTCTTGAACCATGCGTGGACTGTCGCCGCTACGATCCTCTCGTCCAGCAGCACGCCCTTGGTATCAGCAAGCACGGGACCTGCCGCCAGTCGCACTCGCTTGGGCGCAAGAACCGCCACGCCACCACTGGTGCCGTGCCCTTGGCCCGTCTCCCTGGCTGGGGCCCACACTCCATGGTGACCTACCGCATCCATGCGGCCTTGAAACGCACCCAACTTCTCAGCCGTGGCACGATGTTCCTGAACACACAAGATAGGCTTCTCATCACCCAGCACGGGAGCGTCTGCCTCGAACATCTCGGCCAGTGGGTTGAAAGATGTAGTGTTGACTGTGCCAATACGCGTCATGATGCCAATAAAATGGATCAGAACCGCAATCATCCCCTGCACCGACCAGAGCTGACTAGGCCGTCTTGAGCCGCTTAGCGAAAGACGCCAGCAACGCTCCAGTCCTCTTGGCTTCCTCTCGCAATTCACTTTCATCTTCTGGCACCTTCTGGCCCACTGAGCGAAGGAACTCACGTAGAACCTCGGGGGAGTCAGCCTCGGACGGGATGGCCTGTTCCCAGGTCTGCCAGTGCGCACGCGCCGCAGCAGCCGCCTGCGCAGCATGCTCAGCCTCGCGCTGCTGCTGCTGCTGCTGCTGCTGCTCCAGCTGCTGCCTTTGCCGAGCTTCCTCGGCAGCCCGGCGCTGCTGTGCACTGTGCAACTCCTCCGCCGCCTTCGCCTCCGACAGACACTCGAACAGCTTCTGCGCCAGCGTCGCGTTGCCGCCGAAACCCTCGAGCAGCTCGCCGCATTTCTCGACCGAGAGGTTGCTGGCCATGAGCTGCCTGAGCTCGTCGGCGCCGCCGTCGGACTTCGTTGGAGCCTTGGGGGCGCCAGCCACCAACTGGCACCTCTCGGCCTCCAACTCCGTGATCTCGTTGATCGTGGCCTGTAGCGCTTTGGCCGCGTCGTCCACTGCCTGCTGCGCCTCGACCACCACCTGCTTGAGCTCCTCGACCATCTCGGCATGGCGCTCCCGTTTTTTTAACCAACTTCGTTTGCTGAAAAGACATTTCCTTGAGCCGCGTGTCCAGAGATTTGCCCCGAGTGATCTGACCCCGAAGGGAGGTCTGACGTGCTCGCAACTTCCCCCGCAATTCATCAAACTCAGGGCCAACGAAGTCCGCAACCTTCTGCAGCTTCTCCGTGATGTCCCCGAGCTCCTTCCGTGCTTCAGCATCGCTGTCCTTGCCCGCGTCGAAGTCCATGGCGTCACTCTCGGGCTTGGGAGAGACCTCCTTCTTCCGTAGCTGAGCAACTTCCTCGCGCAACCGCTTGAGCTCAGACGTGAGCTTGGGGTCTGGCTGCGCCAGTGCCTTGGTCGCCGACACCGAGGGAGCCTCAGGTTGCTTGATCCCCGCGAATGCTGACGCCTTGGGCTGCTTGCAGAGCGAACAATGGTCAAGGTCCGCTCGATTCCACCACCTGTCGCCCGTCTGGTGCGACCAACAATGCTTACAAAACCATGGCTTGGCCCATGCCTGGCGTCTCTGCTTGTGCCCTGACGGCGGAGCTCCGCCATGAGAACCGAGAGATGGCGCCATGGGCCTTCCGTAAACTGCGAAAACGAAATTGTGCTGTCCACAGGCGGGGACCCCGCGTACAGTACACAGTATGCAGCAGCGCCTCCAGGCCTGGGCAGCCCACTGGGGAGACGCAAGCGCGGTCGGGGGCCGCAATTATCCCCCACGCCAGAATGTCAAGTCCTGAGCGAAACGCTACGGACTTGAGCCAAAATGGCTACGGACGGAGGAGGAGGAGGAGGAGGAGGAGGAGGGAGGAGGAGGGAGGAGGAGGAGGGAGGAGGGAGGAGGAGGAGGAGGAGGAGGAGGAGGAGGAGGAGGGAGGAGGAGGGAGGAGGAGGAGGAGGGAGGAGGAGGCGGGAGGAGGAGGCGGGAGGAGGAGGAGGAGGAAAAGAAAGAGGAGGGGAGAAGGAGGAGGAGGAGAAAGAGGAGGAGGAGGAGGTGGAGGAGGAACCATTTGAACTATTTGCCTAAGCACGGGAGGTGCGCAGGGAAAGCGAGTAGGGCTACCCGAGGCCTCGGCGTACCAACACAGCTTGCAACTCCGCTGGCGCACCCTCCCGCCTCGGACGTAGCCTCTTGTATCCACGCATGCGAGATCATCTCTGGTCGGCAGCCACCGAGGTGGTGTGGGCGTGCGTGCTGCAGTAGGAGGGAGGGCGGGAGCAGCACAA
>CAUYUJ010011281.1:314601-364601 GCA_963575745.1 Prorocentrum cordatum
AGATCGCGACGTCAGGGCCAAACACACAGAGGATCTCCAACATAATTGCACGCAGTCTTCAAAATCACGGTCGTCAACGATTTGAACATAATGTTTAGAACGATTTGGTTCCAGTATAGTTGCCAGCATGTGGTAATGTCATAATGAAATGTCATCAATGCAGTGATGCAGCGCATATATGTTAGGAAAGCTTCGGTGCTCTTTGATTCCCAGTGTAGTTCTCCAATTTTGTTAAACCGCTTCGTTCATTCCGCCGGCCCATATTGCGCACCGCGGTCGACTTGAGCTTTTCCGTATCCGTACTCGGCGGTGTGACAATTCATTTGGGTTATCCGTGGGCATTGCGACGCCAAATTTGGTCGTGGACAAAACGCCTTTTGGGGAAGGCGTATTGAGGTCTCTTGGGAGGCCTTTCGGGTGCCTCTTGGCGATATTCTGGGACCTCCTGGGGCCTCCTGGGGGCCTCTTGGGGGCCTCTTGAGGGGCCTCGTAGAGGTCTCTTAGGGGCCTCTCGGGGGCATCTTGAGGGCCTCTTGGGGCCTCCTTGGGATCTCTCGGTGCTTACAGCGCGAAATGCCCGTTAGGGTTCCCCGTCTCGACCTGCTTTTGGAGCCGTCTGGGGCCTCTTGGGCCGTCTTGGGGGCCTCTGGGGCTGTCTTGGGGCGGTCTGGGGCCGTTTTGGGGCGCTCTCGGAGGCCTCTTGGGCCGTGTTGAGGCGATCTTGGGGGCCCCTTGGGCCGTCTTGGAGCGCCGGTAAGTCCAAAAGACGAGGACGCCCAAATCTTTTTAAAACCTAGGGGTAATCACTAATGTGTGCCTCTGGGGGGCCTCTGGAGAGGTCTCTGGGAGGATGCTTGGGGCGTCTTGCAGGCTTCTTGGGCCGTCTGGGGGCCATCTTGGGGTCTTGGACTGGTCGTTCGGTGACACGGGGCCCTCTTGGACCGTCTTGGGGGCCTCCTGGGGCTCTCTTTGCGCGCTCTGGCCCGTTGGGCCGGCGAATTTCTAACCTTCGTGGCTTCATGATGCCCACAGGGGCGGTTATCAACATGTCGTCAAATCGCCAATTGTGGCAATGTCATCGTTGGTCCACCATTGCTTCTTGGATGAGCTTGGGTGCACAAGTGCCACTTGTAAACGTGTGCGCGCGTCAGCGAGACAGAGACAGTGAGAGAAGCGTTGCCCCGAAGAGCAAGCCGACTTGATGCTGAGCAACAGCAGCTTACATGCGCTTCCGACGGCAGGCACGCACGCGGACAGCGTCACGCTGGGAGCACGACGCCAAGATCACGGTGTACAGTGAGCGTGTGTCGATGGCTCGTGCTAGTCCAGGACAGTCTTGTGTTTTTTTTGTATTTTCTTTAACAAAACAATGAAATAACATAAAATTATATATCTATATGTTATAAAAAAGTCCAGGGCCTTTTTGTGTCGTTGTGCAGCCAGCGCTTAGGGAGCGAACGCCGCCACAGAAAAAAATGCCCCGCGAAAATGCGCAGGGGCGGCACGCGGGCGCGCACCCGTGCAGCCGAGCTGCCTCATAAGCTCTCCACGGGTGCCCCCCTGCTCTCGCAAGAGAGGGCGCCGAGCTCTCTGACCGCGCAGACGTGCAGCGATGTGACCGGGCGAAGAGAGCTACAGGTCAAAAACACTAATAAGGACGCGCGACTTTGCTCAGGGTATCCTTGCGTCCTTGCTCTTCCTTGCTCTTGCGGCTCGTCCTTAGCCTCTTTCGCTTGCCCGCTTGTCAGGGTACCCTTGGGGTTTTCGTCGTCCGCCGCCCCCAAAATCCCAATTTCGGCTTCCAAGGGTCTTGCGTCGTCCTCACCGCGCGTCCTTATTAGGGTTTTTGATTGTATGCACAGGCATCGATTCTGGCCAGGCCCATCTCGGGCCCAGGATCGGTGCATGTGCTCTCCTGGCCAGGGCAGGAGGGCATATGTGCACCGATCCTGGGCCCAGGATGGGCCCGGTCAGAGCCGGCGTATGTGCACAGTTCCTCTTCCTCGATGTGAAAAGATCGGGCTCTCAGGCAGACTACGCCGGCGGTGACGTGACGTCCCGCCTGTGCAGGATCCCGTGCCGCGCACAGTGCCTGTCTGAGTCGGGCCTCCCGCAGAGGTGCGAAGGCGAGCGCGGCCCGCTCTTCGCGGCCCTGGGCGGAGAGCTGGCGCGCACGGGGATCGGCGCGGGAGAGGGCGAAGGCAGCCGCGACTCGCGCAGGCCGAAGCGCGAGCTTAGAGCGAAGTCGGGCCCGTCCATCTACAGGAGGAACGTTCAAAAATAGTCAAAAAAAGTCGGGGGACTATTTTTGAGTACCTTTTGACAATTTGGGAGTATGTTTGAGGATCTTTTATTTTTCGTCGAAAGTCCCCCTGTAGGGGGAGACGCCCGACTTACGCTTAGAACACCCGGTGCCCGCACCGCTGCAGTCACATCGCGGGGCAGCGTCGTGGTGTGCTTTGCGGGGAGGGGCTCGTCGAGGCGCTGGCCAGTCGTCCTCCAGACTCGCAGCCCGCCCCGAAGGGGCGCACCTGGTGCATCTGGCGGTCCTGCCAGCTGCGACAGTCGACGGCGAGCGCGGGGGGGAAGTGAGAAGGAGAAGACCTTCTCGGAAGGCGGCGGGGCTTCTCAGAAGCCCTTCGGCCTTCTGAGAAGGTTTCTGCGTCTTCGGGGAAGGCTCAACAAATACAAGGCCAGGGAACTTCCGAGACCTCTCAGAAGGCCCGCTCCTTCGGAAGCCCCCTGGCCTTCTGAGAACTGTGTTGAGCCTTCCCCGAAGACGCAGAAGCCTCCTCAGGAGGCCGAAGGGCTTCTGAGAAGCCCCGCCGCCTTCCGAGCAGGCCTTCGCCTTCCCGCTTCCCCCCCCCCCTCCCTCGCCGCCGAGACAGGTGACGCTGCTTGCGACTGATGCTCCTGTGATGCGCAAACCCTGCCTGGGGCCCACAGACCCCCCGACGCCCGAGGCGGCCCCGACGCTGCCACCGCGCCCAGGAGATCGCGGCCCCGCGTGCTCATGGTTCCGCTGCTAACCCGCAGATCTGTGTCGGAGGCGCTCTTCCCCCCCCTCGCTCGCTCGCCGACCTGTGCTCCACCGCTTGCTCGCGTACTTTGAAGTCGGGCCTGTCCCTCCACAGGGGGGAGATTCCAGAGTAGCCAAAAAAATAGTCCAGGGACGACGCTGTTGATCCTCCTTGCGTCTGTCTGAGCATTGGGGCGGTATGTTTCAGTCTTCGCCCAAAATCTCCCTGTATGGGGGACATGCCCGACCCAAGTGCACTGCCCTGGTCAGTGCAGCTCGAGTGCTCCCCCAATGTCAGGAGGGGGGGAAAAAAACACACAGACACACTGAATCGCCGATCCCCCAGAACATAGGGGAAACTATGGGAAGTGGGGGGGGAGACAAAAACCCAGAATGCATATGCAAAACATGTGGAACTGGGTTAGTTGTGTGTATTTACTTGTGTGTGTCCCAGGGCCCCTTCAAAAATTTCCCTGTATGGGGGACATGCCCGACCTGAGCGCACTTCCCTGCTCGAGTGCAGCTCGAGCGCTCCCCCAATGTCGGGAGGGGAAAAAAACACACACACAGACACACTGAACCGTCGATCCCCCAGAACATGTGGGAAACTAGAGGAAGTGGGGGGGAGGAAGACAAAAACCCAGAAAACATATGCAAAAAATATAGGGGATTGGGTTATTTCTGTGTATGTCTTTGTGTGTGTGTCCCAGGGCCCCTTCGCAAACTCCCTGTATGGGGGGGACATGCCCGACCTGAGCGCACTTCCCTGCTCGAGTGCAGCTCGAGCGCTCCCCCAGTGTCGGGAGGGGTCCTCCGCCCGCTCCGAGCCTCTTCCCTCCTCGCCCGCCTCCCGCCTCGCGCTCGCGCTACCGCCACGGCGCGCCCAGGTGATCCTCTTACTTTCGGGCGCAGCCCTCCACGGATGGAGCCTTAAAGAATAGCGGAAAGAAACAGTCGGGGGACGATTTTCTAGTCTTTGTTTATATTTGTGTTGATGCGCTTGCTGCTTATATCTATAATCTAATAATAAGAATAATAATAACGATCATACTAATAATAATAATAGTAATAATAAAACACCCCCCCCCCAAAAAAAAAACGAACATCAGCAAATCGGAGGACACGCCCGACCTGAAGATGCTCCCGCGTCGCTCCTCGGTCGCGCCGAGACTGGCCCGGTGGGCCGGCGAAGCTCGGCCGCGCGCGCCGCCGCCCTGGCGCTCGCGCCCCCCAGTTGCGGGCCTCGAGCCGGCCTTCCTCGGGCCCCATGGACCTCGGCATCGCTCGGACGTGTGCGTTTTTTCCTCGGCGAGAGCTATCGCGGACCATCCTGGGCCATCGAGCAAACAAAAAGCACGCACGAAACCGAAAAAGGCACGGGAAATGGGCGTCCGAGCGATGGCAAGTGGGCACGAGCAGCTGTGCACATGTGGTCGCGCGGCCCGTCTCCTCATTCAAGTCCCGACGGACGAGAGAGTGCAATGGCGGAAGCCCCGTTGGCAGGGCCATCCTGAACGCTTTTTAGCTACCATGGGAGGCTGCAGCGGCAGCTCGGGGTCCAGGTCCGCCCTGAGCAATGGCCCGCCCTCCTGGAGGCATTGGGCAAAGCCCCCATGGCTTGGTCCCGCATCATTTTGCGGACTTGGCTCGGAGGATGGATCACGAACACCCGAATGCAGCGCGAGGCGTCCTGCACATTCGGATGGCAAGGGGACAAGGGCCGCATTTCACACTAGTTATGTATGATCATGCATCCGCTTGCATGTGCTAGCGCCGATTGTGTTACATGGACATGGGACAGCTGCCAAAGCGCATCGAGTTTCGCCTTGGGGTCGAGGGTAGCTCATTCGCTGTTGTAGTCTCACTATGTCGTGTTTATCGTCCCGTCGCGATCGGTGTTCAGAATCGGAGCTCCGGGTACGCTCTAAAGTCTAGAGGTCGCTGGCCATTCGACAAGCCGTCGGGTTTGCGGTCCATCTACCTACTCGCGGGCAGCAAGCCGTGTTTCTCCGCATTGACAGGCAGGACAGTCGCGGGAAAGCGGGCAGAGCGGGTAGGTCGGGAAATTCACGCCGCCCACGCTATGCTTCCTCGCTCACGCTGATTGCGCATCACACAATAGGGCCGCTAGGAGGATCAATGTAATCTGGGACACCCCAGCGGGCGGATAAAAGCAACTACAGCGCAATGGGAAGGGATGGGTGGGAGGGCACGAGTGTCGGATGTCGCGCGAGCGCATCTAGTTAATCCCTCCCCGCTCTTCTCCACCTTCCTCCCCCTCTTCCTCCCCCTGGTCAGGCTGAGGCTTCGGACGGTATCCTCCGCTTCCCTCCTTTTCTTCCCTCCTCCTCCTCCCCTTCCTCCCCCTCGTCCTCATCCTCGTCCTCCTCCTCCTCTGCCTCTTCCCCCTGCTGCTGCGACTCCTATCGAAGACGACGTGTCCGTGCTGTCCCAGCCTCCTCCTCCTCCTCCTCCTCCTCCTCCTCCTCCTCCTCCTCCTCCTCCTCCTCCTCCTCCTCCTCCTCCTCCTCCGCCTCCCCCTCCTCCTCCTTCCTCCTCCTTTTCATCCTCCTCCTCCTCCACCTCCTCCCCCTCTTCGCAATTTCATTTGCAATTTTACAATATGAATACTACTCTCATCTCTCACCTGATGACGTCCCGAAGATATCCGCCCCCCTCCGCGTGTTGTTTTTTTACACAGGATTCCCGGGAACTGGGTTTTCGCTTGGGTTGTTTCAAAATGTTGTTCCCGCTGAAGCGCTGGCCTAATTTTCGGGTTCCCGATCGTTCCGAATCGTGTTCCTGCTGCAGTGTTGGCCTCATTTCCGCGCTTCCGCTCGGTCCGAATCGTGCTCCCGCTGCAGCGCTGGCCTTCCTCCCAAACAGGCCCCAAAATCTTAAAAATGCCCCCCCGAACAAAGACCATCGTAAGCGATTCCACACTCGGTGTCGCTTCGTTGATCTGCCGAGCTGCAGAAGCCCCCCACTTTGGGGCGCCGTCGCTTTCGGGAAGCATCCAGCGGGAGCCCCGTGTCTGCTTTCAGAAGGCGATGTTGGAAGCAGAGCCAGCGGGTGCTCTCCATCAAACCCGCCCTGTGTGGAGCTCTTCGGGGAGCCCAAGGAGCTAGACATGCAGGCACGACTCCAGACCGGCCCACACCTCTCGAAGACGATCCGCTTACCCTCCAAAGAACCCGGCGCCATGCCGTGGCATGCTGTGCGGTGTTGTGGTCTGCGCCGCTGTGCGATGCCATGCTTTACGCTGCAATGCTTTGTGATGCAACGCTTCACTGCGCAATGCCACGCCATGCCTTCTGCGCCATGCCGGGCCGTGCTCTACCGTGCGTCGCATACCCTCTCGCGATCATCGCCGTGCTCGACGTCCGACTGTGCGAGTAGAGAGGATACTTACGCCACGGTAAGGGACGGGAGGGAGGGGTAGGACGTCAGATACGACGCGAGCGCACCTAGTTTGCCCCACCCCCTCCCCCTTTTCCCCCCCCCCCCCGCAGGAGGCGCGGGCTGCCCACCCCCGCGGAGGCCGAGACGCTGCCCGCGGTGCGCTCCTCTGGGCTCTCTCGCTCCGGCCCGCGTTTGGGACCCCAGTCAGGGGCGGAAAAGAGGGGGGTGATGATTAGGGGGGGGTGGATATCATGGCGCGGGCCATGATATCTCCGCAGATTTCAGGGCGCCTCTTCTTATTTCATTACGTCCCTGGCCCCTCCGCTGGGCCGCGCGCATGCCGCCGGTCATGATTTGCACCCCCCCTCTTGGACACCGCCCTCTCGGCTGCTCCCGAGGGACCCTAGGTTCGGTACGATCGAAGAGGGCGCGGATCGAAACGGGATTGAGAAAGAGAAAACGGCGTGAACGTAAACTTTCGGAGTTCCGCACGAAGCTCTTGGAGTGGGGTACGCCGCGCAGGTATCCAAGAGATCCGCGCGGATGCTCAAAAGTTTAGGGTCATGCCGTTGTTTGTTCTCCTTCTATGGGTACGTAGACCGACTGCAGTTCCTATCTATGTTGGGCCGGATTCGTTGTCGGCGTCGCCGCGGACGTTGTCCATTTGCCACAGGAGGTGGCCTGCCCAACAGCCGCCGCTGTCGGTTTTGGGCCGCACTTGCTTGGGCGTCGCATCCGTTTGTTCTGTGTCCATGTCGGGCGTCCAGCAGGGAGAGAGAGCGGCATCGAAGAGCGGGGACGCGTAGGGCATTTTTGGACCCAGACCCCCTCGCGGCATGAAGAAAGCACGACGGGCGTTCTTGCTGTATGTTCGATGTCTGGGGGCCCTCGCTGGGCCGCGGGACCATCAAAAGCGACTCGGGATGAAAAACCGGTTCCAGGGAATGGGTCGAGACCTCTGGGGGTCGACGGTTTGGAGAGAGAATGAAACAACAAATATATATATATATATATATATATATAACAACAACAAAAAAAACAAAACAAAAAAAAAAGCGTCTGGGGTCTGGGGAGAGAACGCGGGACGAGGAGGTCGGAGGAGGAAGAGATGCCGATACCGCGGCTCTTAGAAAGCCCTCGTGGCCAAGGCTGGATCCTCGTCGGGATTCTGGCCAGAGTGCGCCCCCGGAGGGGTCTGGCGAGTAGCCACACACGGCTGGAAGAAGGAAGCAAGTAGTGGGCACTCCCCTTCTCCCCCCAAATTGAAATTTGTCACGAGCGGACCTGAGCGAGGCCTCGCCGTCCCTGGGGGGGGCTGCGATCTGCGGCACTGTCGCCACTCTCGAGGGCTGCGGGTGGGTCCTGCGGACTGAGGCACCGCGGGGACCTGAGCGAGACCTCGCCGTCCCTGGGGGGGGCTGCGTTAGTAACCACCACGACGCCCTTATATCTTGATCGGGGGCCTGCGAGCCTTCCGATTGCTGCTCGCAAAACCACATGCGTCCATGTTACGTCATCGCCCCCGTTGTGGCAATCCTGATGTATTTATGCCCCGCATTGCGCAAGGGTTTGGGTACGTCGCCAGGGTGGATTTTGACGGTCAAGTGTTCGTGGGATGTCTGCAGCGGGAGCTCGCGTCAAATTTCAGACTGGGTCGCGTCATTGTCACGATGGCCCCGGCGGGCAAACCCAAGCCCCCCCAGCCCGAGTCTTGCGTCTCCCTGGCCAGGGCCCCAGAAGCCAGGACTCGGCAGACCGGGACGCTGTGCCAGATCCGGCGGAGGAATTTCTGGAGCGGAGGCCGCCTCCACTACCCCCGGCGGCAGCTTCTCTCCTCGGGCGCGCCGGACATGTCCTGGTCCGGCAGCCAACCCCCGCCCTCGGCGCCCTGCTATCCGGGGCTCCTGCCGTGCTCTCATGGCGTTTTTTTTGTTTGTTTTGAGACCGAGCTAAAATCCAGCGCCTTGGCATCGCTCGGACGTGTGCATTTTTCCTTCGGCGAGGACCATCGAGGAGCCTCCTTGATCATGTGGCGAAAAAACCACGCACGAAGCCGAAAAAAGCACAGGGAATGGACGTCCGAGCGATGGCCAGGCGCACGGCCTCGCCGTTGTCTGGTTTTTTGCTCGCGGCGTCGGAGGGCGAAAAACCGGCGGACGCCGAGCGGTGGTGTGCAAAATAGTTGCGCCGGTCCGCCGTCGGAGGCGCCTGCCCCAGGATCGGCTGGAAAGGTCTGTATACCCTTTGAGTCGGGCAGGTCCCTCTACAGGAGGAATATTCCAGAATGTTTTTTTTTATGAGAAAGACAAGAGTCAGGGGACGATGCTCTATTATTTTTGGGACGTAGAAAGCAAAACCTGGGGACGATTGTTTCTACTGGAGGAATACAGTCGGGGCCCTGAAGAAGGAACCCTTTTCGTTGGGGGAGGGACTCCGCGTTCCTTGAGTGTTTCACAGCTTGCCTCAGGTGTCCCTTAGGTTTTCGATGGGGAATGGAAGTTTAACTTATGGAGAAAAAGGGGCCTCGTTCCTCATTTTGGGTTCCTTAGGTCAACGCCCCGACTGTATTCAAGAATAGGTCTTTTTTATGAGAAAAGAGTCAGGGGACGATGTTCTATTATTCTTGAGACGTAGAAATCAAAGTCCGGGGACGATTGTTTCTACTACGTCTGTTCCTATTTGAATATGTTTTGACTGTTTCAATTTCAGGAGGGGGAAAAACACACAGACACAATTATTCGTCGACTCCCAGGAAATATGCGGAAATATAGGAAGTGGGGGGGGGAGACAGAAACCCAGAAAACATTGGAAATTGTGGGGAATATGTTTATTTGTGTGTATTTATGTGTGTGTGTGTGTGTCCCAGGGCCCCTTCAAAAGTTTCCCTCCAAGCAAAACCGCCTGCAGGAGGACACGCCCGGCCTCAGCATATCCCTGCGGTGGCGCGTCGGGGTGCAGCCTCTCCAGCCCGTCCATGGGGGGACGCCCTGGACGGGCGAAGAGTTTCGCGCATGCTCAAGTCGTGCCTCTGTCCCTCTGCAGGAGGAACATTCGAAGATAGCCAAGACATGAACTGGGCACGATGCTTTGATTGGTCCCAACCCTCCTATGATTGGGTACTCGTTTTGATTAGAGCAGTGTGGTCGCCCCGTCCTTCTCCTCCTCCCCCCTCCTCCCCTCCTCCTCCCCTGTTTCCTGTGTTGTGTTCCCCTCTCTTCTCTCGTGCCGTCGCGCAACTGTCGCATGTGTAGAAAGGGTTGGGTACGTCGCAGGGTGAGTATCGAACATCTTTGAGTAGTTGTTGACCAGTGTTTACTCTTCCTCCAAAATCCGCCTGCGGGAGGACATGCCCACGCTAAGTGTGTGCCCTTCGTCGCCCGTTGTTCGACGTCAGAACAACAAGCCAAGCGGGCCCCGCACGCTTCGCGGCGTGGGCTCGCAGGGGAGGTCCGCGACCCAGGCAGCCGACGCCATACGGTCGGGGCCCTGAAGGAGGAACCCTTGTCGTTGGGGAGGGGCTCCGCGTGCCTCTAAGTGTTGCACAGCTTGCCTCGGGCTTTCCCTCTGTGTCTTCGGCCGGAAGTCGAAGATTCACTTCTGGAAAGAAGGGGGCCTCGTTGCTTGTGTAGGGTTCCTTAGGTCAACGCCCCGACTGTATTCAAGAATGGTTTTTTTTATGAGAAAGAAAAGAGTCAGGGGACGATGTTCTATTATTTTTGAGACGTAGAAAACAACGTCTGGGGACGATTGTGATATCTCATATTTGAATATGTTTTGACTATTTAAATGTCAGGAGGGGAAAAAACACAGACACAAGTTGTCCGTCGACTCCCAGCAAATATGCGAAAATATGTAGGGTTCCTTAGGTCAACGCCCCGACTGTGATGTGCTCCGAGCGCGGCCCGGGGGATATGCGGCGGCCCGTCCTCCCCAGGGCCGGAGCTTCCTCTCGAGCAGCTTTGCTGACGGGCCTCGGGCCCCGCGAGGACCACCAGCGGCCGAGCATTCGCCCCCCCCACACACAAAAAAACAGTGTTCCATGGTGGTCCTGTGCGCCACATCGGAGGCTCAGGTTTAGGATCGGCGCCGGCGTCTGTCCCTGGTCGCAACCTGGCCGACCCTGACCTGGTCCCAGCGGTGCCAGTGGAATGCCGCTGAATCCAGCTTACTCCAGCTTGTTCCGATATCGTTATGACGAAGACCTTGGCATCGCTCGGACGTGTGCATTTTTCTTTCGGCGAGGACCATCGAGGAGCATCCTTGATCATTTGGCGAAAAAACCACGCACGAAACCGAAAAAAACACAGGGAATGGACGTCCTAGCGATGGCCAGAGACCCCCATGCACCTCCTGCGCGGTGCCGATCTGTTTTTTCGAACGTCGCTGGTCGCACGATCAGCATTGAAAGGGGGGCCATCGGCGTCACCCCAACATACTTCTACTACATGTGCGTCGCCCCCCCCGGGGAGACGCGCGCAACGAGAAATCTTGTAGTACATGCGTCGTGGCGGGCGCGTTCTGGCCACATCGCTCGGGAAGCGATCTACTACAAGATGGGTATACTGTATGCTCGGGTCGGACGCGTGCCTCCCAGGAGGACAGACAGTATTAGTATGTCCCTGTGCGTCCCAGGCCAGGGGGCCTCACAAAACACCAGTCGCTTCTCGGGAGGAGGAGCAGGAGGAGGAGGAGCAGGAGGAGCAGGAGGAGCAGTAGGAGGAGGAGGAGGAGGAGGAGGAGGAGGAGGAGGAGGAGGAGGAGGAGGAGGAGGAGGAGGAGGGGGGGGAGGGGAGGAGGAGAGGGAGGGGGAGGGGTTGCAGGAGCACGTGCCCCCTGGGCGAGGGCCGCCGCTCCAGCGCGCGGCCAGCGCCGAGGTGCACTTCCCCGGGTTCGTGGGCCGCGCCCTGGCGGAGAGGCTGCAGGCGGGGGGGGCGAGGGGGGCCAGCGGAGGGGCGAGGCGGGGATTGGAAGGAGGAGGAGGGGAGGGGGAGGGGGGGGGGAGGAGGGGGAGGGGGAAACGAGGGGGGGGAGGAGGAAGGGGAGGGGAGGAGGAGGAGGAGGAGGAGGAGGAGGAGGAGGAGGAGGAGGAGGAGGAGGAGGAGGAGGAGGAGGAGGAGGAGGAGGAGGAGGGGGAGGAGGGGGAAACGAGGGAGGGTGGAAGGAAGAGGGGTAAGAGGAGGAGGAGGAGGAGGAGGAGGAGGAGAAGGAGGAGGAGGAGGAGGAGGAGGACGAGGAAGAGGAGGGGGAAGAGGAGGAGGAGAAGGAGGAAGAAGAGGGGGAGGGGGCACGAAAGAGAAGGAGGACGACGAGGAGTAGGAGGAGAATGATTAAGGATGGATACGGAGGTGAAGATCGAGGAAGAGAAGGAAGAGGAGGAGGAAGGGGGGTAGGGATAAGGAAGGTGAGGACGATACTAGGAGGGAAAGCCTGTAAGTGGCGTTGGAAGCAGGATGGCGAGAAGAGTAGTAGGAGGGGAAAGGAGGAGGAAGGGTGGAGGAGGATGAGGAAGAGGAGGTCAGAGGGCTGATGGAGAAGGAGGAGGCGGATGAGGATGAGGATGGGGATATGGAGGAGGAGAAGGAGGGCGAAGAGGAAGGGAGAAGGGGGTTAGGCCGATGCCGAGGATGGATGAGGAGTCCAGGTTTGACCTTGGCGTCAGACGCTCAGGAGGACTCGGCGCAGCGAGGAGGATCAGGGCAGGAGAGGGGGGGGATAAATGTGAGGGGGGAAGGGGATCTGAGTGGTGGTGAGGAACAAAGGAAGGCATGAATGATTCCTGCGGTGGCCGGTGTCCAGTGTCCAGTGCCAGGTCCAGCGAGAATCGCTCGAGGAGTGGGAAACGGAGGACCAGGAGGAAGACGAAGACAACATGGAATGAGATGAGGAGGAGGAGGAGGAGAAGGAGGAGGAGGAGGAGGAGGAGGACCCGGGCCACCGACGTCGTGTCTTTTTTGCACAACGTGGACCTGTGGAGGTCTGGACCACTTCCCTCGGGCCCGCATTTCACCCGTAGTCTCTCCCCTTGCGGCCCGGGGGTCCGGTGAGGGCCTCAAGAGGACGAACCGTGCCAAACGTGCCCGTCATGACTTTGTCCTCGACGCGATGACGAGGAGGAGGAGGAGGAGGAGGAGGAGGAGGAGGAGGAGGAGGAGGCTGGGGAGGAGGAGGAGAAGGAGGAGGAGGGAGGAGGGGAGGGGGTTGGAGGAGGAGGAGGAGGAGGAGGAGGAGGAGGAGGAGGAGGAGGAGGAGGGGAGGAGGAGGGGGGGAGGACAAGGAGGAGGAGGAGGAGGAGGAGGAGAAGGCGGGGAAAGAGGAGGAGGAGGAGGAGGAGGAGGAGGAGGAGGAGGAGGAAGATGAGGAGGACGAGGAGAAGGAGGGGGAGGCGGGGCAGGTGCTACAACTAAGCTGGGGAGGGGGAGGAGGAGGAGGAGGAGGAGGAGGAGGAGGAGGAGGAGGAGGAGGAGGAGGAGGAGAAGGTCGGAGGAAGAGGGGGAGGAGGAAGGGGAGGAGGACGTCTCGCGGCGCCTCGGCGCCGCGGCGCGTCCGGGCCCGCGTGCGCGCAAGGCGGCGGCGTCTGTCGAGGGCATCCCCTCGATAGAGGCGGGGCGGCGCCGCTGTCGCCGCGCGGCTCGCCCTGGGAGCCTGCAGTCTGCAGAGCTTCGAGGATCGAGTCGAGCTTCGAGGAGCAGGACCGAAGGTGCTAGTTGATCGAGCTTTTAGTGTAGTGATACCGGAGAAAAGCCCCAATCATAATATTTTTAGGGCTGTAGGGCTATGAGGCTATACGGTTATAGGACCATGGGGCTAGGGCTATAGGACTGTAGGGCTATAGGAACATAGGGCTATAGGGCTACAAGGC
This sequence comes from Prorocentrum cordatum, assembly GCA_963575745.1. Classification (NCBI taxonomy): domain Eukaryota; class Dinophyceae; order Prorocentrales; family Prorocentraceae; genus Prorocentrum; species Prorocentrum cordatum. The sequence continues at coordinate 327,882 of CAUYUJ010011281.1, forward strand.
TATAGGGCTATAGGGCTATAGGCCTAGAAGGGCTATAGGGCGATTGGACTGTGGGGCATAAGGACTATGAGGCTATAGGGCTATAGGGCTATTAGGGCTATTAGGGCTATAGGGCTATAGGGCTATAGGGCTATAGGTCTATAGGTATATATGGATATAGGGCTATAGAGCTATAGGGCTATAGGGCGATAGAGCACCCAGGCACCCCAGGGCACCCTGGCACCCCGGGGCACCTCTGGGCACCCCTAGGCACCTCCGAGCACCCCGGGGCACCCGGGCACCCGGGCACCCCCGGGCACCCCCCGGCACCCGGGCACCCGGGCGTGCGGCGAAAATCGGCGGCAAACCTAACCTAACCATATGAATCCGCTAGGACCCCTTCAGAGGCAAGCTCTGATTGGGGAAATATTTGTGCTCGCATGTTTGGGTCTCCAGGAAGTATCTCGTCGCCAAGGCTGGATCCGCCTCGTCAGCCTGGTCGGGACGAGTCCTTGGGCAAGTTGGAAGGATCGAGGCGGGATGTGTTCTTCCGACGCAAACCGCAAGTTCTTCCTGCCTCCACCTCCTCCTCCTCCTCCTCCACCTCCTCATCCCCCTCCTTCTCCTCGTCCTCTTCCTCCTCCTCCTCCTCCTCCTCCTCCTCCTCCACCTCCTTATCTCCCAGGGGTTCGTTCGCTCCTCCACCTCCTTATTCCCAACCGTCCTGTGATGTTGGGTCTTTTGGTGAATCAGCAGCGCCGCGCTCCACCTTCCCTCCCGCACCCCCCGTTCCTCTCCTCCCCCTCATCGTCGTCATCGTTGTCGCCATCATCATCATCCATCAGCATCAGCATCACTATCAGCATCATCTGTCACATTTTAGTACACCCCTGGCACGGTACGTTGCCCAATAGGGAGTTCCACCGAAGGCCCCAGTGGCAAAGGCCGCATGCGTGTCCACGCCCATGTCGGCAAACCCCTTTCACGTTTCGTAGAAGGCCCCAGCGGCATGGCCCGTACGCGTGTCCGTGCCCGTTTCGGCAAACCTTTCACACGCTTTGTGGCTCCATTATTAGGGAGCTCCACAGAAGGCCTCGGCGGCAGTGCCCGCAGGCGTCCCTTGAGCCATTGTTTTAGATGTTGGCAAGCTTAGTTACTCGCATCGCGTTCTGCCCCCCCCTCCGCCACGTTCTCAAACAGCGCTGCGCCGAAAAGGCGTGCAAGTGCATTGTATCCGGAAACGGCTTTCAAATGTTACCGGCGCGGGTCAGCGCAGGTCAGCGCAGGTCAACGGGGTCAGCGCAGGTCAGGCCAGTCAGCGCAGGTCAGCGCAGGTCAGCGCAGGTCAGCGCAGGTCAGGCCAGTCAGCGCAGGTCAGCGCAGGTCAGCGCAGGTCAGCGCAGCGCAGCTCAGATTGTGCCCTGTCCTCCCTGTCCGAGACCCGTGCCGTCCTGCGTCGTTCTGTGAGGACCTGCGCTGACCTGCGCTGACTTGCGCTGACCCGCGCTGACCTGATCCACAGAGGTCCCGGGACGTTTCACAGAGGCCTCTACTACTACTGCTACTACTACTACTGCTACTGCTACTGCTACTGCTACTGCTACTACTACTACTACTACTACTACTACTACTACTACTACTACTACTACTACTACTGCTACTACTACTACTACTACTACTACTACTACTACTACTACTACTACTACTACTACTACTACTACTACTACTACTACTACTACTACTACTACTACTACTACTACTACTACTACTACCACTACTACTACTACCACTACTACTACTACTCTACTACGACTACTACGACTACTACGACTACTACGACTACTACTACTACTACTACTACTACTACTACTACTACGACTACTACTACTACTACTACTATTTTTTTGTTTATTGGATCAACGATACTTTCACTACTTATACAACTTATCCTACTGATCTTTACAACTACTACCCACACTACAACTAGCACTACTACCCTCTATACTTACTACTACTACTACTACTACTACTACTACTACTACTCCGACTCCGACTATTTCGTTACGACCGCACCTCTCCTGCCACCGTTCACTCCCCCCCGCCCACCGAGTCCCCGCTTGCGTCCTCCTCTCTCACTACTACTACTACTACTACTTACTACAACATACTACTCGACAACTTACTTACTCCAACTACATACTACTACTACGCGCCTTCGTAGTAGCCGTACTAACAGCCACGACTCATCCTAGCCCGCTACTATCCCGAAACGTACTACCTTACTAACTACTACTGCATACTACTATACTTTATATTATTACTACTACTACTACTACTACTACTACTACTACTACTACTACTACTATACTATACTACTACTACTACTACTACTACTACTACTACTACTACTACTACTACTACTACTACTACTACTACTACTACTACTACTACTACGACCAGCACCCGTTGGAATGTGAATCCACAACAATACCCACCTGGGCGCTCGGTCCGCCCTCTTCTTCCTGACCCCGCGATTCCGCATGGGCTGACAACTCGCCCAACACTCGCTGCACCCAAGCAGACTTGCGCACCTCCTCTTCAGGCGCGTCGTCGTCGTCGGCGTGCTTGCGAAAGAGTGGCCACGCGAGCTCGTGCTCTTGCTTCACACTCTCCAGCCACAAGATCCGACTTTCGATAGTTCTGAACGGCGTGTGCCACAAGCTGCGAAACCCGCCCTCTCCCTGCCGCCGAGACCTGGGCGTGCCGCACCCTTGAACTCCTAATTGGGATCCTAATTGAGTCTGTTTTGGGGCCCTCTTGGGACCCTCTAGAGGCCCCTCGTGGAGGCGTCTTGAGGCGATATTAGGGCCATGTTGGGCCATATTGGGGCCATCTTCGGCCCTCTTGGAGCCCTCTTGGAGGCCTCTTCAGGCCCTCTTGGAGGCGTCTGGAGGCCATCTTGGCCTCTCTTTACGGCCAGCTTCGGCCCCAAAAGGCCTCGAGAGAGCCCCAAGAGAGCCCCAACTAGGATCACCCGGCAGAGGCCTTCCGGGTGATCCTAATTGGGTCCGTCTTGGAGCCCTCGTGGAACCCTCTTGGGCACCTCTTAAGGCGCTCTTGACGTCGTCTGGAGGCCATCTGGAGCGCTCTTTACGGCCAGCTTCGGCCCCAAGAGGCCCCCGAGAGGGCCCCAAGAGAGCCCCAATTAGAATCACCCCGCAGAGGCCTTCCGGGTGATCCTAACTAGGTCTGTCTTGGGGCCTTCTTGGGGCCTTCTCGGGGCCTCTTGGAGCCTTGAGGCCATCTTGAGCCATCTTGGAGCCAGCCTCGCCCCTTGTCCCCTTCCTCAGGCCGCGTTCGGCCTCATTTCGCGCCCTCCAGGGGACAACAATGGACCAAAACAGAAAACCAAAATCAAACGACCCGCCGCGCCAGGATCAAACAACATCGGATGTATCACAAAGCAGCCACTGAAAAGGCGACAGCAACTTGCATACATTCGACACCTTTCTCAACTCACAGAGCTTGAAACAGAATCGTTGTAATCGAACGATGGGACTGCGTAAGACCTCCGGCTCGCCAGCGCAGTGTAGAGCAGTGATAGCCTCGCCAAAAGGGCTGAATAATAAGAACGCAGCCCAAAAACCATAGAGGAACGGTTTGGTTTTGGAGATTCTTGTGGTGGCCAGGTCAAGGTTCAGTAATGCATTTACCACCATGGCGACCCCATAAAAAGTGTTCCAGGATTTCTCTAGCCGCGATACGAGTTCAGCGTGGTATTCATCCGAGCCAGGCATCGCCAGCAGAAAGATGTAGATGAAAGGCGTGAAAAATGCCGAGGATGCTGAAGGGCTACACTTCACGATTTGCGACAGAGTACTCTTGGAGTCATCAAAAACCACTGGACTCATATCCCAGTCGGCGCAGACTCCTTTGTAAGTGTACCACTTCATGGCGACGGACGCTCGCTCGCTGAAGGTGCTGCCCCCCTTGGCCTTTGACCTGGCTGTTTCAGCCGCCCTCCCGACGAAGGGCTCCCATGCTGCCGTCTGCTGCAACGCGACGTGAGCATGTAGTCGACCGTTCTCGTCACACGGCCTTCCCACAAGTCATTATTCACTCGCCTGATGCAGCGGTCGTTACCAAACGCACGAGGGAGGGGGGAGCGTTGAGGTAACGACCGTTACAGGCACGCGAATGAAGAATTTCTCTGCCCCCCTCCTAGCAGGCACAGTAGGACCCTCCACTCCACGGTAGAAACTTTCTATGCGCATTTCGTCGCGTGCAAAGAAAGCCTAGAAGTTCCTTGCCTATGTCGGTGTTCGCCGCCTCTTGCGCAGCTGACTCTGCCCTCTCGCAAGCGCCGGCGTAGTAGCAGTAGTAGCAGTAGTAGTAGCAGTAGCAGTAGCAGTAGCAGTAGTAGTAGTAGTAGTAGTAGTAGTAGTAGTAGTAGCAGTATTTGTAGAGGCCTCTGTGAAACGTCCCGGGACCTCTGTGGATCAGGTCAGCACAAGTCAGCGCAAGTCAGCGCAGGTCAGCGCAGGTCCTCACAGAACGACGCAGGACGGCACGGGTTTCGGACAGGGAGGACAGGGCACAATCTGAGCTGCGCTGACCTGCGCTGACCTGCGCTGACCTGCGCTGACTGGCCTGACCTGCGCTGACCTGCGCTGACCTGCGCTGACCTGCGCTGACTGGCCTGACCTGCGCTGACCACGTTGACCTGCGCTGACCTGCGCTGACCCGCGCTGACCTGTGCTGTCCTGCGCTGACCAGCGCTTCTGAGGAGCGCGTGACCTGCGCTGACCTGCGCTGACCTGCGCGGATCCGCGCTGACCTGCGCTGACCTGCGCTGACCCGCGCCGGTAACATCTCCGGGTTGAATGCGAACGCCCTGCTAGATTGACCCCGACAGCCCACCGCGCCGAGGCACGTCAGGCTCTGCCTTCGGGGGCCTACCGCCGATCTATCGGCGATATATGTCTCGCCCTGAATCGGTCCCCCCTAGCGCTCCCCCTCGGGCTCGCTTGTTCTCGGGCGATCGCAAGCATGGATCAAGGGGGCGTGGATTAGCGACGGGTCCCGTTTCCATGGGAGATCGCGGATGTCTGTCGCCGAGCGAGGTGGCACCGGCCGCATTTTGGGGGGAGGGCGCCTCCCCGGATCCACGGATCTGGCGGCCGCGCGCCAAGTCCGTGGGTCGCTAGTCCATGTTTGCGCGCCCATCGAGAGGAGAGGGGTCCATTTTTTGTTGTTTTTTCATATTTTTTGTTTGTTCTCTCTCTCTCTCTCTCTGCGGTGCACAGTTCAGGCGCCGCCAAATGGATGCGGCGCGCTGCGGGAGCTCCCGGCCCTCCTCGTCAGGCCGCCGCGGGGCGCGCGCACCACCTGCGCACGCGTGCGTGCGCGCGGGGGCAGGGCGCGGCTGCGGCCCATGGCCCTCTCTGGGGACCCACGGAGCGGAGAGGAACCCCACACGGCCGCCTCCTCGCGCCGTAGGCAGGAAACCCACGGACGGCGGGCCTTGGCGACCGTTTTGGGGCTCGTGGTTTCGCCGATCGGCGCGGGCCCTCGCACCCGCCCCTCCGCCGCCCCCCCCCCCCCCCGGAGAGTGGATCCTGGCTGTTTCTGGCGCCTGCTTCGAGCGGGTGGCGCCTCCCCCTGGAGGCAGCACTCGTGCAGGCAGCCGCACAGGGCAGGGGTCCGGAGCCAGACCCCCCCCCCTCCCCCGGCAGTCGTCCGGAACTGCGTTTCCCATAAAAAAAATTGTGGGGAACGCGATTCCGGCTCCTGGAGTACGGTTTTTGGTTGAAGGATATTGCGTTTCCCACAGTTCGCAGGGCTTCCCTCCCCCCCCCCCTTCCCGCCCAGTGTCGAAGCACCGAGTGGAGAAAGGCGCTCGCCTCCTCGCGCCGTGAGCAGAGACCCGCGGCGGCGCGTTTTGGGCCGCGGTCTGGCCGCCAGAGCGCGGCCTCTTCTTTGGTCGGCGGGTCCCCCCCGGGCGCCGTGGGCAGACGACCTCGGGGCGGGCAGCGGGCCCCCGGTGGCGGGGGCGGCCCCGATCTGGTAGGAGGGGAAATAAACAGAGACACAGTGAACCTTCGACCCCCAGGACAATATAGGAAACTATGGGAAAGTGGCGGGGAGGACGAAAACCCTGAAAAATATATTTGAAAATAGGGGGGATCCTGTTCTTCTGTGTCTATTGATTTGTGTGTCCCAGGGCCCCTACAATTGTGGAGGGGCCACAGCGTGGAAAAGTGCGGCTCGTGCTTGCCGCCAGACCGCAGGGGTGGACCTTGGAGGGAGAGGGAGGGGGATCCAGGGGGAGAAGGACGAGGATAACGAAGAGGATGGGTACGAGGAGGCGGATGCTCGAGGTTGTTTTGCTTGTTCGTTTTTCTTTTTTTTTTGGGGGGGGGGGGGGGGCGCGGCGTCGGCAGGCTCGGGAGGCGATGGACCTCTTCTGAGAGCGTTCCGCAACGCTCTCAGAGCTTCTCGGATTGCTCCAGAGCGGCCGTCGTTGGCGCCCGATGCGTCCTCCAGGCCCGCCGGAGCGCAGACGTTCCAGACTTGTCCTCATCCGAAGTGGCTCCTCGTCCCTATCCTCATCCGAAGCTGTTGGCTCAAATTGGCTCAACCCTATCACGCCTACATCCTGTCTCGCCTACGTTCTGTCTGCCCCTGTTACGACCGCTCCTGCGCTTTTGACGCACTGGTGTCACCGAGCCGTTGGCCACGTTACCTTTCATGTGTCAGCTCAGCTCTGGCGCAGTGTCGGAATGGGCTGGGTCAGGCTAGGTCGAGAATTTGCCCGGTTGGGGGGGGTCTTGTACAACACACGTGGCTTCTTCGATCGGTGGTGACAAGGGCGCGCCAGGATCCCCCGTAAGGCACCTGTTCAAGGTCACATCAATCGTCCGCTTCACCATCGTCGACGCCTGCGCCAGCTGGGAGAGCAACGCAATGCAACAGTGGATCCACACTCCACTACATGGCATGGGCAGGCTTGGCGACGAATCCTCCGCCAGCGCATTGCAACTCCAATGTCAAGCACACCTCATCGAAAGTGGGGGAGTTTAGCAGGACGATACAGGAAACGGTAATGGCAGCGAGGCGCCGTTGACTTTGTCAAACATCGGCACGGTCATTGCACAACATCTACGACGTATTCAGCAATACCTTGCAGCCATTTAAGAGCACGGAGTTCCACAGCACGACCTCGAGACGACGGTGCAGCCTATCAAAGCCGATCTGGATGAATTCGTGTGCTCGGCTGGAGGCTCTGGTAATGCCGTGGGGGCCGCCCTCCGCGAAATTCACAGCAGCAGTGTCGACGAACGCGGCGACGGCCACTAAGCTCGAGGACCTTGAACGTCAAAGTCGTGCGTTGGGTCTTGCGGCCGGCTTGTCATCACGGTGCAAGATCGCGGACGTTGGCGAAATGAGAGAGACCACAGCAGTCATCAGCAACGTTGCACGGCTTCGACTCGTTCTCAGAAGTGAACAGATATTGGCGTCTACGAAGGGACCAATTCCATCATAAGCTTGTTGCAAAGGCGAGTGCGTTAACATCGTGGTCGCCGATTTCGGAAACAGTACGGTAACATACACCGCAGTCGCATTTTTCATTCGCGAAAATCTCAAAACCAGTGGGAGAAATTCCTGGGCTGCGAAAGACAGACCGCCAGCACTCCGTGCCGTCCGTATTTTTTGTTTTGGTTTGAAACGCATGCTGCGTAACACCATGCACGTGTAGGTCGCGACCAAAGGAACGTCGTCGACGGCTCACCGCTGCAGGTCTTCGTGCTGGGGGGAATTGGCGATCATCGTAAACTTTTATATCAGGGCCTGGAGTATATATGGACGCAAGAATGGGAAACATGTGAGGGCTCACGCTGCAGTTGCCAAGTATAACACCTCAAACAAACGTACCATCATGTGTTGACCCGTGAAAAGCGCGGAACGAAAGAAACCGGCAATGGCATAGGGAAAACAATGGCAACACAGGGACCCCAGCAGGTACCAGAAGCATCCAGCATTGGAGCAGGATTTGAGACACATGCTTTTTGGAAGTATGATGCTGGTCTTATCGTGAGATTGGGCAAATTGCCCTCGCACCAAAACATGATACTGTTTCAACAATTTTCCTGCCTGAGACTGTACCGCCGTCTACATCGACTTCAGGCCGGTCCTGCGGACAGCTACGGAGTTGCATATTTTCTCCCGCGTCCTGGATCGCCCGAGCGCCTTGTCATTTCGTATTGATTTCGCCGTGGTTTCGGACATGAAGGTGGCAGTTCACAGCGCGGGCAAAACTGCCGACAGTCTGGGTAAACAAGAACATTGAAAGGTCCACGTGCTCTCACTCGGGCTGCGGGCGCTCGAAACAAACCTTTCCAGGACACTGGGGGTGCCAAAAGAGGAAGCGCAGAGCCTTGGAACACTAAGTTGTTGCTAGCTGAAACTTGCAAGGGTTGGGAAATAGTGCCGGGCGCTAGAACAGATGTTCTACCATATGGTGCAACTGGATATTGATATCTTGTGCACGCAAGAAGCAGTTGTACATATTCCCATACTTTCATCATTCGGAATGGGTGCTTTGTCGTCTTGTCGGGGACCGCGGAAGAACACGCAGTATGTTTCAATTCAGGCGTCGGGTCCGTCCATGCGCCATCCACCAACGCTTCCGTTGCGCATCATCCTTTGGCGCTTGGGGGACAGGCTTGTTTCCTTGAAGGTAAACATATGCGCTGGCGTCGCAAACATGTTGTGAGGATACCCACTGTGCTGGAGATGGCGACGAGTTTCGGATTCCTTCCGGCTGCTCTACGAACGCCTGGAACGACTCAGGTCTCACACACGCATTGTCTACTCTGCGGATTTCAGTTCCAGTCTGTACATGCGGCGGGTTGACGAATCAGATGTGGTAGACGATCACTTGAGCGACTCGTCCCCGCCATCGCGGATGGCATATTCTCACAAAGAATGATTATTGGAAGCGTGCAGGAGTACAAAGTCCTTTGTCGGCAAATCGTTCTTCGGTGGCGTTCACTCAAACAGTGCGTCTTCCTAAGAGATGCTGCGCACAGCTGTTGTGTAGCCCCGCAGAGACGGCCACCGCAATTAAACACGGATTTGTGGGAGATATTTATTGTCCCATATCCAGAAACATTATGAATTTTCTCATATCTGGAGCCACCACCAAAGCAATCAGTGGACGATCGCGCGGCAAATGTCGCTCGAGTTACGCATGAAGCTTCAGAGATGTCTGGGCTCAAGCGCGACGTCACCGACCATGCGTCTCTGGGACCAATGTTGCTTTACCAGCACAACCAGACTGGGCGGGAGCAGACGGAACAGAGGAGGAAACGCGCAGCTCAGTAAAGACAGAAGGAAATTCGACGGGACAAGCCAAAACGGTTGGACTTTGCATCTGTTGCGGGCTATTGGGGACCATTTCGCGCATTGCAGACTACATGTCCGAAGACGCCAGTGCCATTCCCAAACAAAGAGGGGGCGGCATAGAGAGAGACCAAGGACAAACTTAGTGGCAGACTGCTTCGGAAAAGAGCACTCGCAAATCGGCTTCCCAGACAACGCTGCTTGGTGGGACAGGCTCTCTGGGAAACCCTCTACATGGAAACGCGCATGGGGTCTGCATAGAACAAGTTGGCGCAATCATTATAACCGCTGGCAGTATCAAAAGCAGCGGCACCCATGTTATATACACATATACAATGTGTATACATCGATGTAGCTAAAGGCTATATGTATACATACAGCCAGGGCTTGGGAATGTCTATCCGCGTCTGGAGACGCATGCGTGTCCCTGCTTGTTCTTTGCGTGAGATGCCAGCTTCTCAGAGAACTACCGGCCAGTTTCATTGTTGACATGAGGTTATGCAGTTTTGGCTTGGACGTTGCAAAAACAGCATTAGCCTGGCGGGGCGGAGGATCGCTTTCGATCCACGCAGCTCGGCTTCAGACCAATCCGGAGCGCAACAGGCGCAACCATAATAACACGCCGTATATTCGATGCTGAATGCGTTGCAGAGGAGCCGAGTACTTGTTATAGTGTTAGATTGGGCAAGGGTTTCGGCCGCATCAATCACGAGCCGACGTTCGTTGCGCGCGCTAGATTTGGTATTCTGGTTCAAATTGTGGATCTGATCAAAGCAATCTATGACAACACGGAATGTAGCTTGGCGGCTCGGCGACGCGCATGGGGCTGGCATTGCGCAAGGATGCCGGCCGTCGCCGTACTTATTGTTCATTGTTCAGACTGTCGTGATGTTCGATGCCGGCAACATCCACCGTTCTATGGCGCGTGCTTTCGAGAATCAAGATTCGTAGTCTGTGGTGCTTTGTTGTGCGTGGGCGACGCAGGTCTTGCGAGTGCAAGCCCGAGAAGCATTACAAGAGTATGTGGTTTGTTTGCGCACGAAGGCCAACAGTACGGCCTGGAAGTCACATGTAATAATGCCGTCATGATTAGAATGCGCAGCGGCTGTTAAGTGTTCTCACGGATAGGAATGCACGGGGGTCGTCTTAATTTGCCCTATACTTGGGGGGGGGGGGCTACTGAGTGGAGCGCGAACAGCAATCCATCGGTGACCCTGTGAAAAAGGGAAGCAACATGAGTGTTCCAAACGCTGGGCACTGTTAGAGCCGTGCTTGTATTACAAAGCTGAAGTTGCTCAGACAGACAGATTCCAGGTGGATTGTTTTCGACGGGCTTTGAACATATAGTCGCGTACGCAGCAAGAGTATGAAGTGTTGAGGTCGGGGCGCGTGCGCGCGAGCCCAATGAGCGCCGACCTATGAGGAAGGCACGGCCAGTTCTACAACAAGGTATCACGTCGGCCTCGAGGTAATACCGTGCGTGTCCGCGCATACGAGCCCAGAGGGACCACGCCAAGGAAGTGGCGCCGCAAACGAAAACGCGAAGTCCCGACAATACAGTTGGCAGCTTGTGTTTTCCCATGCGCGGTCTGATTATTTCTGATGTGTCTCTTCCCTCCTCGCTTCCTCGCCGCCACCGTCCGCTCAGCTCTCTCCTCAGCGTAGTTCGACGAGGCAGTGTTGCGCTTGGCTTCCTTGCTTGCTGCTTTCGTCTGTCAGGGGGCCTCCAGAAACCTCAGGGTGCTTCTTCGGTGGACGAGGAGGGATAGAGGAGAGAGAGAGGGATGGGAGACGTGGGAGGGACAAAGGACAGGGCACATTCCGATCCGACTGGCCCAACTCGATCACGATATCGGCAGGCCCGACCCGTTCCGGCTCGAATCCGATATTCCGACCATCCGATGCGGCCTAATGCACGGTTTTGCTGCCCACCTGGGAGCAGCCGATCCGATTCGATTCCGGCCCCCCTGCCGACGCGGCCTGACTCGATCCTTGTTCCGATGCGATCCGTCACAAAGGAAGGGAGGAGCACGACGAGGAGGATGATGGGGGAGGTGGAGGTGAGGGAGCCGTCGATCGTCGTGGTCGTCGTCCGCAGTGGCCATCGTGGTCGTCCTCGTCGTCATCATCGTCACCTTTGCCCTCAATTGTTTTACGTTCGGCAAACTTCAAAAGCTATGCTCGTAGCGTTCTGTCCTCCTCCTTCTCCTCCTCCTCCTCCTCCTCCTCCTCCTCCTCCTCCTCTTCCTTCTCTCGCAGCACCGTGGGCACTGTTCTTGGCTCCAGCATCCTCTCGGCACTGTCCTGCGTAACTGTACGATCTCCAGGCCTAAAAAGCCTGGCACAGCCAGGCCCTGCAGTACTTTCCGTGGGAGGGGCGCCATTGAGACAACGTCGTCCGCAATCCGTTCAGACAACCCGGCCAAAATCTTGCTTAGCGTTGTCGTGTGAGTTGGGGGCATTTTGCAGCGGTAGTGCGAATATTTGCGCTGTGTTGGCTGAGGCGTGGTAACACACGATGGAGCGGTGCTCCAACAGAACCCGGCCCTGGCCTCCTCACGGGGCCCACCCTGACTCATTTCTCGACGCGAGTCCCACGCGTGGCGACGAGTAACTTCTAGGGAGGCCCACTGAGGGCGTAAAACCGCCCGTGAGGGCCGCCGTTGTCTCGATGGGGGCCCTGCTCCCATTCTCAAGGGCGCGCCATGGCGCTCAGGGCGGCGTGCTCCGCTGCGTTGGTGGCCTTCGGCGCAGCCGCGCAGCAGGACGGCACCATCCTACTGCAGTCCAGCGCCTCCACGGTCGACGAGCTCGCCTTCCTGCACTCCGGCGAGGTTCGGGCGGCGCGCGCTGCAAGGGTTGGGCCAGCCTTCCCCGCGTGGTGAAAAAGGCACAACGCGACGGATGTGTGGTAGTTTTTTGTCTCCAGGAGCCCTGACCGGGCCCCGGGACCGTCAGCGAACGGCTCGAGATGAATCCGAGGCCCGATAACCATCACTTCACTGATTTTGGGCCCCAGGGCCCACTGAGGCCCAGGGGCCCCAGATTAGTGAAGTTATGTTTTTCCCACGTAAGGACCCCGAAATTCATCACTTCACTAAACCGAGCCCAGGACGAGAGTCAGGGGCCGAATTGCTGCTGTGATGCCACAGCGGCCTCGTGATGAAGACCGGTCCTGGGGAAGGGGTCCAGATCTCCAGGGGTCCGCCGTGGAAGACATTCGCGGCGTCGGAGTTTTTTGGGCAGCGCGAGGGGGGCGGCCTGCGGATAGGCCCGGAAGGCTTCTTGGGAGGCAGGGGCCTTCTCTCTGCACGCACGAAATGGGTACTGAAAGAATGGGTACAATGCCCAACAGCGGATCTTGTTCATTTTGAACAGGGCTCGCTGTCCACGCCGCCTCGGCCTGTGTCCATTCGAGACAGGAGGCCGCCTGCCCAACAGCGGCCGCTATTGGTTTGGGACAACATTTGCTGTTGGGCATTGTACCCATTTTTTTTGTACCCATTTCGGGCGTCCAAATTCTCAGATGGACCCCAGGGGCTTCTGAGGATCTGGAAGGCCTTAGAAGCCCGCGGGGCCCTCTTGAGGAGGCCCTCGCCTTCCAAGAAGCCCCGGGGCCTTCTCAGAAGGCCGGCCCCCTCACGCCACCCCCTTGTCTGCGCGCGCCGCCAAAGAGGAGGTGGCCGTCGACTTCAAGGCGGGTTCCTTCGGCATCCTGCCAGAGGGCGCCCCCGCGTGGTGCAAGGACGACAGCCAGCTGACCTGGAAGCAGAGGAGGGAGCGCATGCAGGAGCACGTCACCCTCGAGTGGGCCAAGAAGGCGGTGAAGCAGATGCTCGAGCAGAACGAGACGGTCCCCGAGTGGATGGACAAGATCGTGTCCGACGACGAGAAGCGGGGCAAGGCGAAGTGGGCGGTCGCGGAGTCAAAGCGCATGAAGGCGGAGGGCAGAGCAAGCACAACAGACATGGTACATGTGTACATGTATACATGGCTACACACTTTTTTCACGTGTTTATACAGATATAGACGGCTGAGGCTCGCCGAAACATCGGCTGACAAGCACGACGTTCGGGATGCACTAGTCGGCGTTTCGGGGGAACGCTCCAGTCTTGGCGAGATCTGGGCCCCAGAGGGCCTTCTTCACAATGTGTGCGGGAATCAGGCTCTCGCGTGGCATTTCCTTGCAATGCTTTCAGAGGCCGCGCCCTCGACACTCAGGAATTGCGCTCTCTCTGTGGATGTCCTCACGATTTAGTTGGGAATCGCGCTGCCGCTTGAGACTTCCTCATGACTCATGCAGAGGAGCACGCTCTAGTAACCCAGCTGCCCTCTGTCATTTCCTTTCATCCGTCTTCTTTTCCCCTGCCTTGGGGGCTGCACGGAATACAATTTGCAGGTAAGAAAGGTACTGCTATGGGGGCACGGTCGAGGACCATCAGGGCGGGTATCGAGGGTTTTGGATATACATATTGAATGGCCCTCGAGCAGTTGAGAGCGAACAGTCTTACATCGATTGTTGTTGTGGTTGATGTTGTTAGTGTTGTTGTTGTTGTTGTTGTTGTTGTTGTTGTTGTTGTTGTTGTTGTTGTTGTTGGTGTTGGTGTTGGTGTTGCTTGTGCTGCTGTTGACGATGTTGTTGTTGGTGGTGTCGTTGTTGGTGCCTTTGTTGTTGTTGTTGCTGGTATGTTTGTTGTTGTTGTTGATGTTGTTGCGTTGTTTTGTTGTCGTCGTCCTCCTCGCCCGCGAACCGCCCGCGACCCATCTTTGACCCACGTTGCGACCACCTCGCGGCCCACCCCGCGAGCCTTCCCACCCGCGACCCACCCGCGACCCACCAAAATCAGCGCCTGCGGCGGGCTTCTTCAGAGCGTCGCTTCAGAGCGTCGCAGACTGCCGATGACCCCGCCGCCGCCGCACTCTTATCCGCAGTTAGTGGTTTTCTGTATATACGTTTGGTAGATGTACGGTGTCAAGCAACATGGTATCTGAAGGCCGAGGGCAAGGAGACGCCGAAGTGGATGGACGAGATCGTGGAGGAGGACGCCAGATGGGCCAACCGCTGGGCGGCGTGCAAGGCCGCGGAGCTGCAGCATGCCAAGGAGGATCGAGGCACCAAAAGCGCGGCACGCGAGCCGGAGTTTTCGGACCTCTTCCCGGGGCGGTCTGGGCTGAACGCCGCCAGCGGCCCCTGTGGAACGATCTGATGATCTCGAGGAGCCCCCGAGCGTTCGCGGTCGAAGCATCCGAGGAGGATGAGGGGGATGACGAGAGAAGAAGGAGGAGGAGGAGGAATAGGAGGAGAGGGCGGAGGAGGAGGGAAGAAGACAAGGATAGGAGGAGGACACCGAGGAGGAGTAGGAGGCGGAGGAGGAGTATGAGGAGGAGGAGGAGGAGGAGGAGGAGGAGGAGGTCGCGATTCAAGCATCAACCTTCGGAGGTCCTTCTCCTTTTCCTTCTCGTCCTCGTCCTCGTCCTCCCTTTCCTACCTATGGTAGTGGTGGTGGAAAAGCTGCCCATGAGTGGAGCTCCAGAAGTTAATGTGCTCGTGCAGCTGCTCGCTCCCCCTGGAGGAGGTGCCTCAGTGGATGCTCGAGAACGGCAGGAAGGGCATCCTGGAGGCCGCCTCGGAGAAGGCGGCCGAGCTCCAGGAGGAGATCGACGAGATGGAGAAGGAGAAGGACAAGGACGAGGCGCTCGTGAACGCCCAGGGTGACGTGCAGACCGCCAACGAGAGGATGCTGGCCAAGAGCAGGGAGTTCAAGGCGAGGACGGTGAGCTCGCAGCTCCGCGTGCTCGAGGGTGCCCTGGAGGAGCTCGACAGGGCCGAGGCTGATGTGCAGCAGAGCGCCGGCACGGCCAAGGGGCCGAACCGGAAGTACAAGCAGGCGCTGCGAAAGGCTCGGGGGCAGCAAAGAGGAGGGTGAGGACTCGGGGGTGGGATATCATGGTCGGGGCCATGAGATGTGTGCCCCAGATTTCAGTGCCCTCTCTTCTTCTCTCAGCACGTCCCCTGGTTCCCCCCCCCTCCGCGAACGTGCCCGGGGTCATGGTTTGCGAGCCCCCTCTTTGACCCCTCCTCTTGGACGCCTCCCCCCTTCGAAGGCTGAGGCCGCGTCCAAGCTGCTCACCAAGCTCCTGGAGCGGAAGGCGAGCATGCTGAGCGCACAGATGGCCGCGGCCGCGCAGTGATCGCGGCAAGCTTTCACGACTCTGGGTTCTCCTGCTCCCTCGTCGTCGTTCTCGTCGCCGCCTCCCCGCCGACACTGCTCCCCCCTCAGAGGTCCAACGTATTGAGGCCCTCGGCCAGCCCTGGGACCGTCAAACAACGACTCAAGATGGAAAGTTGATTTTCCGTGGACCGCGTACTGAAAAACAACATCGGATCTCTGGGGCTCGACGTCGTCTTCCTCCTGCTGCTTCCCCTCCCCCCGATCTGTTTCATTTGATCCACGCCCCCGCTGTGCGCAACTTCTCGCAGCAGTCCAGATTGTGCGAGCCCGCTCTTATTGTGCAGCTGGCTCCAGAATTCGAGACTTCATCCAATCTGAGTCTTGGTCCTCATTAAGTTGTTCCTGTTGTTCCTCCGTGTGTCCTGGAGAGGAGGGAGGGGATGGAAGGAGAGTGGGACGCAGGAGGATGAGGAGGAGGACCAGTGCAAATCCAAGACTCATCAACGATGTTGCAATGAACCCTGCCCCAAAGTTCCCTTTTCAAAGGCCCCTATACCAGGGTTCAATTCCACTGAGAGAAAGTGGCCCGTTTGAGGGCCACTGTCAGGAAATCCTGAACCGTGCCCGAATCAACGTTACTGTTGCGCCCTGAAGATCCTGAATCGTGCCAGAACGCCATCCCCTGAGATTTCAACTCCGCGAATTAACGTGACTGTTGCGCTCCCACAGTCTTACTTCGTGCCAAACAAGCATGTGCGGCACGTCATCATATGAACGATTGAAACTTGTGTGGGCTCATAAGACGATTGCGCGCGGGGCTAAGGCGAGAGTTACATTTTGAAAAGTTAGCGCCCTCCATCCCTCAAGCCCTTGCGAACTTTCATACGACTGTGCGCGGCGCTGAGGCGAGAGCCACCCGTAAAGTTCTTGCAAACGTATACATCGGATGCGCGCGGCGCAACGGCGAGAGCAGCACTTTGAAAACGGCCTGCCCTCAATTCGCGAGGTTTTGCACATCTGAAGTTTCACATTCACCAGTGGTGAGGAAGCCTCAAGCGAAAGGACCGGCCCGCCACACCGAATTGTCTCGGAGTGCGACCGGGGGGGAGTTGTTCAAAAGGAAGAAGGAGAAGGGAGGTACAGTCGGGGCGCTGAAGAACGAACCCTTTTCGTTGGGGAGGGGCTCGGTGCTCCTTGACTGTTTAACAGTTTGCCTCAGGTTCTCCTGAGGTTTTCCAGGGGAAAGCGAAGTTTAACTTATGGGAAAAAGGGGCCTCGTTCCGTATTTTATCGCTTCGCTCATTCCGCCGGCCCTGGAGCCCTCTGTAGGGCCTCTTGGGGGCCTCTTGGGGACCTCTTGGTCTTGGGGGACCCTGCAGCCTCTTGGGGGGCTCTTGGGGACCTCTTGGGTCAGGAGGGGGGGGTAGTCGATTGCGCCCCTCCCCTCGGAAGCCACGATCCACGTGAGGGGTGTCGAAGGATTGCCCAGTCTGGCATCTCTGATCCGAGTGTCCCGGGGGTGTCCCGGGGGTGTCCCAGGGTACTTTTCGTCCGGGGACCCCCAGGGGCGGCCCCGCGCGCGCGAACTAGATTATTGTTAACCTGTTACCAGAGATCTTAGCACGCCCATGGCCCGTTGGGCCGGCGAATCTAGGGTTCCTTGGGGCAGCGCCCCGACTGTAGCAGGGAAGGAGGGGAAGGTGGAAAGCAGCAGCGCGGACGAGGTAGCAAGGTGGGGCAGCAGGGGAGGAGGCATCGGAAGAGAGGAACAAGGTCGGGCTGAAGGAACAGGGCGTGGGGTGGGGGCATGTACTGGGTGAACGCCGGGACAGGGAGCCCCCTTGGGGAGCACACTTCCCCTCCTCATCCCACCCTCGACTCACTCCTTCTCCTCCACCTCTGTCCTCCGTTTCCGCCTCCTCGTGTTCCACCTCCTCCTCCACTTTTTTCATGCTCCTCTGTCTTATCCGCCTGCCATCCTGAGGGTGTGAGAGGGGGGAGGGAAGGCGAGGAGGGGGAGGATGAGAGGGAGAGGAACGTCATAAAGTTGATGCGGAGGAGTTCGGGGAGTTGGAGGCGGAGGAGGGGTATGGCGATGGTAATGCTGATGCGACAGAGCCGACATATGATGACCCATGAGGGGAGGCGAGAAGGAGGGAAGTAAGACCATGGCCACCGAGTCAGACGCGACGGGTCTGGCTTCCACCGCTTGGGCAGCGCACGCAGGGAATGGTATGGAGGCGACGGAGGAGGAAGAGGGGGATGATGAGGAGGAGGAGGAGGAAGAGAAGGATGAGGAGGACGAGTAGAAATCGAGGAGGAGGAGGAGGAAGAGGAGGGGGAGGAGAAGGAGGAGGAGGAGAAGAAGGAACAGGAAGAGGAGGAGGAGGAGGAGGAGGAGGAGGAGGAGGAGGAGGAGGAGGAGGAGGAGGAGGGATGATGAGGAGATCGAGGGGGATGAGGAGGAGGAAGAGGAGGATCATGAGTAGAAGGAGGAGGAGGGCTGGAAGGAGGAGGAGGAGGAGGAGGAGCAGGAGGAGGAGGAGGGAAAGAATGGGCGGGGGAGGAGAAGGAGGAGGATGATGAGGAGGAGCAGGAACGCAGGACGCATGGGATGGAGGTGTGGGGGAGGAGAGGGAGTCAACCGCTGGCCTGCCCCGTCAACAAAGGAGACCGTCCTGGGCAGGTCGCGAAACTGCTTGCTTCGACCTCTGGGGGGCGCCCTCTTCCCCGGAGGCCCCTCGAGGCTTCCGGAAGCACATGGAGGCCCAAGGCAGCTCCGATGAGCTCCAACAGCCTCGACCTTCGAACTTCGACCATCGAGCCTCGAGGCTTCGCCTGCCTCGGCCCTCCCTCCAGGAGTGCATCTCGCGCGCCTTCCACGACGCCAGGACCCGACACAGCGCCGCCTCTGCGGACGACGTCGTACTCGTTGTCGCCGCCGCCGTCGTCGTCGTTTTGGTCGCCGTGGTCGCCGTCGCCGTCGTGATTGGCGTGGCTGTCGCTGGTCGCCAGGAGGCCGTCGCTCTCAGAGATTCTCGCTGTCCGTGTCGTCGTCGTCGTCGCCATCGTGGTCGTCGTCGCCCCCGCCGTCGTCGCCGTCGCCTTCGACGTCGCCGTCATCGCCGTCAAGGTCGGCGTGGCCGTCGTCGCGGGCGTGGTCGCCGTGGCCATCATCGCCGTGGACGTGATAGTCGTAGTTGTGATGGTGGTCGTCGCCCACTGATAACTTCGATATTGTCCTCGCACGTGAAGTTCTTGACGCTTTGGGTATTTGAAACATTGCATCCAGACCCGCTGCCCAGTGGAGTTGTCGGGAGGAGGACCGTCGATGCGCATAGACTGGATCAGAAAGGCGAGCATCTCTGGATTTAGAGACCTACGAGAGAAGGCTGGAGGCCGATTGGAGTTATACTGGAGTTCTTTTGGGGTCCTGATGGGAGCATGTACAACGCATCGCTTCTTGGGGCTGCCCTTGGAAGCGCTTGGGTCGCTCTCGGGGGCCTCCAGTGGCTGTCTTGGACCCTTGTTGAGGCGCCCATGGGCGATCTTGGAACTATCCCGACGCCTCAGATACGTAACTCAGGGGGAGCAAATAGACGCAGACACACATAAACGTCGATGCTCAGGAATATCAAGGGAAACAATTGGAAGTGGAGGGGCAGACGAAAAGCAAGAACATATGGAGGGATACGGTGAATCCTGGGATTTGTGTACATCGATTTGTGTCTCCCTGGGCCCCACTGGCATCGGGCGAATGATCCAGGAAATGCCACAGCAATCGGGCCAGGCCTTGGGGTGCACGGCCTCGTACCGCAGCCCTCGGGCGCAGAGCTCCGGGCCAGGGTGATGCCAGAGGTGCCCCTGGCCCGAGGTGCCCCCCCGAGAATCTCCAGGGAAGCCCCCCGCGCCTTTGGAGCACCCCTCACGAGACCCACAGGGCCACAGGGGCCCCCAAATTCCAGGCCTCCTAGATGGGGACGGAGTAGATGGGGTCGGGGGATCGCTCCGCATCGCCGATGCATCGGCGATGCGGCTCGATGTGGAGCCCGGTTAGCTTCACGTCGCCGTCGCCGATGCATCGCCGACGTCGACGATGCATCGCTGGTGCATCGCCGATGCATCGCCGATGTATCGCCTGTGCATCGGCGGCGCGGCGCGATCTTCCGACCCCATCTACTCAGACCCCCTGCAGTAGGCCTCTACAAATGGGGCAAGAAGCTGGGGGGACGGGACACGAGGATCTCTGGCAGCCGCCGAGAGACAGGCACTCTCACGCACGCGGCTTGCGGCCACAGCCGATGGCGCGGTGGGTCTCCTCCTCCTCCTCCTCCTCCTCTCCTCTCCTCCTCTCCTCCTCTCCTCCTCTCCTCCTCTCCTCCTCTCCTCCTCTCCTCCTCTCCTCCTCCTCCTCCTCCTGGTCTCCGAAGCCTCATGAGACCCCCTCTGGCCGCCCCCCCCAATAAAAAGCCGATGCCGCGGTGGAGCGACCCGGGGGGGGCTCGGCTCCGGCGCATGCGCAGGCGGCGGCCGCCAGTTGGAACAGCAGGGGCCGCGCATGCGCTGCAGTGGCCCTGGAGATCTGGCGGCGCTAGTTGTTCGAGGCATGGAAACGCCGAGCAAGACTTCATCAGACCTCCCGACTCCTTCTCATGGCCGGCTTGTCGTCTGAGTTTTACCATCTTCGGAGCCAGAGCCGGCCTTCATATGGACTCGTCCCAACCATCCTGTGGTGTTGGCTTCTCGTTTCGACGAGGCAGCGCCCCGCGTTCCTTTCTCCTCCTCCCCCTCCTATCCTCCCATCCTTCCATCCCTGCATCGTCCCTGTTTCGGCTCATCCCTCACACGTTTCGTGGCCCCATAGGGAGCTCCACCGAACGTCTCACTCGTGCAGCTCGCATGTGGGCGTCGCCCCCGTTTCGGCACGCCCCTCACACGTTTCGTGGCCCCGTAGGGAGCTCCACTGAAGGTTCCAGTGGTGCAGTTCGCATGTGGGCGTCACGCCCGTTTCGGTACACCCCTCACGCGATTCGTGGCCCCATAAGGAGCTCCACCGAAGGTTCTCCGTGGTGCAGTTCGCATGTGGGCGTCACGCCCGTTTCGGCACACCCTTCACACGCTTCGTGGCCCCGTAGGAAGCTCCAACGAAGGTCCCATTGCTCCAGTTCGCATGAGGGCGCCACGCCCGTTTTGGCACACCCCTCACACGTTTCGTGGCACCCATAGGGAGCTCCACCGAAGGTCCCACTGGTGCAGTTTGTATGTGGGCGTTACGCCCGTTTCGGCACACCCCTCACACGTTTCGTGGCCCATAGAGAGCTCCGCCGAAAGTTCCAGTCGGAGGGTTCGTGTGTGGGCGTCACGCCCGTTTCGGCGCACCCCTCACACGTTCCATGGCCTAGGTAGCTCCACCGAAGGTTCTCCGTGGCGCAGTTCGCATGTGGGCGTCACGCCCGTTTCGGCACACCCTTCACACGCTTCGTGGCCCCGTAGGAAGCTCCAACGAAGGTCCCATTGCTCCAGTTCGCATGAGGGCGCCACGCCCGTTTTGGCACACCCTTCACACGTTTCGTGGCACCCATAGGGAGCTCCACCGAAGGTCCCACTGGTGCAGTTTGTATGTGGACGTTACGCCCGTTTCGGCACACCCCTCACACGTTTCGTGGCCCAAAGAGAGCTCCGCCGAAAGTTCCAGTCGGAGGGTTCGTGTGTGGGCGTCACGCCCGTTTCGGCGCACCCCTCACACGTTCCATGGCCTAGGTAGCTCCACCGAAGGTTCTCCGTGGCGCAGTTCGCATGTGGGCGTCACGCCCGTTTCGGCACACCCCTCACACGTTTCGTGGCCCCGTAGGAAGCTCCACCGAAGGTCCCAGTGGCGCAGTTCGCAGGTGGGCGTCACGCCCGTTTCGGCACACCTCTCACACGTTTCGTGGCCCTATAGGGAGTCCCACCGAAGGTCCCAGTGGGAGGGTTCACATGCACCCGCCCACCTCCCTAAATCGTTACGCACCTCACACGTTTTGTGGTGCCACAGGGCGTTCCACCGACGACGATCCTCACAACTGCGGCACTCACAACTGCATCTTGTTGGGTCCTTCGCCAGGCTAATTTTCGAGTCGCCGGGTATATGGGGACGTGTCGCCTGGATACCCGCTTGTCGCACGGGGCTGAGGGCTCAGTCGTCGCATTCTCCCGGCGCGGGCCCCAGGAAAATCCAGCCAGGGGGCCGCGGAGAGCACTGGGCGCCCCTCGGCATGGAGCCAATCAGCCTGCCAGTGGTGGCATCTGGTAAATAGGATGACTCGCTGGTTGCATCGGCTTTCAGCTCAATGCGCTGCCCACTCCACTCGGCTACGCGTGAGAGCGACCCTGCGCCAGAGTTACCTTTGGTGCGGGCCCGCAAGGGCTGTCTTGCGCCCCCCCCCCCCTTCCGCGGCACCCTACAACCGCGCACCAAGCATCATTCTGCTAGCCAGTACATAGTATACGCCTGGGAGACAGTGCTGGCGGAAGTTGCACGGGTCTGCCCAGGTCACAACCCCCGCGGGGTCCTGACGTGCCGCAGGGACCATCGCTGAGCGACCCAGCGCCTACTCCCCGCTGGGATCAGATTTGATCTGCGACGACGTCTACTTCCGCCATTGTCTCCGCCCCATTCTCTGGGAGCTATCGTGGGGCAGTGTGCAGTGCACTGGGGCCCGCTTGCCAGCGGCAAACAAGCTCAGGCACCCAAGATGGACAAGTTTTGGGACGGTTGCGGACAGCTTGTTTTTGCGAGGACCTCCTAGGCTCATCGTAGCACGATGGCGGTCGCAGTACTCATATCTGCGTCAGGATTCTTTGCCTTATGGTCACATCTCTCCCGCCGTCACGGTTTCAGGGGTTCTCTCCAGCGGGTGGAGGAGGACGAGGAGGAGGAGGAGGAGGAGGAGGAGGAGCAGGAGGAACATGAAGATCGGACGGGGAGGAGGAGAGGAGAAGGACAAGGAGGAACAGGAGGAGTTGGAGTTGGAATTGGAGGAGGAGGAGGAGGAGGAGGAGGAGGAGGAGGAGGAGGAGGAGCATCAGGAACAGGAGCAGGAACGGGAGCAGAACCAGGAGCATGAGCAGGAGGATACTGAGTAGGATGAGGAGGATTTGGAGGAGGCCGAAGGGGAAGGGAGTTGGAGGCAGAGGAGCAGGATCGCATACCCGTCGATGCCCAGGCCAGAACGCGCTATGGGACAGCTCTGGGATCTAATTTCAGAGAGGGGCAGAGGGTGGATCGATGTGAGGAGGAGGAGGCGGAGGATAAGGAGGCGATTGTTGTTGATGATGATAATGATGATGCTGATGCTGATGCTGCTGCTGCTGCTGCTGATGCTTATGATGATGATGCTGATGATGATGCTGCTGCTGATGATGATGATGATGATGATGATGATGATGATGATGATGATGATGATGATGATGATGATGATGATGATGATGATAATGATGATGATGGTGATGATGATGATGATGATGATGATGATGATGATGATGATGCTGTTGCTGTTGCTGATGTTGCTGCTGCTGCTGCTGCTGCTGATGATGATGATGATGAGGAGGAGGAGGAGGAGGAGGAGGAGGAACACCAGTCTGAGAGGGGGAGAGGGAGGAGGTGCACGGGGAGACCGAGGGGAAAGAGCACGACCTTTGGGCGCGGTCTGTCCGGGGGTGCCTCGGGGCTGTGCCGCTCGCCTCGGGCGCGAGGTCGGCGAGACCCGCTCCGCCCGGCTGGTGCCTGGGCGCCAGAGGCTCTCGAGCTCGACCCCGTTGCCAGGGGGGCCCTGGCAATTCTGCAATACCTCGTGGGCGAAATACCTTTCCAGCTCTTACTCCTTCGTCCATCCCCAGGGTCCGTCCCCAGTGTCCATCCCCAGTGCTCATCCCCAGTGTGCATCCCCAGTGTCCATCCCCAGTGTCCATCCTGGAGGCGAACCCTTCGGACTTGCCAACGCACGCCCGGGGAAGAAGCGATCCCGTTCGGCATCCGCATCCGCGGCCTCGCGGGCCGGGCCCCTGGGCCGCGGCCCCGCGGAGACGGGCCGTGCTTTCGCGGATGCTCAGCGCGGAACGCACGCGCGAGTCCGCACCTCCGAGGGGCCGCGCCACAGATTTCAGACCGCGAGGGTGCAGATACGGAGATCAAACGGCCTTCGGCCCATCCCGCTACCTTGCCTGGTTTGTGGCTAGAAAGCATCTTGCATGATCGTTGGGATCTCGTGGGGGGCCTCTCAGGGGCCTCTCTTTTAAGCCTCTTGGGGGCCTCTTTTTGGCCTCTTGGGGGCCTTTGGGGGGCTCTCGGGGGCCTCTTGGGGGCCCTCTTGGGGCCTCTTGGGCGCACCTTGGAGCCTCCTGGAGGCCTCTTGGGGCGGAAGGCTCGGATTTTCGTTTTGCGTTCCTTCTCTTGGGCCCGTTTTGGGGCCGTCTTGGGGCCCTTTTGGGCCGTCTTTTACCTCTTGGGCCGTCTTGGGGCCCTCTTGAAGGCCTTTTGGTCCGTCTTGGGCTGGTCTTGGGGGCCTCTTGGGCCGTCTTCGAGCGCTGGAAAGCCGAACAGGCGATGACGCCCAAATCCTGTAAAAACCGTATCGAAGACGCCTACGGCGAATCACCGCCGCCCCCTGCCTTTTTGGGAGCGCCTATGTGGCCGAACGTTGAGGCCAGACCTGCCAAGCTATCGGACCACGTGTTCCCCGAATCGGTTTGGAAAGCCTTCGGGGAACACGTGGGCATCTTGAAGGTCATCTTGGCCGTCTTGGAGGCCTCTTGGGCAAGCTTTGGGCGATCTTTGGGGCTTTTTGGGCCGTCTCGGGCCAGCTTCGAGCCAACTTCGGCCATCTTGGTGGGTTCCTGGCACGTCTGAAGCCGTCGGAAGCCCTTTGGGGGGCCTCTATGGGCCGACTTGGGGCCCGCTTGGAATGCTCCAGGGCCGTCTTGGAGGCCATCTTGGGCGTCTTGGAGGCCATCTTGGGCGTGTTGGAGGCCTCTTGGGCCCTCTTGGGGCCCTCTAGGGGCCATCTTGGAGGCCACTTGGGCCATCATGGGGCTCTCTTGGGGGCCTCTTGGGCGATCTTGGGGGCTTCTTGGGCCGTCTTGAGCCGTCGGAGAGCCGAAAAGGCGCAAATGCCAAAATCCTTCAAAAACCAAAGGAAAATCAATGATTTTGGCCTCTTCGGACTCTCCTGGAGGACCTCTTGGAGGCCTCTTGGGCCGTCTGGGAGGCCTCTGGGGGGCCTCTTGGGCCGTCTTGGGCCGTCTTGGACTCTCTTGGGCCGTTTTGGAGGCCGTCTTGGACCATCTCGGGCGGACTTGGAGGCCATCTTGGGCCATCTTCGCGATTTTTTGAGGATGTCCCGAGCGAAACGGCCGTTTTTGGGCATTGACAGATGGGTTTTGTGAGATTTACGGGTGGCCGGCGGGACGGGCCGAAGCCCACTGGGGAGTTCTTTTAGAAAAAGAACCAAAACCAAAACCTGAATCGTCCAGCACGCCGTGCACCCCTGCAAGCAGGGGGCGGCGGACCTCTTGGGGCCCGCTTGGGAGGCCTCTTGGAGGCCTCTTGTGGCGTCGTGGAGGTCTCTGAGGCCATCTTGAGGCCATCGTGGGCGTCTTGGGGCGATCGTATGGCGACTCGGGGCCCTCTTGGACTCATGGGAGGGTTCGGGAGGTCGCTCTGGGGGGTCACAGCGTCCCACAGGAGGCGCAGGAAACACCTCATGACTCACAGGAGCCCGCCGGGGATACCCCAGGAGGGCCTGGGACCCGGTTGTTCCGGGCCTTTCTACAGATTTACGAAGCTCGCTGCAGCAGCAGCACATCGTCTACCCCTCAGTGCTTCATGCGCCTTGGGGCACTCCGCTTCGTGCCAGAGGCACGGTGACGGATGATCACCGCTCGTGAATGTACATCCGGCCGCTTGACAAAGTTGGTACATCTGTCGCGATCCGCGAGCCCCGGCTTCTGATTAACCGCACCCACGGACAGGCGGTGCAGAACATGGATCTTGTTGAGGATGTAGGCGATCGTTTGAATTGGAGTCCGTGTGAGCACGACTGCGAATCTGTTCACGAACGTGAGTCTGAATATAACGACGCTGGTGATGATGCTGACCATGACTCCCAGAGCAGCAGGGCCATAGTGACAATGATGAAGGGGAGAAGGATGATGATGATGCTGCTGCTGCTGATAATGATGATGATGATGATGATGATGATGATGATGATGATGATGATGATGATGATGATGATGATGATGATGATGATGATGATGATACTGATGATGATGTTGATGATGATGATGATGATGCTGATGCTGATGATGATGATGATGATGCTGCTGATGCTGATGCTGATGCTGTACTGATGCTAATGCTGATGCTGATGCTGATGCTGATGTCTATGCTGATGCCTATGCTGATGATGATGTTGCTGATGATTATGATACTGCTGCCGCTGCTGATGATGGTGGTGGTGATGATGAGGAGGAGGAGGAGGCAGAGGAGGAGGAGCAGGAGGAGGTGGAGGAGGAGGATTACGAGGAGCCAGAATGGGAAACACGATGGTGATGGTGGTGCAGTCAACCCGCATAGCAAGGATGAGCAACTTTCAAAGGTGTCCCTTGCATCCTTCCCCTTCGGCTCACCCTTGACCGCTTTCGCCGGCCGCGCCCCTGTCGCAAAGTGTTGACATGGCCTTCCAGTGCCCTCTTGCATCCTTTTCGCGCGCCCGTGCCATACGGTTGGACTTGAGGAGAAACACGATGGTGATGGTGGTATTGACGAGGAGGATGCCGAGGATGAGGAGGAGCCAGGATCAAGCGCAAGCGCCCCCACCGTACCTACATGGTTCTCCCCACTACGGACCCGGACATCGAGACCCTGTTCAAGGACAAGGCGAAGACTCGCGTTCTCGAGGATCTGGCGGCGCGCAGACGGGCACACGGCGACGGAAACGATAGCGATTCGGAGGTGTTCGGGAGGCTTCTGGCTGCTCTCGCCGCCACATCTAGACGCAGTTTTTGGAAATCCGGCCGGGGTGGACCCTGGGAGGGGTCCTGCGAATGGGCTGCGGAGGGTCGGCCTTCTGAGAAGGCAGGAGGCTTCTTAGGGGGGATCCCTTCTTCACGACGCTTGCCTCTGGAAGCCTGGACCCCTTCACCCGTGCCAGTTTTTCATTCCCATTTGTGTTTCGAGGATCCCTTTTGCACATGCCGTCTGATCCCTTGCGGCCGCCGGCTAGACAGTGTTGAGGATCCCCTGCCCCGTAAGGGTCCCTGGAGGCCGAACACTGCCCAAAACTCCTTCGTCGTGATTCGTTCGCAGCGCGAGAAGGCATTGGATCGGGGGCTTCCAGGGGGCTTTCTGTTAGAGGGAGCGCCTCTCAAGAGCCCACCGTCTGATGTTGCCCCCAGCTCCAATGGCTCCCCCTGATCCTCCTCGTCCTCCCTCCTCCAGGCCTCCCAAATGGGGTCCGAGCAGATGGTGATGGAGGATCGAGCAGCATCGTCGATGCAGCGGTGCGGCGAATTCTCTCCACCCTAGCGTCGCCAATGCACTCGGACCTAATTAGGGAGGCCTCTGACGCCGCGCCCGCCTCCTTCTACCCCTCCTCCTCGTCCTCCCCCTACCCCCGCCCCTCCTCCTGCCCCTTCTGCTCCAACTGGCTCCCGCTCTTCGTCCTCTTGCTCCTGCTCCTGCTGCCTGCTCGTCCTCCTCGCACTGCTCCCGCTCCTGCTCCCCCCTCGTCCTCTTGGTCCTGCTCGAGTTCCCCCTCGTCGTCGTCGTCGTCGTCGTCGTCGTCGTCGTCGTCGTCGTCGTCGTCTTCGTCGTCGTCGTCGTCCTCCTCCTCCTCCTCCCACAGGCTTCCTTCCCTCGCGCAGCCCCCCTCGCGGGCCGCGGCTGCCGCGCAGGACGGCTCGACCGTGTTCGCGCCGTGGGATTACGGGAAGACTGTGTTCTACGGCCGCAGCAACGCCGAGAAGATGGCGATCATGGCCGTCAACAGCGTCCGCGCCCCGAGACAGCAGGAGTAAATGACAGGAGGAGGAGGAGGAGGAAGAGGAGGAGGAAGAGGAGGAGGAGGATGATGATGAGGAGGAGGAGGAGATGGAGGATGAAGAGGAGGATTCGGGAGGAGCGGGAGGAACGCAGATTTAAGAACTCCGCGCGGAGCGCCAAAAGTTAATGTTTATGCTTGTTTTCTTCGTCTAGATGAGGAGGAGGAGAAAGAGGAGGGTGAGGTCCTTCCCCTCCTCCTCCTCCTCCTCCTCCGCCTCCTCCTCCTCCCCCTCCTCTTCCCTCTTCCGTTTCCTCGGTCATCTATCCGCCTCCCGAGGAGGGAGGACGCACAGGCGAGGAAAGGAGCGAGACGAAGGAGGAGGAGGAGGACGCGGAGAAGGAGGACGAGGGGGTAGGATTGACCTAAGGGCGCTTTTTCCTTCTCGCCCCTGGCGTCAGCGGCCGCCATCGAGTCAGGCCAAAGGGGCACGGCTCAGGGGGGGTCGCATCGACTCCCAATCGCCCGTTCTGCGACAATGGGGGTCCGACGGCCCACCCCGCCCAGGAACGAGGGGACTTGCCATCGGCTGCCTATCGCCGGTCTGCCGGCGATGTGTCGCCGCTTCTAGGTCGACGTTCCCCCTCCCCTGGGTCAGTCTCCCCTTCCCATCCCCCCTCGACGGCGACGACGACGACGACCGAGGTCCTGGTGATGGTCGAGGGAGGCCCCGGCGCGCTGAAGGAGGCCCTCGGGTGCCAGCAGAACGGCCACTGGGTGGTCCCGGTGCGCTGCACCGGCGGGGCCGGCGCCCCAGCGGACGGCGCCGTCGACGACGACGCCAGTGACGCCGCCGACCTCGACGCCCTCCGCGACGACGTCGACGCCCACTTCGACGACGACGGCCTCCGCGCGTGGATGTTTTGGATGCGTTCGTCGCCAGTGGATCGTCGCCGTCCTTTCCCTGACCTTCCAGGAGGGCTAAAAAATAGCACGCGACTTACAAACCAATCCCAGAGCTATTCTACGTCTTGGTTTTAGGCTGTTTCGTCTCGTTTCTTAGGTTTTTAGTTCTCCAGTGCTAAACAATAGCTCTCTGGAAGAAGGTCAGGGCTTGCCCCCTCCCCCCCGGCGGAGAGCCCAGCAGGCGGAGCTGCTCGAGGTCCGCGGGGCCGCCCGTCCGGCCGAGCTCCTCCGCGTGCGGCCGCCGCGCCCGCTGGCTCTGGCGCTCCCCCTTCGGCCTTCGGCTCGAGACGTGCGCCCCCCCCCCCCCCGCCCCTCCTATATCGCAGGCCTAGAGATTGACACCAACACCAATGTCGGCGCTGATCCTCCACCGAGGGAAGGAAGATCCCGATCTCGGTGACGGTGGTAATAGCTTGGCTTCCAGGGTGGCCGACATATTGCCACCAACATCGAAATCTGGGATCATCTCCCCCCTGTGGGGGCAGCCTCCTTGTCTTGGTGTTGGTGCCCATCTCCAGGCCTCCAATCCTAGGCCTCCCAGCAGGGGTCCGAGCAGGTGGGGTCGGAGGACCGCGGCGCATCGCCGATGCCTCGGCAATTCGGCTCGATGTGGAGCCCTATTTGCCTCACGCCGATGCATCGCCGATGCATCGCAGGTGCACCGGCGATGCATCGGCGATTCGGTTTAATCCTTTGGCCCCATCTTCGGACAGGGCGAGGACGAGGAGAGGTCCGTTCCAGGGCGTCCTGGAACGCTCTCTCAGAGCGCTCCGGGAAGCTTTGGAAAGGCCGCGGCGCCCGACGCACCCTAGTGATTTGCTGAATCTCGGACGGTCTCGATTCCCAGACCCTCAACGTCGTGATTTTTACGCAACGTCGACCCCCAGAGGACTCGACCCCTTCCCCGGGACTGGCGTCGTTTGTGGACGGTCCCGAGGCCAGTAAGGGCCCCCAGAGACAGAATATCTAACAAACAAAAACCCGTCGCGATCTTTTCACAACCCGAGGGGTCTGGGTTTATGCTTATCCGATTCTGCCTTTGTCCTGGCCTCGTCTTACATACATCTACTCGGGCTGTATTCCTACCTCAAGCGTCGAGCGGTTTCCCCTCTTCCCTCCTCCTCAGGGGGCGGGCGGGAGCTCAATCTACTTCCAACGCCTTTCTACTTTATGTTTCTTCAGGGGGCGGGCGGAAGCCCAATCACTTCCAGCGCCTTCCTATACTTTATGCTTCTGCCCACTGCTTCCGACCGATAGGGTTTCCGATTTTGCCTCCGTCCCGGCCTCGTCCTATGTGTGCA
The DNA here is from genome assembly GCA_963575745.1 of Prorocentrum cordatum. Lineage (NCBI taxonomy): Eukaryota > Dinophyceae > Prorocentrales > Prorocentraceae > Prorocentrum > Prorocentrum cordatum. The sequence continues at coordinate 357,723 of CAUYUJ010011281.1, forward strand.
GGCTGCCAGGACCCCAGCTGGGAGGCCTATCCAATCAACCCGCATAGGTAAGGATGGGCAACCTCCCCAAGGGTACTCTTGCATCCTTGCCTCCTCGGCCCGCCCTCGTTGGCCGCGCCCCGCTCGACCAGTTTCGAAGTGAGCGTCCAAGTCCCTTGCATCCGGACCGCCGCGCATCCTTACGATACGGGCCGGCTGTACTCTTAGGTCGGGCCTGTCCCTCTGCAGGGGGAAGATGCAAAAACAGTCAAAAAATGGTCTGGGGATTATTTGTTGACAACGTTTTGGCCAATTCTGGAGTATATTTGGAGTTTTTTTAATGCTTCGTCGAAAATCCCCCTTCAGGGGGACAGGCCGCCGCCCCCCCCACCCCAGCCGCCGCCCGGGGGCAGATCGGGCCGAGCGAAAGGGGGGGATTGGGAAAGGGGGGGTTACGAAATCTACGGCATGCAGCTGGTTTCGGCCCCGCCGAGAGGCCCATTCCTCGATACAGAAGCCGCCTCCGGCGCCGGGAGGCGCCGGGAAAATCAGCCACGTGAGCTGATTCTCAAACCCCCCCTTTCCTTGACCTTCCAGGAGGGCTAAAGAATAGCACGCGACTTAGAAGCCTATCCCCGAGCTATTCTACGTCTTGGTTTTAGGCTGTTTCGTTTCGTTTTTTTTTTTTTTTTTTGTTTAGGTTTGAGGTTTTTAGGTCCCCAGTGCTAAAAAATAGCTCTCTGGAAGGTCAGGGATTGCTTTTCCCCCCCCTTCTCGCCCAGCCCGAGCAGAGGGGCCCGCGGCCCCCATGAGCCGCCGGGACGAGGTCTGGGAGCGCAAGCGGGAGCTGTTCCAGCCCGGCGGCGCGCGCGGGGCCGGGGCGCGGCCTCGACGGCGGGCGAGGGTCGGGGGCGGCAGAGTGAGGCTCGAAGAAGGCAACACGCCTGAAACAACTGAGATAATCGAGCAATGCGTCAAAACATATTCAAAAATACATAAAATCGTCCCCAGAGCGACGAGACGAGACGACACGACGACGCCTCCCCTCTCTTTCCCTGTCCTCCCGCGTTGTCGTTTCTGCGCTTTGGGCTCGTCGTTGCTTCCCCCTCGGCCTCGTCTTCCTCCTCCTCTCCCTCGTCCCCTCGTCGCCCTCAAACAAAAAAACGCAATCCGTCGTAACCCTCGGCGGGTTGGAAAACAAAAACAAAACAACAAAAAAAAAGCCCCCAGACTTAAAAAAGTCTTCCCCAAAGAGGGGGGTGATGACAAGGGGGGGCGGATATCATGGCGTGGGCCATGGTATTTCCTCGGCTTTCATGGTGCCCCCTCCTCTTTCCTTGCGTTCCTGGCCCCCCCCGCTGGGCCGCGCACATGCGGCCGGCCATGATTTGCGCCCCCCCCTCTTGGGCGCCCCCCTCTTGGCCGCCCCCGAGACGGGGGCAGCCGAGGGAGGCTCGAAGAAGGCAACACGCCAGAAACAATGGAGATAGTTGGCAGAGATTCAACAGATCTTCGAACATTGTCAAAGAAGAAGTCGTCCCCAGACTTTTTAGATTGTTTGGCTATGTTTGAATATTCCTCCTGTAGAGGGACACGCCCGACTTAACGCCAAGAGCCGCCTCTCGAAGCAGACAACACGCCAGAAACATAAGCTTTTGGCGCTTCGTGCGGATTTCTTGGCTCCGCGCCCTGGGCCACCCCCGGCGGCGCCTCGGGCGCGCAGATCCAGGAAATCCGCGCGGAGCGCCAAGAGTGCAAGTCTATTGCGCCTTTTCTTCTTAAGGATTAGGCCTTCTCAGAAGGCGGCGGGACTTCGCAGAAGCCCTAGAACCTTCCAAGAGGTTTGCTGTGTCTTCGGGGGAGGCTTGTGAAGCTTCTGTGAAGGCCAGGGGACTCCCGAGCCTTCTGAGAAGTCACGCCCTTTCTCACTTCCCCCCTCGGTCGCCGCCGACATTTCGATTCCTCCGATTCTGTTCGATTTTATTTCGGCGGCCTCCGGTTCCGACTCGATTCGACTGCGGATTCCGACTTCGGGTACCGATTTCCGAATATGGAGGGCTGCTGGCCTTCTGATTTCCGCCGGTTCGACGTTTCCCGACTCAGCGCCCGATTTCCGCCGATCCGATTCATTTCGATCGCCGATCCGGAACCCCTCGCGGTTTGACAAAAACCACGACACGAGGTATTGGTCCATTTTCGGCCTCCAGGGGCCCTTATAATGGGCTTCGGGAGCGTCGGAAACCGACTCAGGATGCACAACCGGTCTCTGGGCAGGTGTCGTGACCTGTGGGGGGCGACGCTGTGAACAAAAATGAGGACGTCGAGGATCTGGATCCGACGGTCTGATGTTCTTTTCTCTGGGCGTGTTTCCTCGACTTCGGGCCCCTCGGGGATATCAATCGCAGATCCGGGGCGAATATGTGGCTCAAGTAAACGTTTGGGCTCGCACCGATTTCGCAGTCTGTATACATATCACCGTCTTGCCCGCTGCTCGGCAAGCAGTGCTGGCTAAACTGGCCCTCTGGCACACTGCTGGTACGCAGCGTTGGCTTCTCTGGGACATCAAAGGGAACATGTGTCAGAAGCATCGTCTTCGGCCTCAGCGCTGCATGGGAAGCGCACGGAAGAGCTTGCACTCATCCCTAAGAGAAGTGCATTGAAGCAAGCACGAACGGGGAGCAGTCCACAGCATCCCATGCAAAGCCCTTCAGCTGTGGCGCGGAGGCACAAGGCGTTCGACGACGACGTGGCCGGGACATGTGATGATACGCAAGCTCCAGTGGCGATGGGGGGTTGAAGGCACGTCTGGATTCGTATTTGGCACCGGTCGCATAATCAACTTAACACATGGGGCATGGCTTTCAAGAGTTGCGGCACATGGTTGGCAATTATTTGGGCGAGTTCCGAGATGAGATTATGCAGCTCTGGGAGGACATGGACATTATGCTGAACGAATTCGCGACGCTGGACACGCAGGTACAGGATGACATCTGGAAGCGCATCGAAGGAATCGAGAAGGGCATTGCGGAGTTGAAGACGCATGCAAGGATCCACAGTCAACCACCTCAACCGCAGCAGCGGCGGCCTAGGACTCTACCTTGGTACTCGGTGGCCTTCCACAGCCGACTGTAGCAAGTGCCGCGGAGTGGTGCCAGAAAGTTTTGGTGGAAGGGGAGGTTGGGGCACAGAAGGTGCACAACAAGGGGCCATAAGAAGAGTTCAAAAACATGCTTTTCGTGGCCTTCGATACGCTCGGCGAGGCACGAAAGGCACACGAAGCCCTCCAACAGGCATGCGCTAGAGTACGCAATCCCCGGGATTGCAGTCGAAAGGCGTGGTGCGACTTCGATGCGCCAATCGAGGCCCGAGTATTGCGCTCGTTGTTTTGGCATTCCGCTACCTTCTCATCAAGTGGGGCTTCGATACAACATACGTCAAAGTGGTCACAAAGACGGGAACGGTCAAAGCCGGCGGGTCGTTTTCATGGCGGGCGCCTTCTTCAACATAGAGTGGACCCCGAATGGGAGCAATGACGAAATCTCCAGAATGACTTGGAATGTGCGGACTTCAAGGGGAGCCACCAGGAGAGACTCACGAACAGCACAACACGCAAAGGGAAGGGGGCTGGCAAACGCCAGCCAGGGCGCTGAGGACGCCAGGGGGTCGCAAGTACTGTTTCACCTTCTCGGGACAACAGCGCCCACGAAGACACCAACACGCACGAGGAACCATTGCATTTTGCAGCGTGAAATGTGCGTGGCCTCAATGGCCTGAAGCTTCGAGAAATTGTCAACCACATGGTAAGTTTCAACATCAAAATTCTGCGCGTGCAAGAAACAAGGCGTCCCAAAGCAGACGCTTTTGAGCATGATGGGTACCGCGTTGTATTATCGGGGGCCGGCATGAGCGCCCCGACATGGGCAGGCGTTGGGTTCGTCGTGGCGCCTTCGCACTCGCAGAGAATACGGCCTTTCGAACAAATGTTCGACAGGCTGGCGCCCTTGAAGCTGAAGGTTCGGCCGGCACCTTCGGCACCCTTTGCTGTTGCGCGCCGCACAACGCGAGACCGCTGGAGGAGCGTCGTGGTTTTTACAACTGTCTGGTTGCAGAATGCCGCGCCTGGTCCGCCAACTGGGGAAATCGTTGCCGGCGACTTCCATTCCAGATTCGGGCACGCGGATGTTGGGGGGGCCGACGTGATCGGGGAGCACGCGTGGGGCCGTCGGGCGCTCCACGAAGTAGACACCCCAAACCGTGATTTGCATGTGCAAACGTGCACAGGGCTCTCTTTCTGAAGGTAGCTCATACTTGCTTTGGCCGCCCGCTTCACGAGAAGATGACACTCATGGAGGCGGGTGCTCTCCCAATGGTGACATCACTCCGCACAGGTGTAGCATCTTGGATTTGTCTTTTGCAGCGATGCAGCGCTCAGCTCTCCACGCTATGTGGAGAGCCGCCGGACTGCAGCGTTGGCGACAGACCACTACCTTGCCACGTGCTCTCTCGCGGTTCGCTCTCCTGAAGCCACAACAAGCAAAGGCCGCCGGACGCAGACAGACGTCCTACGGGATTCCGAGACATGAGGCACAGAGGGTATTTGGAGAAGTTTTTCTGGAAGTTGTTAACGCGCTTCGAGCGCCCGCCCAAACGGCCGACGACGTTTGGCAACGCGGGGAAATGGCAGCTCTTGGCGCGGCCAGAAACTTGCCGGAGCACCTCGTGGAGATTCAGAAGCCGTGGGTCTCCCCGCTGACTTTGGGCCTTATTGCGCAGGGAAGCGCCGCGCGAGCCAGCAATGATAAGCACAGAGAGAAGTTATGAATGCGGGAGGTCAGAGGGTCAGCCCAGAGTGACAGATCAGCCTGGCTTGACGGGCGCGTCGCAAGTGGGAGTTGGGCAGCCATTCGGAACTATTGCCGCCCGAAGCCAAGCCGCCAAGGGAGGCTGCGAAACTTGGGCGGGGGACTTGTGAACAGCGACGAGCGCGCTGACGCCATGGCTACCTTCCTTGAAAAAGTGCAGTGGCGAGTGAGCTTTGCCGTGGCCACGGAGAGCGACCCCGTGGGCCCAGAATTGCCAGTATCCGACGCCCCGTTCACAAATCAAGAAGTGGGCAAAGCAGCAGGGAAGCCAAAGTTGAACAAAGCGTCGGGGCCAGGTGACATCGCAGCGGAATGCTGGACAAGAGTCTCAAAAACCGGGCGGGTCACAGTGGCTCGCAGAGTTGCACGGCGCGCGTCCGGAACCAGAAGATATCCAGACGCAGCAGCAGCTGGCTGCGATTCGCGCGGTCTAAAACGGGAGGAGGGCAGTTGGCCAGTGTGACAACTATCGGCCGATCAGCTTGGTATGAGTTGCGTGCAGAGTGCTTTCTATTCTCTTGTCGGGCCGACTGCAGGACGCGGGCGCTGACGAGCGCTTTGCGAGCGCGCAGTTTGGCTTCCGGCGGGGCAGAGGCGTGACAGACGCCGTCCACGCTGTCCAGAGATTCATTGACCAGGCACGCGCGGAGAAAGATGGTTCCAACGCTATGCTCGCTCTCGAAAAGGCGTTCGACTCCACCAACGGGGAAGCGCCGGGCGAAGCTCAGTGGAAATTCGGCGTGCCTGGGCGGGTGCTGTCAATTACTTGCAATGTCTACAAATGCCGGAGATTCTACGTGGCCGACAGCGGGCGCCAGTCTCGGGAGAAGCGGCAGTTGTCCAGAATTTCGCAGGGGTGCCCACTGTCGCCGTATATTTCCGTCGTGCTCACGTCGGTGGTCGTGGAAGACGCCATTGGCCACCTGGGCGATGCGCCGAAAAAAGGCACATGGCACTGGGGGGCTTGAATCTTCTATTCTACTCTGACGACACGCTGCTCGCTGGGTGATACCAAGTCCACTTACAACGGCATGTGGACGAAGTCGCAGCAGCAGGAGTTCAGGTGGGCATGGAGCTGCACTGCGATAAATTTCAACTGCTGCGGATCAGCTGCGACGTCGACATCAGGCCCCCCGTCTGGAGAAAGGATGGAGCCGACAAATCGCAGGGCACATTCAGGGGCAACTCTGTCCAGTTTTGGACGCCTCCATGGCGAACTCAACCAGCGCATCGGTGCCGCCAGGAGAGAGTTGTCCAACATGCTAGGGCATGGAAGCACGCGTCGTTCAGGAGAGACAAACATATTTATATGTTTCAAGCCATGTTAACAAGCAAAACCATTATACTCTTTGCTTGCTGCGCGGCTCAGGCGGATCCCGAACATAGGTCTGGCCTATTTAGCGTTCCGAACAAGCATATCCTCGAGGCCGCTCGGCAGGCTCAACACGGCGTGAAGTTATTACAACAGCAACTTATATGGTTTGGGAAATTTGGCAGGGCAGGCGACCAGGACGTTCTGAGAGTATTGACGTTGCAACCGGGGGCAATCATGCCCGCGGCGGTGCACATCCATCGGAGCCGGGGACGGCCGAAGAGCGATTGGGCTACGTGTTTGCAAAAATCCACACTCATTATGCGACGAGCGAGATGATGTTCGAGCGTGTGCAGGACGAGCGTGGGTGGAGGGAGTTCGTCGAGGACCTTGTCAACGTGTTCTGGTGCTTGCGAGCCCTGGCAGGCGCGCCTTCCCAACCCTCTTCCTCCTCGTGCTCCTCTTCCTCCTCCTCCTTATCCTGCTCCTCTTTCTCCTCCTCCTCCTGCTCCTTCTCCTCCTCCTCCTCCTTGTTCTCCTGGTCCTCCTCCTCCTCCTCCTTTTCCTCCTCCTCCTCCTCCTCCTCCTCCTCCTCCTCCTCCTCCTCCTCCTCCTCCTCCTCCTCCTCCTCCCGTTGATCAATTTAGCTGGCGCAGTGTTTCAGTCACTGCTGTCCCCGGTTGTTTGACCCTGTTTTTCTGCCCACGCGTTGGACGGCGTATGGCC
>CAUYUJ010011281.1:369601-402101 GCA_963575745.1 Prorocentrum cordatum
ACCTTGGGTGCGCTCACTACATGGCTTCGCTTGTCGGGGTGCTTACTGTGAGGCTTGATTTTCTGCGGAGGAGGAGGAGGAGGAGGAGGAGGAGGAGGAGGCGGAGGAGGAGGAGGAGGAGGAGGAGGAGTGTCTGGGAAGAGAGCCCGGCGCTCCAGCACAAGCTCCGCGTCGAGGTCCGCGCGGGGCTCCTGGCTCGGCGACGGACCCCCCCCACCCCTCCCGGCGGCGTCTCCCGCGCGGCCACTGGCGCGCTCCGCTCGCCCTGGGGGGGCGGGGCATCCGGATCATCCGGCGGCGTCCGCGCGCCCCTCCAAAAGCTTGGGCCCAGGCTTGCAGATCCTCCTCCTCCTCCTCCTCCTCCTCCTCCTCCTCCTCCTCCTCCTCCTCCTCCTCCTCCTCCTCCTCCTCCCTCCTCCTCCTCCCTCCCCCCCTCCTCCTCCTGCTCCTCTCTTCCTCTCTCCTCCTCCTCCTCCTCCTCCTCCTCCTCCTCCTCCTCCTCCTCCTCCTCCTCCCTCCTCCTCCTCCCCCTCCCCCTCTTCCTCCCCCTCCGCCTCCTCCTCCTCCTCCTCCTCCTCCTTCTCCTCCTCCTCCTCCTCCCCCGTCCCAGGAGCCAGGACGTGACGAGGAACAGGCTCCAGCAGCAGAACGACCCGGGCTATACGGGCAAGTGCCCACGCGCGGCGAAAACCTGCGGTCGCCATGCTTCGGCGCGACACGCTACAGTGGAGACCCATGCCAAGAAACAGCCTGCTGGCCGCCAGGGTGCCCTGGGCTCCTTGGGTTTCGATGGTGTTGCTATGGGAAGCGTGACGTTCCCACACCAAACATCAGTGACCATCAATGGGCGTCCTGGGGTCTCGGGGTTGGGCTTCTTGTGGAGGGCTTCTTGTGGTCCAGCCTGAAGTCGGGCGTGTCCCCCTACAGAGGGATTCTCGACGGAAAATAAAGAAATACACCAAACATAGTCAAAAAATAATCCAAAAATAATCTGGTGACGATGTTTTGCATTTGTTTTGCCATTTTGGGGTATTTGTTTTGGTATTTTTTTCATTTTTCGATGAAGATCCCTCTGTGGGGGGACACGCCCGACAGAAGTCGAGCCCCTACTGTGTCCACTTCCAGGCCCCCCTGGGCGGCAACGTCCCCAGCTCTTCCCGGCCGCCCGCCCCGCGAAGCGGAGCGACACGCCATCCGCTTGCAGGGGGCAGCGTGTCGCCGGGGCCACCGCCGCGACGCGCCAGGCGGGAGCTGCCGGCCGCGTCTCCGTCTCCACGCCCGCGCGGCCCGGAGGACTCCGTGGCGCGATCCCAGAGATGCGCGGCCGCACCCTCCTTTGTCACGACGCGGGCCCCACGAGGTCTCTGGACCCCGTCTCCGGCCACCAGCTCTTCACTCCGAGTCGCCTTCTCACGGTGCTGGGGCCCCGTGAGGGCCTCAAGAGGCTGGACGTCGCCAAGCACCATGGGTGGTCGTTGTTTCGACCCGAAAGGTCTGGTGATGGGCCAGTTTTCCACCACCACCACTACCATGGGTCGGACGGGGGGGGAAGGGAAGCTGGGGATGACCGCCTCCTCCTCCTCCTCCTCCTCCTCCTCCACCTCCTCCTCCTTCCTCCTCCTTCCTCCTCCTCCTCCTCCTCCTCATCCTCCTCCTCATCCTCCTCCTCCCTCCCCTACTAGTACCTATGGTTATGGTGGTGGTGGTGGTGGAAGAGCGACGCATCATCTGGGGCTGTGCCCTTCGCCCGCGAGGTACACCAGGCCGCAGGGTGGCTTCCGCGTCTCGCAGGCCCCGGGCGGCGGCAGCTCCCTCTCCCTCGCCTGGTCCGGGCCTCCCAAAAGGGGGCTGGCGCAGGTGGGGCCGGAGGACGGCGCCGCATCGGCGGTGCATCGGCCCCAGGGAGTCGACGCTCCAAAACGGCGCGGAGGATGGCGCCGCTCGGCGTTTTCGGCCTTCGAGGGCCCTCGCCGAGCCTCGGGACCTTCCGGTAACCACTCAGGACGAGAAGCTGGCCTTCTGCTGGGCCAAGACTCCACCGCCCCCACCACAGGTAGGATGGGGGAGGATGGGAGGATGGGGACCCGGTCCTCCTCCTCCTCCTCCTCCTCCTCCTCCTCCTCCTCCCTCATCCTCCCTCCTCCTCTCCTCCTCCCTCCTCCTCCTCCTCCTCCTCCTCCTCCTCCTCCTCCTCCTCCTCCTCCTCCTCGTCTTCATCCTTATCCTCGCTTTTATTTTCATGGTTCGTTATATTTCCATCCTCGTCCTCAACCCTATCCTCATTCTCCTCGTCCTCCCTCTCCTACCTATGGCAGCGGTGGTGGAACCGCTCGGCCCATCACCTCAGAGGCAAGCGGCCCAGGCCTCCTAGGCCCACGCGTCTCGAACAGACTGGAGCGGCCGGAGGCCTCTGATGTCTGGGGGGATGCGGCTCGATGCCTACTCCTCCTCCTCCTCCTCCTCCTCCTCCTCCTCCTCTCTCCACCTTCCTCCTCCTCCTCCTCCTCCTCCTCCTCCTCCTCCTCCTCCTCCTCCCTCTCCTCCTCCCCCTCCGTTCGCCTTGCGAAACTGGCTGCGCGCAACTATCTCTGCGCCCAATGCGTCGCCGATGCGTCGCCGACGCATCGCCGATGCCTCGGCGAGGCGGCGCAGTCCTCAGACCCCAACTGCTCGGACCCCTACTGGGAGGCCTCCAGGCAGGGCGATGCGGCGGCGCCGCCGGCGGGCCCCAGCGGCGCGCGGGCCCGCACGCCGTCGCCCGCGACGGCGGCGGCCAGGCTGCAGCTTGGAGGCGGCGGCGCGCCCGAGGCGCACGCCAGTTACGCCAGGAGCATCGAGCAGTGGCGAAGCCTTGTGGCTTGCCTATAGATAGGCCCACCAACGAACGTTCTAAGAGCCCTCTTATGGTGTGCACGAGATGCTCTTAAAGCATTTCTGGTCGAGGCCGTCTCTGTGGTTCACACATCTGCGTTCTGTTCCAAGCACATTCCAAGAGCATGACGTGGTAGGCCTTTGGGAATGCCAGGATTGTCGGTCCCTGCTCGAGAGGGGGCAACGACAGGGGCGGGCGGCTCGAAAGCTCCCAGATCCCCCTCGGGTCACGGACAAAAAGTGAGACAGGCCGTTCTTTGGTATTTTCAGCCTCTGGGGGCCCTTACCGGGCTTCGGGACCATCAGAAAGCGACTCAGGATGAAAACACTGCCACGGGGAATGGGTAGAGACCTTCCTGGGCTCGACGCTACGACAAAATCTCGACGTCGGGGGTCTTGGGTCGAGGTTCTCGGGGGGCGTCTTCGGCGGTTCCCAGTGGCTTTCAAGCTTCGGAGCCTCGGGGTGTATTGTATTACAGCAGCTGCGCCTCGCCGAGGGGCGTCCCGCCGAAGACCAGAGTTCTACGACCGAAAGCGTCGGGCGCCCGGAGGGCTCTTCAAGAGGTCTTCGGGGAGGTTTGTCGTATGCTTTCGGGTGCTCTTCGGGGGCCCCTCGGAGGTCTTCGGACGCCTTTTCTGGTGCTTCCGGATTGATGGGTCAAGCTGTTCAGGAGCCAAATTCGCAATCACAATCTTCGCAAACGGGGCTGATCAACAGACAATAATATGCATCACACACAGAAAAGCGCACCACTGGGGTGGGTGATTGCGAGGGCGACGGCAAAGACACAACATACATATCATCATCAGCAGCATCATCATCATCGTCATCATCATCGTCATCATCATCATCATCACCATCATCATCATCATCATCAGTGTCATCAGCATCATCATCCTCATCATGCTCAATCGTCATCATCAGCATCATCAGCAATGTCATCAGCATCATCAGCATCATATGCATCGTGAGCAGCATCAGCATTACCAGCATCACCATCATCATCAACATCAACAATATTATCATTCTCATCACCATCGTCATCACACACTCATCATGGTCACCAGCATCATCATCACCATCATCATCGCCATCTTGAACATCATCACCGTGATCATCACCAGCAACACCAGCATTGATATCATTATACTCATCATCACCACCATCATCATCATCATCAGCATCAGCGTCAGCATCAGCATCAGCATCATCATCATCATCATCATCGTCATCATCATCATCATCATCATCGTTCTCATCGTTCTCATCATCATCATCAATATCATCATCATCATCATCATCATCATCATCATCATCATCATCATCAACATCATCAGCATCATCATCATCATCATCATCATCATCGTTCTCATCATCACCATTCCCGTCTACATCAGAAAGAGCGCGTTCTGTGGTCGCCGTGACGAGGGGGGGGTTCGAACACTCCCCCCTTCCCGTGATTGGGGGGGGGGTTCGAACCCGCCCCCCCCCCTTCCCCTGCTTCCCCTCTCTTCGGGCCGGCGCTTGCGACGGCCGCGGCGACGCGGCGGCGGGGACGACGATTTCCGTTTCTGGGCCGGCGCCGGCGCCTGCGGCGGCGGGCGGCGGTGGTGGAGAGCGTCGACGAGGACGACAACGGTGGTGGTGGTGGGCTGTGGTGGTGGTGGTGGTGGCGGTGGTGGTGGTTGTGGTGGTGGTGGTGTGGTGGTTTGTTGTGGTGGTGGTGGTTGTAGCGGCGGGTGGTGGTGGTGGTGGTTTGGTGGTGTTGTGGTGGTGGCTTGTGGTGGTGGTGGTGGTGGGTTGTAGTGATGGTGGTGGTGGTTTGGTGGTGGTGTGGTGGTGGTTGGTTGTGGTGGTTGTGGTTGTGGTTGGTTGTGGTTGTGGCGGTGGTTTGTTGAGGTGGTGCTGGTGGTGGTGGTGGTGGTGGGGGTGGTGGTGGTGGTGGTGTGGTGGTTTGTGGTGGTGGCGGTGGATTGTGCTGCTGGTAGTGGTGGTGATTGTGGCGGTTGTGGTGGTGTTGTTGGTAGATTGTGGTGGTGGTGGTAGTGGTGGTGGGTTTTTGTGGTGGTGGTGGTGATGGTGAGTCGTGGTGGTGGTGGTTGTGGTGGTGTGGTGGTGTTGTGGTGGTGGTGGTTTGTGGTGGTGGTGGTGGTAAGCGTCGCTGCGTCCCCGCCGTCGCCGGCGCCAGCGCCCGCGCTGCTGGCCGCCGTCAGCGCCAGCGCCGGCGCGAGGGGGGGGGGGGGTTTGAACCCCTCCCCCCCGCCCTGGGCTGCCTCTCGCCATCGTCGCTGCGTCCCCGCCGTGAGCGCTGCTCGGCCGCCAGCGCCGGCGCTGGCGCCGAGGGAGGGGGGGGTCGAACCTCCCCCCCACCCCTTGGCAGGGGTGAGGGGGGGGGGTCGGGAGGTGGGGGGTTTGGGAGGTGAGTCCCCCTGGTTTTGATCGACGGCGCCGAGTGTTGGGTGGGCCCCCCCCCCCGGTTCGAAACGCTCCGCCGAATGTTCCCCAGGCAAGCGTCCGTGAAACGCGTTCTCTCCTACATCACTTTCGTGTCGTACTGCGAACCTGCTTCTCTTCACGTTGGTGGGTGCACTGGGGCAGAGGCCCTGGTCCTCGATACATGGGCCTGGGCCCCCGTCCCCGCCCCGGATTCTCGTGCGGTTTCGCGTCGAGCAGTGGCGAAGAGTCCTGGCCGTATAGGCCCACCGGAGAGAGCCTTTGGTAAATTTCGCGGGATGTTCTCAGAGCATTTCTGGCTGAGACTGTCTCGTTCTAGAGCATGCTGCTTTTTGCGGTTGTTGTGCTTGTTGTGCTTTTTGGACATTCTATTGTTCTGGGAACACGTCGTGGTAGACCTATAGGAATGCTGGGACGGTCGGTTGCTGCTCAATTCGCTATCGAGGGCCCGCCGCAGAGCCATTGGCGATGTCAGCGAATCGAGCAGGGATCGATTTCAAGTCAATATTTCAGACCCCCGATGTCACGAGTTCTTCATAACTTGGACCCACTTGGACCCACAGAGGTCAGCCATGCGCACAGGGGGATAGCGGGATGGGGGAGGGCGCCTCAGAGGCACCCTGCTTCTTGGAAGGCGCGGGCTTCACCGATATAGTTGCAAGACCCGCGCATTCTAAGAACCAGGCTCCTTGTGAGAAGCATTGCCTTTCCCCCTCCACCTACATCCTTTTGCGCGCCGCCAGGAAAGGTCTGGACTCATTTTCCACGACCGGAGTCTCAGCCCAGGCCGTTGCTTGACTGTCCCGCAGGGCCCAGTGAGGGCCCCCCGAGACCGAGCACAATGCCAAACAGCTTTCTGTCATCGGCTTTTCTGTCACGACTCGAGGGGGTCTAGGTCTAATTCGGGCCTGTCTCTCTACAGGAGGAAACTTCAAAATAGTTACAACAATTCGGTTCAACAACATATTTTGGAACATCTTCTGTGTTCCACCAAGATCCGCCTGTAGGGGGACACGCCCGACAGAAGTCCAGGTCCTGAATCCCCTCCGTGAGCAGCCCCCCCCCCCCCTTCCCTGTCGCTCCCCCTCCCTCCCTCCCTCCTCCATCCCTCCCTCCCTCCCTCCCTCCCTCCCTGCCCCCCACCTTTGCTCCCACCAGCGCGGTCCTTCATCCTCGCTCCTCCGACGTTTCCTCCTCCTCCCTGCCCCTAGGTGTTCCTCGTCCTCCTCCTCCTCCTCCTCCTCCTCCTCCTCCTCCTCCTCCTGGGCTCGAGGGGCAAAGGCGTCGACCTCGGGTCGCCCAGTCCTCGCCGATCGGGGGCCTGGGCCCCTCTCCCCGCCCGGCGCAGGCGTGGGTCTTGCTGTCGAGGGCTTGCCGCCGATCCACCAGCGATCTGTCGTCCGATTCCAGGCCAACGCTTTTTCCAGACCCCCATACCTTCAAGTCGGGCCTGTTCCTCTACAGGAGGAGTACTCAAAGATAGTAAGAAATAGTCTGGGGACGATTGAGTACTCTCTGACCATTCGATGTTTTGATTCGTTCACAAAATGTTCCTCCAAAATCCGCCTGTAGGGGGACATGCCCAACCTAACCCTACCTCGTGTTTTTGTTCATGACGTGGACCCCCCAGAGGTCCGGACCTCTTCTCCGGGACCAGTGTTTCGTCCCGGGACCTCTTCTCCAGGACCAGTGTTTCGTCCCGGGCAGTGGTCTGACGGTCCTGCAGGGCCCAGGGAGGGTCCCCCCGAGGTCGAACAGGTTGCCACGAAGCTTTCTGGCCTGACCCGGCCCGAGGGCCTCAGTTTGCCCTCCCTGCCAGCTTGGGGTGGGGGGGTCGTCGGGGAACGTTGGAAACACACATGTGGAACTCGTACCACCCACGACCCGAACTTTGGGTCTTCGGGTTCGGCTGGGGTGCCCTGGTATTTGGTCGGGCGTGTCCTCCCACAGCCAGATTTTGGAAGACGAGCGAAAACAGAAAGTCAGAACGTACTAAAGAATAGCCAAAAATAGTAGAAGAGCACCATCCCCATATTATTGTTGACTATTCTCGAATATTCCTCCTGTAGATCGAAAGCTGGAGCATATACATTACCAGTGGCGGGTGTTTTTTCAGTCCCAGGGCTTTTTTGAAGGTCGGGGACGACGTCGGGGTGGTGTGGTGTATATTTTCCCCCGTCTTCCAGGGGAAACGACGAAGAATGTATACATCAGGATCCCGTATGCACCAAGATCCGCGTTCCTGTGAAAGATTAAGTATGAGGCCAGACGAAGGCGTCGGTGCATATATATATATATATATATAGAGTATAGAGTTCGGCTCCTGAGTAGAGGGACGCGCCCGACTGAAGTCTGGTAGGTACAGTGCCGTTTTAATACATGCTCCTCGTGTGGATCATGTATTGAACATGCAGGGCGTTTGTATTAAAAACAACGATGAGTTCATGCATACATTTGTTCATACATTGATCCCATATATCTTTAATCATCCCATGTATTGAAAGCTGCCCTGTAGCCACTCGCAGGAGCTGCTCGCGGGACCGCCCGGACCTGGCCACGGCGGCCTACGCCCGCGGCGGCTCCCAAGACCGCCAGGCCGGCTCGCAGGGCGGCTGCGGCGCGGGCGCGCCCGGGGTTCGCAGAGCCGGGCCTCCAGTCGCCCATGATGCCGACTTGCCACCACCACTACCTTGGGTAGAAGAGGGAGGAGGAGGAGGAGGAGGAGGAGGAGGAGGAGGAGGAGGAGGAGGAGGAGGAGGAGGAGGAGGAGAGGGGAGGGGGAGGAGGAGGAGGAGGAGGAGGAGGAGGAGGAGGAGGAGGAGGAGGAGGGGGAGGAGGAGGAGGAGAGGAGGGGCGGAGGAGGAGGCGGAGCGGAGGCGGAGGCGGAGGCGGAGGCGGAGGCGGATGGGCGGAGGCGGAGGTGGAGGAGGGAGAGGCGGAGGAGGAGGAGGAGGGAGAGTGAGGAGGAGGAGGAGGAGGGGAGGAAGAGCGGGAGGGGGAGGGGAGGGGGAGTCGGAGGAGGAGGAGAGGAGGGAGGAGGAGGAGGAGGAGGAGCGAGGGAGGAGGAGGGAGGAGGAGGAGGAGGAGGAGGAGGAGGAGGGGGAGGGGAGGCGGAGGGGAGGAGGAGGGGGAGGAGGAGGAGGAGGAGGAGGGAGTAGGAGGAGGACGAGGAGGAGGAGAGGAGGAGGAGGAGGAGGAGGAGGAGGGAGGAGGAGGAGTTGGAGGAGGAGGAGCAGGAGGAGGAAGAGGAGGAGGAGGCGGAGGAGGAGGAGGAGGAGGAGGAATAATAATAATAATACGAATAGTAATAATGATAATACTACTACTAATATTATTATTATTATAAATAATAATAATACTAATAATACTAATAATAATACTAATCATCATAATAATACTACTACTACAAATAATAATACTAATACTAATACTGATAATAATAATACTAATAATACTAATAATACTAATACTACTAATAATACTAATGATAATATTATTATTATTAATAATAATAATACTACTACTAATAATAATGATAATAATAAAAATACTAATAATAACAATAATAATAATACTAATAATAATAATAATAATAATAATAATAATAATAATAATATGATAATAAATAATAATATAATAATAATAATACTAAATAATAATAATAATAAGAAGAGGGGAGGAGGGGATGAGGGGGGGGAGGGGGAGGGGAGGGGGGGGGGAAGGAGGAGGGGGAGGGGAGGGGGAGGGGGAGGAGGAGGGGGAGGGAGGGGAGGGGGAGGGGAGGAGGTGAGGAGGAGGAGGAGGAGGAGGAGGAGGAGGAGGAGGAGGAGGAAGAGGAGGATGGGGGAGGAGGAGGTGGAGGAGGAGGGAGGATGGAGGAGGAGGAGGAGGAGTAGGGGAGGCGGGGGGAGGGGAGGCGGAGGGAGGTGGAGGGAGGGGAGGGGGAGGGGGAGGGGGGGGAGGAGGGTGTGGAGGGGAGGAGGGGGGGGGAGGGGGCGGAGGAGGAGGAGGAGGAAGGGAGGAAGGAGAGGAGGGGGAGGGGGGGGAGGAGGGGTGAGGAGGGGGAGAGGCGGAGGAGAGGAAAGAGGGGGAAGAGGAGGAGGAGGAGGCGGAGGAGGAGGAGAGGAAGAGGAGGAGGAGAGGCGGAGGAGGCGGAGGCGGCGGGGCGGCGAGCGGAGGCGGAGGCGGCGGAGGGAGGCGGAGGGGCGGAGGGGGAGGAGGAGGCGGAGGGAGCGGAGGGAGGAGGAGGAAGGAGGAGGAGGAGGATGAGGAGGAGGAGAAGGAGGAGGAGGAGCGAGAGGCGGGATGAGAGGAGGAGGAGGAGGAGGAGGAGGAGGAGGAGAGAAGAGGAGGAGGAGGAGTAGGAGGCGGAGGAGGAAGAGGCGGAGGGAGGGGGAGGCGGCGGAGGAGGAGGAGGAGGAGAGGAGGAGGAGGGGAGGCGGATGGAGGAGGAGGGAGGGAGGAGGGAGGAGGAGGAGGAGGGGGAAAAGGAGGTGGAGGAGGGGGAGGAGGAGGAGGAGGAGCTTGAGGGGGAGGAGGGGGAGCAGGGGGAGGATGACCATGATGATGATGATGAGGAGGAGGAGGAGCAGGAGGAGGAGGAGGAGGAGGAGGACCTCCCCTATCTTCCTTCTCCCCCGTCCTACCGATAAGAGTGGTGGTGGTGGTGGTGGAAAATTGGCCCATCATTCCAGGCCTCCCCCAGAAGCGGGGCTCGAGCTAAGCGGTGCTTTGGCGATCTCGTAGGGACCGTTCTTGTCTCGACCTTCGTTTCGCAGCAGAGGCAGAAAGAAGTCGGAGCGAAGGAGAACGAGAACGAACCGACCACGAAGAACACCTTTTAGCTCGAGCCCTGCCCAGATGAGTCCGAGCAGGTGGGCTCGGAGGATATTGCCGCATCGCCGATGCATCAGCGATGCGGCTCGATGCGGAGCACGATTTTCTCCACGCCGCCGTCGCCGATGCATCGCCGACGACGCCGATGCATCGCCAACGCATCAGCGATGCATTGGCGATGCGGCGGGATGCTCTGGCAACATCTACTCTTACCCCATCTGGGATGCCTCTACAACATGCCTCCATCCAAGATCGGAGGAAGAGCAACTGCACAAACATACAATGTCTGACCCCCTCGCGGATTTCTCGGATCGGCGCTGGGCCACCCTGGCGGCGTCTCCGGCACCTCCCCCAGGCGCGCTCCGCGCTTTCCAGCCGAACCAGCGAACTTCGTGTGGAGGTCCGGAAGTATATGTGTACGCCGCTTTGCGTCTGCTACGGTCGGCCCGAGGCGAAATATCGAGGTCGGTTCGGGGAGGGTACCCTAAGGTTCCTAAGGTTTGTTGGTTGTTCTTGTGCATCATGGGGGGGGTACCCTTGGATGTTCTGTGTGTTTGGGCCGACGGAGGGTCCCATGTTCTCGAAGGATGCCTTTCTGGCCTAGGTCCGACTGTACAGATGGCTACCATGAGGTCGTCCTGAGAGCCATCTTGGGGCCTCCTGGGCCATCCTGGACGCACTGGGGCCGGCCTTCCCAAGCGGGCCGCGTTTGCGAACACAGTGAGGAGAAGGAGGAGGAAGAGGAGGAGGAGGAGGAGGATCAAACATTGGAGGGGGAGGAAAAACGAGGAGGAGGAGGAGGAGGAGGAGGAGGAGGAGACATCTCATGCCAACCCAAAGAAGCCCTGGGCCGTGCTGCAGGTGGCTGGGGGGGGGGCGACTCAGCAAGGCCCTGGTTTGCCGGTCGACGGTCGAGTGTGTGCTCGCCCTCCCGGGCCTTGCGTGAGGGCGTCCGAGCAAGCTCCCGGACGGCGGCCCTCACGATGGCCCCAGAGACAACGCTCCTGCTCCACTCCTTCTCCTTACAGCGAGCGGCTTGAATAAGAAACACTTGCTTTTCAAAAGGGGCTCGGTCGTTCCTTAGGCTTGCATGCGTTATCTAGAGTTCCTTATGCGTTATTTGTTATTTATCGTTCCTTATGCGTTATGCCTTGGGATAAAAAGGGGCTTCGTTCTTTATATTTATCGTTCCTTAGGTCAGGCCGATGTCTGTATGGAGAACTCCTCCCTGTCGCACCCCGAGGCCAGTTTTTAGGGCGGGTCGGGCGTTTCGCCTGAGGCGTCCTCGCCCTTTATGGTACTGAAGCTTAAGAAGTGCCAACAGAACAGTTTCACAGATGGAAGGCGGGTGGTTTTCAACATGTGGCTCTCGCTTTAGCGCCGCGCGCACTCGTTTAAAACAATTTGCGAACGTTTCACAAGTTGAAGGCGGTTCCTTTTCAAACTGTGGTTCTCGCCTTAGCGCCGCGCACATTCGTTTAAACAAATGCAAGAGGTTCACGGATTGAGGGCGGGTCGTTTTCAACATGTGGCTCTCGATTTTGCTCCGCCCACATTCGTTGTGAAATAATTGCAAGAGCTTCATGGATTGAGGGCGGTGCTTTTTCAAACTGTGGCTCTCGCCTTAGCGCCGCGCGCATTCGTTTTGAAACTTTGCCAGAACTTCACGGGTTCCCATGATCAACGTACCAGAAATGGTGTTTTGGAAGGATTCAGGATTACGCGGGTGCAACAGTTATGTTGATTTGCGGTGTTGAAGTTCCAAACGTGGCGCTCTGGTACGATTCCGGATCATCAAGACGCAGCAGTCAGGTTGATACGTGGCGTTGAAGTCCCGAGAACAATGTTTTGGCCTGCTTCAGGATCTTCAAACGGCTGTCTTCCAACGAGGCAGTTCTTTCAATGGAAATGAAACGTTGTGGGAGGCCATGAAGAGGGAGCTTGGAGGGAGGTTTAGTTCCAACATCGTTGATGACTCTTGGTTTTACACTGGTCCCCCTCCTCCCCCTCCTCATCCTCCCCCTCCTCCTCCTCCTCCTCCTCCTCCTCCTCCTTCTCTTTCTCCTCCTCCCTGCACCCTATCGGCCTCAGATGCGAGTCCCCCACGACCCCAGAGACGGTCCCTTCGTTTCTGCCCGCTGCGCTGTCCCCAGAATTCCCGACCCTCTTCTCCGAGGACGGGCTCAGTGTGCGGTCTCCGGAAGTCTCGACCCTGTTGGGTTTTTCATCCCGAGTCGTTTTTTGACGGTCCTGGGGCCCACTGAGGGCCTCCCCAGAGGCCGAACATAGCGGCAAACATCCCAGCGCGTGTTTGTTCACGGCTCAGCGCGCTGGCCCCCTTCCTTCCTCCCGCGGCCGTCCCTATTTCCCCCCCCCCTATTTCCCCCCCCCTTTCCTCTTGCACCTGGGCCATTCGCCATGCCGTCGCCCGGCTCGCCCGCGCGCGCGTGCGGATTGCTTCTGCCGCGCCGCGACGTAGTCATGCTCTTCACGACCCGAGGGGGCCTGGGAAGGATGCCCTGCGGGCGAGACTTGTGTCCGCATCCACTGCAGCTTGGAGTTTCGGTTTCCCCTCCCCAGAACCCCGAGGCGCACTGGGTATGGATGAGAGTCTGGCCCCTATGTAGAGGCTCGATGGTTGTCCACATCCAGTGCGCCTCGACCTTGCGGTGCCCCTTGCAAGAAAGTCCAAGACGCACTGGATAGTTACAGACGAATCTTAAGTTGGGCCTGTCCCTCTACAGGAGGAGTATTCAAAAACAGTAAGAAATAGCCAGGGGACGATCGTTGGACTATTTTTGCCCACTTGGGGAGCATGTTTTGGGTGTATTTTTTTGGGGTTTCCCCCCAAACTCCCCCTCCTGTAGGGGGACACGCCCGTCTTGGCACAACTCTCGCCCGCGGGCCCCTCTGCCGACAGGCCCCGACTGGCCCGGCGCCGCCGCCCGCGCGGGCTCCCGCGACGGCCCGCCCGGGGGCAACCTCGTGCGCGAGGCGGCGCCGCCGCCCGCGCCCTGGGGGCAGCAGGCGCCGGGCAGGGTGCCCTCGCCCCGGCGAGGCGCCGGCGCGCCGTCGCCCCGTCGTTCCGCTGGCCTCTGCTCCTCGTCCTCCCCGTCGGCCCAGGAGGAGGAGGAGGGGGGAGGAGGAGGAGGGGGGAGGAGGAGGAGGAGGGAGGAGGAGGGGGGGGGGGGGGGAGGGAGGGAGGAGGAGGAGGAGGGAGGAGGAGGAGGAGGAGGAGGAGGAGGAGGAGGAGGAGGGAGGAGGAGGAGGACGAGGAGGAGGAGGAGGAGGAGGAGGAGGGAGGAGGAGGAGGAGGAGGAGGAGGAGGAGGAGGAGGAGGAGGAGGAGGAGGAGGAGGCGGAGGAGGAGGAGGAGGAGGAGGAGGAGGAGGAGGAGGAGGGAGGAGGAGGAGGAGGAGGGGGGGGAGGAGGAGGGGGAGGAGGAGGGGGGGAGGGGGGAATGAGGAGGAGGATGAGGAGGAGGAGGAGGAGGAGGAGGAAGCGGCAGCGTTTGGAGAACACTGTTGCTGGCAGGATGCAGGATAGAGGAGAGGGAGGAAGGGACACTCCTCTTCTCCCTCTTCCCCTCCTGGCAGCCTTCTGGTACAGCCGGACCGAGGTGTAAGATCGAGGTGGGTGCGAGGAGCGTACCCTGGTGTTCTTGGCTTGGTGTCTGTTGGATATTGTGTATCCTGGGGGGTACCCTATGATGTTCTTCAGCTTTGGCTAGCGGAGGTCTTATATTCTTGAGGGACGTCGTTGCGTGCCCCCTTTTCTGTATCAGTCTGTCGCCTCTCGAACCCAACGGGGTGCGATGTAGAATCTCTGGCTAGCATCCCGAGCCGCGTGCAAGGTGTGTGGCAGCGTCGGGGTCATACAAATATGATTAAAGGATATTCTTCTGGCCTAGGTCCGACTGAAGTCACATCAGTATTGTTCCACATGGCCCAGCATCTTCGCTAGATAGCCCTTGTTGTAGTTAGTGGGTTCGACGGGTGGACGGGCGTGCCAGCGTTCGCTGATGCGAGCTCCTGATGCGAACGCAGTTGTTAAGCCTGTGCCAGATCAGGCTAGCAGCCCGAGTCCTCGCCAGGTGCGCCAAGCGCCGTCGCAGAGGCAGCCCCCTCGTGCACCACGGCAGTGCTGGCCGATGGGGGCCAGACGCCTCGTGGGCAGAAGTTCCGTGCCGTCTCTGCGGCCGCGTGCCGAACCCGCAGGCACCGCGCTGCACGTCCTGCAGCGCCAGCGCTGGGGGCCGCTGGCTTGTGCCCACGACAAGAGGGGGGGTCACGACAAGAGGGGGGGAGGAGGAGGAGGAGGAGGAGGAGGAGGACGAGAAGGAGGAGGACGAGGAGGAGGAGAAGGGGAGAGGAGGACGAGGAGGAGGACGAGGAGGAAGACGAGGAGGTGGAGGAGGAGGAGGAGGAGGAGGAGGAGGAGGAGCAGGTGGCTCCGCTGGCGTCTGCCCACCGCGCCCCTCCGCGCCCCGAGCCTTGCCGAGGCCCCTGCCCCAAGGAGCAGGCGGGAGGCGCGCGATGCCCGCTCGCAGGGGCGCAGCGTGCCGCAGGGGACCGCCGCGGCGACACGCCGAGCATTTGCACGAACGAAATCCTCCTCCTCCTCCTCCTCCTCCTCCTCCTCCTCATCCTCGTCCTCATGATGAGGAGGAGGAGGAGGAGGAGGAGGAGGAGGAGGAGGAGGAGGAGGAGGAGGAGGAATAGGGGAGGATGAGGACGAGGAGGACGAGGAGCATTTGCACGAACGAAATGGGTACGGAAAGAACGCACTGTGGGAACGAAAGCACACAGAGGGAACACAAAACACACACACACACACACACACAGTAGGAAACAACAACACACACACGCTGTGGGAAACAAAACAAACACACACACAGTGTGTTTTTTTGTTTCCCACCGTGTCTTGTCTTTTCCCCCCCCCCCCCACTGTGTGTGTGTGGTTTTTGTTCCCACAGTGTGTGTGTGTGTTTTTTGTCCAGTGTTTTTTTCCCACTGTGTGTGTGTGTGTTCTTTTCTCACGGGTACAATGCCCAACAGCAGTTCCTGTTCATTTTGAGCAGGACTCGCTGTCCGCGCCGCCGCGGCCTGTGACCATTTGAGGCAGGAGGCCGCCTGCCCATCAGCGGCCGCTGGTGGTTGGGGGACAACACTTGTTGTGGGGCACTGTGCCCATTCTTTCCGTGCCCCTTTCGGGCGTCAGCAGCTCCCGACCAGGAGAGGCTCGAGCTCTCCGGAGCTCTGGCCGACGCTTCTCGACGCCCCCGTCTTCCGCCCCCGTCTTCGCCCGAGGGGGGGGGGCCTGCAGCAGGAGCTCGCGCCGGATCCCGTGCTCTGGGTCCGACGTCGCCGTTCCCCGGCGGCCCCGTCGAGCCAGCGCGAGCCCCCCGAGCGCGAGCCAGCGGGCGCAGACTTCCCGCCCAGGCCTCCCTTCATGGGGTCAGGAGGAGGAGGACGAGGAGGACGAGGAGGAGGAGGAGGAGGAGGAGGAGGAGGAGGAGGAGGAGGAGGAGGAGGAGGAGGAGGAGGAGGAGGAGGAGGAGGAGCGGGTCGCGCCGGGCAGGGCGCTGCCGCCTCGCGGAGAGGTCCTGCCCGGGCGGCAGGCGCAGGCTCTGCCTCGAATGATCTCGGGGTCGGCAAGGAGGGGGGTGATGACTAGGGGGGTGCGGCTATCGTGGCGGGGGCCATGATATTTCCCCAGATTTCACGGCGCCGCTTCGTATTTCTTGACGTCCCTGGACCCCCCGCTGGGCCGCGCACATGCCGCCGGTCATGATCTGCACCCCCCCTCTTGGACACCCCCCTCTCTTGGCGGCTCCCGATGATAGGCCTCCGACGGATGTTGGCGGGGAGCCGGGGGGAGGGGAGAAGTGGGAGGGGGCTCGGCGCCCAGGCGCAGGACCTGGAAGAAGAACACCCAGCATCAACGCATCGGCCGCGAGCGAGGGGAGGAGTGAGAACGAGAAGGCCTGCCCAGAAGGCGTCGGCAGGCTTCTCAGAAGCCCTCGCGCCATCGGAGAAACCGTCTCTGTCTTCGGCGAAGGCTCGGAAGACTTCTGCGAAGGCGCGGCCGCTCCTGAGACGCCCCGCCGCCTTCTGAGAAGGCTGCCCCATCTCACTTGCCCCCGGGCCCACCGCCAAAAATTGGGTCCGAGGAGGGCCGCGCTGCATCGCCGATGCATCAGCGATGTATCGGCGCGATTCATCGCCGACGCGGAGCGATCCTCTGACCCCATCTCCTCGGACCCAATGTGGGACGCCGCCATCTCCGCGCTGCGAGAAGGAGCATCGCGAGCCCGACGGGAGTGCTTGTTTGCCGTCTTTGTTCTTCGTCCCGAGGGCCTCCCTCTGCCCGGGGTGCCCCAGGCCCAGGGGCCTTCCGAGAAGGGCTCGGGATTGAACAGCCGGTTTCGGATGCTCCTCCTGTGAGGTCAAATTCTGATGTTTCCCTGGTGCGGTATCCAGCTCAATCCGGCTTAATCCCGCTCAATCCGGCTCAGTCCCGTTTAATCTGGCTTCCATTCCCGCTTAATCCACGTCCAAATATGGCGTAGCAGCCCCCCCATGAGGCTTACGCAATCCTCCGTAATCCTTCAGACGAAGATCTCCCAGTAGCTGCCCCCCAAGCCGCTCTCCGGAAAAGGGGTCCAGACCATTCGGC
Source organism: Prorocentrum cordatum (assembly GCA_963575745.1). Taxonomy (NCBI): domain Eukaryota; class Dinophyceae; order Prorocentrales; family Prorocentraceae; genus Prorocentrum; species Prorocentrum cordatum. The sequence goes on from CAUYUJ010011281.1 coordinate 386,441, forward strand.
ACACTACGCTGTGACAGGAACTGCAGCGCCAGAGTTCTGGGTGTCCTGAGAGGCCTCGCCGCGCCAGCGGACCAGGGCTACGGCCTCGGGTTCGGCGCCCAGGCGCAGGACCGAAGAACACCCCGCATCGACGTACGAGAAGGAGAAGGCCTTCTCACAAGGCGACGGACTTTTTCGGAAGTCATCGCGCCTTCCGAGAAGTCTTTTGCGTTTTCGGGGAAGGCTCAGAGAAAGCTTCTCAGGAGGCCGGGGGACGTCTGGACCTTCTGAGAAGGCCCGCCCCTTCTCGCTTCCTCCCCCGGCGCGCCGCCGAACGTACACTTTTAGAGGTCCGTGCGGAATTCTCGGGTCGACGCTGGATCCCGCTTGCGGCGCCTTCGGCGCCGCCCCTGGCGCGCTCCGCGGCTAGGGGGAGGGGGCCAGGCGACGGCGTAAGACATCCGCGAGGACCTCCGCACGTTTCTGTTGACTCAGTTTTGGGTCTCCGAGGAACGCTCGTCGAATGCGTACGCAACTGGCAGCAACCAGAACGTCGGCAACGTCGTCACCGACCGGCGGACCACGTACGTGGCGCAGCCGCCAGGCGGCAGGTCGCAGATCTCCTTCGGCTGAGTGCGGCCCGGAGGCCCACCGCTGGCAGCACGTCAGCCGAGGCAGGGCGAGATGGTCAGCTCTCCCAAGTGGGGCCAGGGCAGATGTGGCCGGAGGATCGTGCCGCATCTCCGACGCGCCATATCGCCGATGCATCGGCGATGAAGGCGCGATGTGGAGCCGCTATCCCATCTAGGGGGGTGTCTAGCAGAGACCTGCCCAGAGCCCTGCCAGAAGGAGCAGAGCCCTTTCTGAGCGCCCCCCCCCACACTGCCTTCTCAGAGCCCCCGAGGAGGAGCCTCCGTGTCAGATCCCCCCCCGACCAGGAGAGCATGTGCCCTCCAGGAAGGAGCCCTCCATGATGGCCCTGTTTTCCACCACCACCACCACCGCCCGGGGGAGGGGGTCCTCCTCCTGCTCCTCCTCCTCCTCCTCCTCCTCCTCCTCGTCCTCCTCCTCCTCCTTCCCCCCTCCAACTTATGGTGGTGGTGGTGGAAAACATGCCCATCACTCCAGGAAGGAGCCGTGGCGAAGTTTCCTCGGGGTGTCCCGTCCGGATGGCCCCTCTACTCGCCGTGCCACGGCATCTGCTCGACTGTGCGAACGTGTCGTGCAGGTCGTCGTCGTCGTCGTCGTCGCCGTCGTCGTCGTCGTCGCCGTCGCCGTCGCCGTCGCCGTCGCCGTCGCCGTCGCCGTCGCCGTCGTCGTCGTCGTCGTCCGTCGTCGACGACTACACGGACCACGTCAGAGGGGGGGCGGAGGACTGACTGGGACCCCTTTGCCCACGACGACGAACACTGGAGGAGTATGGAATCGATATACATCCAGAGGTCTAAGTGAGGCGCCCCTGCGCACCCGCCGTTCCCTGCACGGGACGCCCTGGGGGGCGACGTCGGCGCCGCTCCGCTCCGCTCCTCGCCGAGCCCCTGGCTGGGCCTGAGTCTGTCAGGTATACGCGCTTCGTCGCATGCTCCCGGCAGTCGGTGTTGCCCGGCCAGATCACGTATGGGGGGGTCTGGGGAGGAGGAGGAGGAGGAGGAGGAGGAGGAGGAGGAGGAGGAGGAGGAGGAGGAGGAGGAGGAGGAGGAGGAGAGGAGGAGGGAGGAGTCGGGGGCGGCCAAGCGGGGGTTAATGATGAGGGGGGGGGGACATCATGGCGTGGGCCACGACCTTCCCTCTGATTTCCTGGCGCATCTCCTGGTGTCATTCCCCCCCCCCTCTCCTGGTGCCGCGCACGTGCCGCCGGCCATGATCTGCGCCCCCCCCCCTCGGACGGACGCCCCCCTCCTGGCCGCCCCCCTCTCGGATGCAGGGGGGGAGCAGCGGGCACGCTGCGATAGGCACGCAAGAAGGCGGGGGGGGGGCCAGGGCCGGCGGGGCGAGGCACGCGAGCGGGCAAGAGACACACAGCACACACCACACAGCACACACCACACACCACACACCACACACCACACAGCACACACACACACACACCACACACCACGCACCACACAGCACACACCACACACCACATACCACACGCCACACACAACACACACACACACACACCACACACACACACTTACACACACTTACACACACTTACACACACACACGCACACGCACACACAGAACACACAACACACAACACACAACACACAACACACACACACACACACAACACACACACACACAACACACACAGGGCAGGGGCAGGGCGGCCACGCGCAGAGGGGTGGGAGCCAACACACAGGGCAGGGGCAGGGCCGGACACGTGCAGAGGGGGGTATGTCCAGGCCTCCCGGATGGTGTCGGAGCAGATGGGGTCAGAGGGTCGCGCCGCATCGCCGATGCATCGGCGATGCATCAGCGATGCGGCTCGATGAGGGTCCCGTGTTTCCCCACGCCGACGTCGCCGATGCATCGCCGACGTCGCAGGGGGATTCTGCGACCCCATCCAGTCGGACCCCATCTAGGAGGCCTCGATGTATGGGGGGGGCGGCTTCTCAGAAGGAGGCTGCTACCTCTTAGACGGCGCGGGCTTTGTCTGTAGATGTAAGGCCCGCGCCTTCGAAATAGCAGCCTCCGTCGGAGAAGCCTTCCTCCCTCTCCCGACCCCCCCCCCCTGCGCGCCGCCACCGGGGGGAGACAGCAGGCAGGGAGCAGGGGCATGACCGACCTGAGGGTCAACAGGCTTACGCCACTGCCAGATATCACACTCGTGCCTTGATGCCAGACCCCCGCGACGTCGTTTTTTTTCTCAACGTGGGCCCCCCGATGCCTGAAAGAGCGTGTTCTACCGCTGCTGGCGGAAAACGGGGGGGGGTCACTACCGGTTCGAACCCCTCCCCCCCCCCCCCGTCCGGAAAACCTGGGGGGGGTCACTACCCGTTCGAACCCCTCCCCCCCCCCCAGCTCATCATGAAAAGGGGGGGGGTCACTACTGGTTCGAACCCCCCCCCCCCTCGAACTCGAAAACTGGGGGGGGTCACTACTGGTTCGAACCCCCCCGACCCCCCCTCGAACTCGAAAACCGAGGGGGGGTGCGGACAGTGGTGGGGACGGTGGTGGTGGGGACAGTGGTGAGGGGACAGCGGGACAGTGGTGGGGACAGTGGGACAGTGGTGGGGACGGTAGTGGTGGGGACAATGGTGACCACAATGGTGGGAACAGTGGGGAAAGTGGGACAGTGGTGGGGACGGTGGTGGTGGTGGGGACAGTGGTGTGGGGACAGTGGGAATGTGGTGGAAACAGTAGGACAGTGGAGGGTACAGTGGTGGTGGGGACAGTGGTGAAGGCGGTGGCGAGGACGGCGGTGGGACAATGGGACAGAGGTACAGTGGGGACAGTGGTGGGGACAGTGGGGACAGTGGTGGGAACAGTGGGACAGCTCAGTGGTTCGACGAAACGGTAGTGACCCCCCCCTCCGGTTTTCGAGGGGGGGGGGTTCGAACCGGTAGTGACCCCCCCCCGGTTTTCGAGTTCGAGGGGGGGGTTGGGGAGGGGTTAGGGGAGGGGGGGGGGGGTTTTGCCGGGGGAAGGGGGGGGGGGTCCAGCAGGGGGGGGGGGATTTTCGGAAGGGGGGGGGGGACTCCCAGGTTCCGGAGGAAAAGGGCGGCAATTTTCCACAGTAAAGCGGCGGTGGATCACGCTCTCCCCGAGGTCTGGACCCCTTCCCGGAGACAAGTTTTCCACGCGGACTCGCGTTTCCACCCGACCCTTGTCGGGGCCCGCACAGGCGAGCAGCCCGAGGGCCGCCCCGGAGCTGCGTGACGTCGAGCGCCCCCCAGCAGAGAAGCACCTCTCGGAACCTCCCCCCCGACAAAACGACGTCCGAACAAGGAACGACGTGCTGCGCAAACCTTCGGCCGGGAGCCTTGGGACAGCGTGTCGCTGCGCCGCTTCTGGCCCCCCGAGGGCCGCCCGCAGCTGCGTGACGTCGAGAGCCCCCCCGCAGAAGCACCTCTGGGAACCTCCCCCAACAAAAAAACGACGTCCGAACAGGGAACGACGTGCTGCACAAGCCTTCGGCCGGGAGCCTCGGGACGGCGTGCCGTTGCGCCGCGTCTGGCCCTCTGCGCTCCGACGGAGGCATCTGTACACCACCACCGTGCCAGGCCAGGGCCGTCCTGGGCCCCACAGTCGGGGCGCTGAAGAAGAAACCCTTCTCGTTGGGGAGGGGCTCAGCATTCCTTGGTTGTTTCACAGCTTGCCGTAGGTTTTCCTCAGGTTTCCGATGGAGAATCGAACTTTGGCCGATGGGAAAAAGGGGCCTCGTTCCTTGTTTAGGGTTCCTTAGGTCAGCGCCCCGACTGTAGGATGGTGTACAGACCCTCCTGGCCTCGCACCGTTTCCTCAAAAATGTCCCTTGAAAATGGAAACGGCCAAACAACGGCGACCGGAAACGGCAACAGGAGTGGAACCGGAGCCGGAACCGGACAAAAAACGGCGACGGAACCGGTAAAAAAACGGCGTTGGAACCGGCAGAACAAAACGGCAAAACGGAACCGGTGAAAACACGGCCGTGTCCTTTCCAGGGCCCTTTTAAGTCCTGGCCTCGGCCAGGAGGGCGTACACGCCATGCCAGGGCGTACACGCCTGCCTTCTGCGTATGTGCGCTGCTGCGCGACGCGCTCTCCGCATCCCGGCCCCCGGGGCCTCCACGCTCGCCGAGCCTCTCCGCGCCCCCCCGCCCCGGGGAGCGCAGCGGCGCGCTTCTTCCGCCTGCAAGGGCCGAGCGCGTCGCCGGGGGCGGCCGCGGCGACACGCTGAGGCAAAAGTAGCCAAAAAATGTGAAACAAACAATTGTCGGGGGATTTTTTTTTGAGTATTGTTTTGCCTTTTTGGGGTATTTTTCGGGGGGTGTTTTTAATTTTTCGTCGAAGATCTCCCTGTAGGGGGACAGGCCCGACTTAAGACTAGACGTAAGAGTGACCTTTCGCCGGCGTGACCCCTGGTGCGGGCCCAGTGGGGCCCCCCCAATCGCCGAACGCGATGCGATCGTAACGTCTTGCGCGCCTGTGTTCGGTGCCCCCGCGGCCCCCGGAAAGCCGCGCACCAGAGGTCACTCTTACCCAGGGTCACTCCTGCGTGTAGCGGGCAGTTCCTGACTGCAGGCGGCGGCGTCGTCGACGTCGTCGTCGCCCTGCCCCTTGCTTCGACACTTCGGGAGCTCCGCGCAGACTTCTTGGATCTGCGCTGGACCTCCCCTCCCCTGTGCGCGGAGCGGGCCATGGGCGGCGCCGGAAGCGTCGCCAGGAGGGGCCCAGCGCCGATCCAAGAAATCTGCACCCAGCTCTGACAGTGAATGTTTACGCAGTTCCTTCCAGGGCTGGAGTTAGACGGTGTTCTGACGCTATCGTTGACCGCTCTCGTTCTGATCTCGCCTTCCAGCAGCGGCGGAACGAAGGCAGCACGACAACGGCAGCACGCTGCTTAGCTTTAAAAGCTGGGCATGTCCTTCTACAGGGGGAAACTTAACACATAGTTTTTAAATATTATGGGGACGATTTGTCGCTTGGTTTTGTCATTTGTTGGTTCTAAGTCCTCCGACATCTTCCTGTAGGGGGGCATGCCCGACCCAAGTCCCAACTCGAGCCCAGGCTGTTCCTTCCCCCACCTCTCAGGAGGGGGGAACAAAAAACACACGGACTCAATTATCGGGGGTGGGCAGAACCCCCAACAGGGACACGTCGATCAGTGGATTGTCCGTTTTCGGTTCTCGAGAGGGCGCCGTGGCCGTTATTTTCCAGGCTTGCGCCCACCAGGTTTGGGCCTCAGGTCGTTTTCACTAAACCACGTTTTACTAAAGGGGGATTTGTCCATCCCCGAAATTCATCGCCGACGTCCAGGAAGATGTGGGAAACTAGGGGGAAGTGGGGGGGGGAGGGCGACGAACACCCAGAACAGAGGGGAACCTGTATGGGGATCTCCTGTCATGTGTGTCTCTATGTGTGTGTGTGTGCCCTTGTAGAGGAAAAAGAAGTATGCACATGCACCGATTCTGGCCAGGCCCATCCTGAGCCCAGGATCGGTGCATACGCCCTCCGACCTTGGCCAGGAAGGCATATGCACCGATCCTGGGTCAAAAATGGGCCTTGCCAGGATCGGTGCATGTGCATAGTTCTCTTCGCCCGACCTTGAACCCCCTTGCACCTCCTGCGCGCCGCCGCCGACCGCGGGCACACGCACCGCGGGGCGGCGGGGCGCGGAGCGCCCCCGCTCGCGGGGGCACGCCGGCTCTCCTGCGCGCCGCCTTGCCACGATCCGCGCAGGCCCCTCTGCGAGCGGCCGCGGCGCGCGCGTCGCGACGCGGGAGGAGGAGGAGGAGGAGGGGGTGGAGGAGGAGGAGGAGGAGGAGGAGGAGGAGGAGGGGAGGAGGGAGGAGGAGGGAGGAGGGAGGAGGGAGGAGGAGGGAGGAGGGAGGAGGAGGAGGAGGCGGGCGCTGGACGTCAGCCACGCGCAGAAGGGGGGGGGGCGCGTCTTAGAAGCACCCCTGCTTCTCAGAAGGCGCGGGCCGTATCTACAGATGTGAGGCCGCTGCCGCCTCCTGAAGAAGCAGTCTCCTGCTAAGAAGCCCTCCCCCCTCTCTCCGCCCCCTTGTGCGCGCCGCCAAGGACGAGCAGCTCCCCGACCTCCTTCTGCCGGGTGGGTCCCAGACTTAAAGTCGGGCCTGCCCCAGTACAGGGGGAATCTGCAAAAATAGCCAGAACAGCTAGTCTGGGGGCGATTCGGGAGCCTTGAGACGGGGGTCAATGCACACGGGGGTCATCCAGAGCGCCGGATCTTGCAGGATCCTGCAGGGACAGGGTCGCATTGACCCGGGTTTGGGTGCAGGATCCTGCAGGTTCGTGCAGGATCCTTCGCATTGACCCGGGTTTAGGTGCAGGCCCCTGCAGGATTTGCAGGATTCTGCAAGGCCTGACTGACCCGGGTCTGAATTGACCCGGGTCAGAAGATCCCCGAGCGATTTTTTGTGATCATGTTGTTTGGGCATTTAGGTTTTTGGGGGGATGTGTTTTACTTTTCGTCTAAACTCCGCCTGTAGGGGGACACGCCCGACCTTATCACAGACCCCCTCGCGTCGTAGCAGAAGTCAGGTGGCTCGAGGGACAGCTGCACAAGCAGAAGCTCTACCACGGAGCCCCGCGAGGAGTTCTTGCATCTGTGCCGGGGCCTCCCGGCGGCGCCTCCGGTGCTGCCCCGTGGCGCGCTCCGCGCGCCAGGGCGGGGAGGGGTCCAGCCCCGATCCGAAACATCCGCGTGGATTTTCAACAGATTTTGCTCGTGTAGCTTTCTCCTTCGGCTCCGTTTCGGCTTTGGGGGCCCTTGCTGGGCCGCGGGGCCGTCAAACGGACGAGGCGGGACGAGAAGCCCGTCCCTGGGGGAGGGCTCCGGACGTCTGGGGATCTGCGTCATGAGCAAGTTATGACGTTGGGGGTCTGGGTCTTTTTGGGTCGGACGATGGGGAGCAACAGTAACGAAACTTGCTGCGTGCAGCTGGTCCCGACCCCGCCTCTGGGCGCTTCCCTCGATGCGTTGGCGCTGGGGGAAACAGCCACCTGATCTGATTCGCCATACCCCCCTTTGACTGCACCCCCTTTCGTCTGCTCCGAATCTCGTCTCGGCATCACCTGGATGTGCTTCGACGATGCGTGCGTCGGTCCCGCACGGGCGACGCGCGCGGTGTCAGAAATTTAGTAGTAGGCCTTGATCTGCATATCTTGTATGTATACATATATTTATATATATATATATGTACACGATGCACAGGCTTTGTGGCGGGCGCATGGGTAAGAACACTTGCGTATGTATGCACACACACATATACATATATATATATATATAGATATATGTATGTATATGTATATGTATGTGTATATATATATATATATATATTGAGATACCGCCACCGTACTAATCAAGGTTCCCGAGTTGGCCTCTTCGGTGTCTCTCGAGGCCGCTCTCAAGCCGTTTTGGGGGCCTCCTGGGCCGTCTCGGGGCCCTCTGGGGCCGTCTTGGTCCTTCCTGGCGGTTTTGGGGCCTCTTGGGGCTGTTCTGGGGCAGTCTGGGGGCCCAGTTGGGCTGTTTGGGGGCCCTCTTGGGCCGTCTGGAGCCCCTCCAGGGACCCGCTTGGAGCGTCTTGGGGCCCCTCTTGGGCCGTCCTGGGCTCGTCGTTGGGCTCGTCTTTGGGCCCATTTCGGGCCATCTTGGAGCGACCTCGGGGGCCCCTTCGGCCGTCGCGCGCGCTCTGGAGACCGAGACCTGAGGACAACTCATGATTTTCTCCTTCCAGGGGAACCCGTTGGGCCGTCGAATGGCCATGTTGGGCCCTTCATGGGCCATCTTGGGCCTATCGCGGCAGTCTGGTCAGGAGTCCTTATTTATGTCCTCAGGAAATGGGCCCGACGGCCGGTCTGGTGGCTATGTGGCCGCCTTCGCCGTCCCATCGCCGCCTCGTCGCCGTCCGTCGTCTGGGTTTGATGGCCCGTCTGGCGGCTATGTGGCCAAAGGCGCCGCCCTGTCGCCGCCCACCTCGTCTGAAAGAAGTTAGGATCTACCACCCCACTCCCGGGTTTCTTCCCCCCTGGGATAGTACAATTTGCATGTGGGTTCGGCGCATCGTTCGTTTTGAGCACGGACTCAGATCATGCCAGATGGACCCCTTATCGTCCCCTCATGCCTGTCCAATGTTATTATGCGCGATCTCTTGCGTAGCAACAGTCATACATTAAGACTAATCCCTTGCAGCAAAACAAAATAACAAAGTCGACACGTGCGGGTCGGCGCGCGCGAATGCAGAATGTGTTCGAAATCCGCAGGTTTCGTAAGTTTTTCAAGGTCGAGTTCCCGGAGAACATTTACAGCAACCGATGGTTCTTCAATTTGACCTTCGAAGAATCTGCGCGCGCCCTTGCGACATTTCACGACCACCATAGGTGTTCAACATATAAGCGGGCCCCTCACGCGCGCATGTCGGAACCAGTCGAACGGCCTTGTGCGCTTGCTGGGGGGCACGATCCTTGTCAAAGGCTACCATGCGGGCAACTCGCGCACGTCGGCCGCGCGCGCATGTCGAAATCCTTTAACCTTCATCGTCGTGATCAACATCGGCGCCGTCATTGGCTTTGCTGTTGTCATCGTCATCATCGCTACCAGCATCGTTGCTATCATCATCTTCTCTGCCGTTTTCGACGTCGCCATGATGACGCGCCCACCCAAGTCACCGACTCGCAGTGAAGCCCGCGCGCCAGCGCGGCTTGCGAGACGCGCCGGGAATTCCCCAGCGGTAGCGCCTCCGCGGCCGCGTCGGTCGCGCCAGACCGCTGCGCGCTAGCCAGCGCGCGCTAGCGCTGCCGCAGCGATGCGCCAGCCAGCGCCAAGCAATCATCGCAATCGCTGCCGCATGTGTTTTGCAAACCACTTTGCGCGTGGGCGGGTGGGATGATTGCGCGAGCAGTGGGGTGATATCTTAATTCGAGCAACAATTCATTGCACCATATCGTGAAAATTTCCGTAACAAGTGCCCCCCCCCGCCTCCATGTACGTACGATGTTTTCATCGTTCGTTGCATGTATAATGTGAACTCGTACTGTCATGGTGGGATCCGCTACCGCCCCCCCGCCTCATCCTTGTTTAAACTATTATGTGCGCGCAGTCGTTTATCACAAACCACTAATGTCCAACAGCCCCGTTTCAACAAACACTTTCTTTTTGCAACACATAGGGCAAAGTCGATCAGCGCGCGGCGTCTCGCGCGCATGTCGAACACATTTAACATCTGCTTCTGGTTTTCGCACGGGTTTCATGTCGGAACCCCAGAATCCATATACAACGATGCTGGTACTGCAACATGGTTTTTCAATGAGGTTCGCGCGCTCTTGCGATTTTTCACGAACACCATACGTGTTTGCTCCGACATCTCTCATCACATTCAACCAAAAGGGCCTCTCGCGCGCATTTCGGAATCATTCCAACAGCCTTGCGAGCTGGTTGGGGGGGCGCGGTTCCTGTCAAAGGCTACCATGCGGGCCACTCGCGTCCATGGGCCGCGTGCGCATGTCGAACTCTTCCCAAGACCTTCCTCACCGACGGGTGGACACCACCATCGTCACTGGGGTCAGCATTGGCACCGTCATGGTCGTCACCACCATTTTTGCGATTATCTCAACGTGTGTGCTGCTGCCGACCTCGCCATGATACCGCGCCCGCCCGAGTCACCGACTCGCACGGACGTCACGGAAGTGCCCGCGTGTCAAGGCGGCCCGGCTTGCGACACACACGCGCTGGAAAGTCAGCAGCGGTCTGCTTTCGCGCGAGTTTGCGAGAGCCAGCGCCGCCACAGCGATGCGCCAGCCAGCGCCAAGCAGTCATCGCAATCGCCGCCCCATGGAGGTTGGCAAACCAAGGTGCAGGTGGGTGGGTGCGAGGATTGCGCAAGTTGTGGTTTTGACGATCCAAGTTCTTCAAAATTAATTGCGCCATGTGTGCTGCACCACGTCGACTGCAACACATAGATTGCATTACATGGTTCTCGTTCTGAAATATTAATGATCTACGACCCCTCTAGCCACCTCCGGTTGTATCGTCTCCCCCTGGGGTAATGCACATGCGATTCCGCCCCGTCGTTCATGTTGAACATAAATTTAAACCATCCCAGGAGCTCCCGGTATGCCCCCGTCCAAACACACCTGATCCATGTCAAGTAATATTGTGCGCGCGCGCCCGATTACCCAAATCAGCAGTTCTCCAAGCCCCTTGCAAACGTAACAAAGTCCAAACGCGCGCATCGTCGCGCGTGCCTGCCGGAGTTGTGCAAACACCGCTGGTTCCATAATACTTTCAAGACTGAGTTTCTCGAAAACGACAAACCCATTGCTTTTGCAATTTGTTTTTCAGTAAGTCTGCGCGGGGATTTTGATATTTTTTTGGGGGCGAAGCATTGTTCTTTGAGTTATCTTGTTCATCACATGCGACCAAGCGTGCCCGTCGCGAGCGCATTTCGGATTCAATCGAACGACCTCGCGCGCTGGCTGGGTGGACACGGTCCCGATCAAATGCTACCATGCGGGCCATTCGCGCCCATCAGCTGGGCGCGTGCATGTCAAATTTCCCCACAAGTTTCATCACCGTCACGTCGACACGATCATCGTCATTGGCGTGACCAGCGTCGGCGCCGTCATTGGCTCTGTCGCATCATCGTCATCATCACTCCTACCATCGCTACTTTCATCATCGTGTCTGCCGTTCTCGACAGCGCTATGATACGCCGCCCGCCCGAGTCACCGACTCGTATTGAAGTGCGGGCGCGTCAGCGCGGCCTGCGGAACGCGTTGGGAAGTCCCCAGCGGTCAGCGCTACCGCGGCTGCGTCGGTCGCGCCAAACTAGTAGGCCGCTGTGCGCAGCAGCCTTTGCGCGCTAGCGCGGCGGCGCATTTTTAAAATGTGGTTCTCGCTTCAGCGCCGCTTTCTCGTTTGAACTATTTCCAGAATGGTGGCTCTTGCCTTAGCGCCACTATGGCACGCTGGCACGAATGGAGGGCGTGTTATGTTTTGTTTCCCCAAAGCTATATTTTGAACGTGATGTTTATCTACAGCATGTGACCATTCATTTCACATTTCGCAATTGCTGCACGGATCGATTGCGTATCCTTTTCACATCGGGCTTTCTCTTCGAGATTTGTTTGTATTTGTTTTGGGCCAGTCATTTTGCCTGGTATAAGGTTTGCACGGATTCAGGGCGGCTCTTCAAAGCGGGGTCTCGTTGGACAAATCCTTGGGCTTCGTGATCCCACCTCGTCGCCGCCATTTCAGCTAGGAGCATGACCGCTGGGCCTTCAAAACGGGGCTTTCGCCTGAATTGCAAAGCAAGTGGGCGCTCGTCTTGAAACGAGGCCCGGCCTGAATTGCCACGGAAGCGGGCTCCCGCCTGAATTGCAATGCGAGTTGGCGCCGCAGTGGAGAGGAATTCCAGTGATGGCTTAAGAGGAGGGGACTTGGAATGGGTGGGCGCACCGTCGGCACACCCGCGGGTCACACCTCGCGGGGGCTTCCGCTGGCGTGCGCCTGCCTGCTCCACGGCCTCCCGTCCGCAGCGCCCCGGCGGCCCGCGCCCGCGCGGAGAGAGGCCCCACGCTGCGGCCCAGTGTGCTCCCCTGCTGTGGGCCCTGGCTGGGTTGAGCGGCTTGCGCTGAGCGCGTCCGCCCCTCCTCTCTCTTTTCCTCTGCTCCTTTGGCCTGCCAGGCCACCGTCCGAGGGACGCTAAAAACATCCGCCACCAGCCCTGGCCAGGTCCATCCTGGGCCCTGGATTGGTGCACGGACCTCCAGGCCTGCGCAGGCTGGGAGGGCCTGCGCACCAGCCCAAGGGCGCCCAGGATGGGCCTGGCCAGGGCTGGTGGTGGTGGTGTTTTGCTTGGATAGGAGGCCACGTGCGAACCCTACCCCACCTCCCCACGATTTCGAAGGGGGGAGGCGGGGTTCACTTTGTTCGGGACCTCCCGAGGGAAGCGAAACCCACCTTCCACCTTAGAAATCGTGGGGAGGTGGGGTAGGGTTCGCATGTGGCCTCCTGTTGGAGCTCTCCTCCTTATCCCCCCCCCTCCTCCCTGCCCCCCTGCCCGCCTCCCGCGACGACGTCCTCCGATGCTGCTCTCCGACGACGCCCAGCCCTCGCCGCCCGCCGCCCCGCGCGCGCGAGCCGAGGCGACGACCAACGCCGAGGTGGGGCGACAGAGCCCGTTCAAGGACCTGCTGCGCCTGGCCTCGAAGAAGGACCCCCTCCGCGCGCCACGCTCCCTCGGGTGTCCCATCGGCGACCCCTCCGTGGCCCTCGGCGGCCTCCTCCTCCTCCTCCTCCTCCTCCTCCTCCTCCTCCTCCTCCTCCTGCGTCGGCTTGCTGCTCCTCCCCCCTCCCTCTCCCCTCCTCCTCCTCCTCCTCCTCCTCCTCCTCCTCCTCCTCCTCCTCCTCGTCTTCCTCTTCCCTCTCCTCTTCCTCGACGGTGGCGGCGACGACGACCTCCTGCCTCCTCCGTGTTCCCCCGGCCTCATCGTCCTGCCTGCGCCTCCACCTCGGCCGCCTCCTCCGTCCTCCTCCCTCCTCCCTCCATCCCCTCCGACGGCGACGACGTCAAGGACGACGACGACGGTGATGTTGCGGTCGATGTCGGTATCCTTGTCGCCAATGACGAACGACGTCGTCAACAAACGACGTCGTCGACGGCGTCATCGTCAACTTCCACGTGGATGTCGACGATCTCCCAGATTTGCTGGCAAGTTCCACTGCTCAGCACATCGCGTTTGTATGCCTTGCCATCGCGTTTCTACGACTCGCGGTGCGCGCGCCTCGTTGTGCTCGTCTGTCCGGGACTCGCGCGATTGGGATTGCCTTCCTGGGGGCAACAGATTGCTCCGCCCAGGGCGCAGCTTTCTTGGACTCCGGTAGGCCGTGGATCTGGATGTACTCGGGCCCCCCTGGGCGTCTTCTGAGCACCCTTCATGGGGCGGCCCCGGAAACGGCAGGGCCGATTTTTCACCGTTTCCAGAATGTCTTTTGAAAATGGAAGCAGCAAAAAAACGGCGACCGGAAACGGCAAAAAAAATGCTCCAGGATTGGAATTGGAGCCGGAACCGGTCAAAAAACGGCGCCGGGACCGGCAAAAATACGGCGTCGGAACCGGCAAAAAAAAGTAAAACGGAACGGGTAAAAAATACACGGTGACACCCTTTTCCCCCACCTCAACCGTCTCCAGGACCCTCCCCCCCCCCTTCGACAGTGAATGTCGGGGTGGGGCGGCGGGGCGGGGTGCGACCCCCCCCCTCCCCCGCCGCCAGAACACGACGACGGCAACCAGGAGGAGGAGGGAGAGGACGACGACGACGACGACGGCGGCGACGTCGAGCACGAGGACCACGGCGACGACGACGTGTCCGCCCGCCCAAGGCGGTGCGCCCCTCCCGCCCGACCGACAGACCCTTTCTTCGACACTGGCGCTTGCGAGGGCGAGGGCGAGCGACGACGAGGACGGCGACGTAGCCCGAACCTCCGGCTGACGCGCCGCCGACGACGACGAGGACGGCGACTGCGATGGCGACGGCGAGCCACGGCGACCGCTCGGGCGATCGACTTGTCGAAGACAGCAACAGCAATCATGCCCATACTCTTCGCCCTTCATTGTTCGCGTGCCGCTCAGCATGTATATCCTTAAGCTGTCGATGTCCGCCCTCGTCGTCTTCGATCGTCTTCCTCTTGGGGTGTGTACCTTCTTTGCCTGTCACGAGCAGATGGAGCGGCCGCTAAAGCTTGCTCACAGCACATCTCTCGACGCGGAGATACCTATATGTGCATCTCAGTATCATGCTATGTTTCGCCAGGGAGCTCTGTCTATGAGCATCTGGGCGCCAGCGCGAGTCCGCGTAGACGCAATGCGCGGCACTGACGACGACAGCGGCGACTTCAACGACGTCCTCCTCATCCTGTGGGCAGGACATCTCTCAGGAGAGACGAGGGAAACACACATAGGATAGCGAGGGGAAGTTCGTCTCGCCGTTTTGCCCGCGGCAACTCAGGCAAGCGCGCATGGCGTTTCTATGCCCGTTCCCTGTCCTGCCACCCGCAGCGCCTGTTGGCATTTTGGGTGCCCAAGTGCAACGCCAGTTTCACCGTGATAGCAATGTGTGTGAGCTTTAGTGCGAGTGAATCTGAGCGCGAGTGATCTGAATGTGGGCGTGTCGGAGTGTGAGTGGGTCCAGGGATGATTGAGCTTGGGTGTGGTAGCCAGTGTGAGTAACAGTGGGTCTGGGTATGGGTGCGTCTGAGTGCGAGCGAGTTTCAGTGTGAGTGGGACTAAGTGCGAGTGAGTCTGTGTGTGGGTTAGCAACAGTTTGCGTGAGATGCGTTCGCGTCAGAGTATCACTGAGCTCGGGTGCGAGGTAGTCTGGCCATGCGTGAGTCGGAACGCGGGTGAGACTGAGTGTTGATGAGTCTGAGTGTGAGTCGTACCAGGTGTGAGCGAGTCTGAGTTTTAGCGAGTCTGAGTATGGGCGAGTCCGAATGTGATGAGTTGGCCTAAGGGGGGAAGATGTGCTGGTGAGTACACTGCAGACCCATGCCAGGAGACACCCGGCTTGCCTCCTGGGTGCCCAGTTTCTGGGTTTCATTGGTTTTGCTGTGGAGCGGGCGATGTTCCCGCACCAAAAAAGAATAGGCGTCTTGGGGTCGCAGGGTTGTTTTTTTCGTGGAAGGTTTCTTCTGGTCGGCCCTCCTACAGTAAGTCCGAGTGCGAGCGGGTGCGCCGGTGAAGGTGTGAGTGAGCGAGGAACACACAAGTTTAAAGAACAATCTGGGGGGTGGCAGAGACAAGCGAACAGCGTGAGATCCCCCCCCCTTCCCCAACTTGAGCGCGAAACCTGGAGTGCGCCCTTCCCTGGCGACTCTGCGTTGGCCAGCAGCCACGCTTGCCTTATCGCGATGAGCATTGGACATCCAAACGCATTACCTGGTGACGGACCCAAGCGTTTCTAGCCATATGGCGAATATACGCAGGACCGTTCACTGCAAACGAGCATGTTGAAGGACCCGCCGTGCGCAC
>CAUYUJ010011281.1:407101-424601 GCA_963575745.1 Prorocentrum cordatum
GGGCTGCGATCTGTGAAACTGTCGCCATTTTCGAGGCCTGCTGGGGGGCCCAGCACAGTGAGGGCGACGCGCAGATTCAAATTAGACCTCGCCATCCCTGGGGGGCTGCGATCTGTGAAACTGTCGCCATTTTCGAGGCCTGCTGGGGGGCCCAGCACAGTGAGGGCGACGCGCAGATTCAAATTAGACCTCGCCATCCCTGGGGGGGCTGCGATCTGTGAAACTGTCGCCATTTTCGAGGCCTGCTGGGGGGCTCAGCACAGTGAGGGCGACGCGCAGATTCAAATTAGACCTCGCCATCCCTGGGGGGGCTGCGATCTGTGAAACTGTCGCCATTTTCGAGGCCTGCTGGGGGGCTCAGCACAGTGAGGGCGACGCGCAGATTCAAATTAGACCTCGCCATCCCTGGGGGACTGCGATCTGTGAAACTGCCGCCATTTTCGAGGCCTGCTGGGGGGCCCAGCACAGTGAGGGCGACGCGCAGATTCAAATTAGACCTCGCCATCCTTGGGGGTCTGCGATGTGTGCAACTGTCGCCATTTTCGAGGCCTGCTGGGGGGCCCAGCACAGTGAGGGTGACGCGCAGATTCAAATGAGACCTCGCCATCCCTGGGGGGCTGCGATCTGTGAAACTGCCGCCATTATCGAGGCCTGCTGGGGGGCGAGACCTCGCCATCCCTGGGGGGGCTGCGATGTGTGAAACTGTCGCCATTTTCGAGGCCTGCTGGGGGGCCGGCCCAGCACAGTGAGGGCGACGCGCAGATTCAAATTAGACCTCGCCATCCCTGGGGGGATGCGATCTGTGCAACTGCCGCCATTTTCGAGGCCTGCTGGGGGGCCCAGCACAGTGAGAGCCACGGGCAGATTCAAATGAGACCTCGCCATACCTGGGGGGGTACGATTTGTGAAACTGTCGCCACTTTCGAGGCCTGCTGGGGGGCCCAGCACAGTGACGCCACGGGCAGATTCAAATGAGACCTCGCCATCCCTGGGGGGCTGCGATCTGTGAAACTGTCGCCATTATCGAGGCCTGCTGGGGGGCCCAGCACAGTGAGGGCCACGCGCGGATTCAAATTAGACCTCGCCATCTCTGGGGGGGCTGCGATCTGTGAAAGTGTCGCCACTTTCGAGGCCTGCTGGGGGGCCCAGCACAGTTACGCCACGGGCATATTCAAACGAGACCTCGCCATCTTTTGGGGGCTGCGTTCTGTGAAACTGTCGCCACTTTCGAGGCCTGCTGGGGGGCCCAGCGCAGTGAGGGCCACGGGCAGATTCAAATGAGACCTCGCCATCCCCTGGAGGCTGCGATCTGTGAAACTGTCGCCACTTTCGAGGCCTGCTGGGGGGCCCAGCACAGTGACGCCACGCGCGGACCCAAATTAGACCTCGCCATCCCTGCGGGGCTGCGATCTGTCAAACTGTCGCCACTTTCGAGGCCTGCTGTGATCCCCGTTTTCGAAGTGGCTAGGAGTGCTCAGGAATTGTAACTCATCAGCTTTATTAAGTCCTTTTCCTGTAGCCAGTGTCCTGCGAGTCTCCCGAATTCCGTCTGCTGACATATGTAACCCTCGCTCCGTCATCGCCCCCTTATAAAGTATCCTAAGCTATTTGCGCCCCGCTTTTGCGCAGGGGTTGGGTACGTCGCCAGTTTTTTGTTTGTTTGTGTTCTCTCTAGTTTTGACTATTTGGAGGTATTTGGTGTGTAGTTGTTCCCTACCTAGGCTCTGCCTAGAAGGGTTCTTACTCTCTTCGCTTAAAGGGGCCGGGCAGTGCAATGCGCCCCGGGCGGTTCCCCCGGTCCCCTGGGAGCCCAGCAAAAGCAACAGCAAAGGTAAAAGCAGACGCGCGGTTCCCCCAGTTGCGCTCCCTGGGTGCCAAGCAAAAGCAACAGCAAAGGCAAAAGTGGAGGCAAAGGCGAAGGCAAAGCAAACACATAGCATATCATAGCATATCATAGCATAGCATGGCGCAGCATAGCATAGCGCAGCATAGCATAGCATAGCATAGCATAGCATAGCATTGCATAGCAAATCATAGTCTAGCGTAGCCTAGCCCAGCATAGCATTGCGCAGGATAGCATATGATAGCATAGCATATAATAGCATAGCATAGCATAGCATAGCATAGCATAGGCTCCAGTTCCTAGGTAGGGTCGCACTGGGATAATTATTTTTCGTCAAAAATCTCCCCGTAGGGGGACACGCCCGACTTAACCCTGGGGCCCACGGGAGCCGACGCGGGCTGCCCTCCACGGAGGCCCCCGCGCCGGACAGGGTGGGGTCCAGGAGAGCGGCTCTCTCTCTCTCTCTCTCTCTGGCACTCCAGAGCCTTGGCATCGCTCGATCGTGTGCATTTTTCTTGCGGCGAGCACCATCGAGGAGCATCCTTGATCGTTTGGCGAGAAAGCCACGCACAAAACTGAAACAAAAACACAGGGAATGGACGTCTGAGCGATGGCGAGATCCCGTGTCCTGTCGGGAGCGCGGTCTGGTTGGTGGGCCCGAGCCGGCAGCGCCCTCGCGGGGCACACCTCGAGCTTGCGCCTCCGAAGGCCCTGTCTCGATCGAGCGCAACGCGGGCCGTGGCCGCATCGCCATCCTCGACCGACGGCGCCGATCCGATGGCACTGCTCACTTCGTACCCATGGGGCGCTGAAGGGCGACGGCTGCCCCCCCGCGGCCTGGACGCGGCCACCACGTCTAGGCTTCCCTCCGACCGTGGCCACCCTGTCTCTCTGGTCTCCGATGTGGGTCTGGAATTCTTCACGCTTCGCGTATCCCCACCAGCCCATCTCAAAACAGCAACTCTAGCGAAGCATGCCGACAGTCGTGTTTTTCAGGCGTGTTTCCGCCTGCCCCCGCATATCTCCCCTGTTCCTCCTTCCTCCCGCCTCCTTGTACATCCTCCTTGTGGTGGGAGCGGGAGAAGGACGAGGCGGAGGAGGAGGGAGAGAAAGCGCTCCTCGTGGTTTGAGTCGTTTGGGGTTTCTCGTCCTGGTGTGAGTCGTTCGGGCCCTTCTTCCTGGTGTGAGTCGTTCGGGCTCTTCGTGGTGTGAGTCGTTCGGGCTCTTCGTCCTGGTGTGAGTCGTTCGGGCTTCTCGTGGTGTGAGTTGTTCGGGCCCCTCGTCCTGGTGTGAGTCGTTCGGGCCCCTCCTCCTGCCCGTCCAGAAACGACGCCCAGGCGAGTAGAGGGTCGTCCTGATGGGCTTTTCGGCGTCTTGGGTGCCTCGGGGGGGCCTCTTTGGGCCGTTTGGGATCCTCTTGGGGGCCTCCTGGGGGCCTCTTGGGGCCATCTTGGGGCCTCTTGGTGCCTCCTGGGCGCTTCTTGGGGCCATCTTAGAGAAAATTGATCAAAGAAGAGGGGAGCTTTAATTAGCGCTGCCCCCTCAGAAGGCCAAAATGGGGGCCAAAACCGTAGTAAAATCACAGATTTTGGCTTGAAAGAAGAGGGGAGCTTTAATTAGCGTTGCCCCCTCAGAAGGCCAAAATGGGGCCAAAACCGTAGTAAAATCAATGATTTTGGCTTCAAAGAAGAGGGGAGCATTTTTCTGCCTCCCCCCGTCGGGGCCAGAATCCTCGTGAGGGGTGTCGTTTTTTAGCCCTCCCAGGAGTCGAAAAAGACCCCTCCAACGACCCGCGGGACGCCCTCTCCAGGCCCAGGGGGAGGGGGTAGGGGGTAGGGGGAGGGGTGAACCCCTCCCCGAAGGGGAAGAAGGGGGGTTGAGAACAGAGAGAGCTCTCTAAACCACTCACGCCCAAAGGGCTGGTGGGACTGGCCGATCCAGGCTCCGACCTGGCGCACGGCCTTCAGCACCCTCTGGTGCTTCTCGTAGGCGCCATCGGGGACCGTGTGTAGCGCCGTCCCCTTCTTCGCGGCTAGGTCCGCGAAGTCATTCCCGATCTTTTCGTTATTGGCGCCTGCCTCTGGGTACGTCTGGCCCTCGACCCACGCGATGCTGAGGTCGCTGCTGAGCCCGCCCAGGTCGTCAATCGCGTGCCGGAGCTGGCGCCCACGATCTGCCTTGGCGCGCCTCGCGTGGGTGCAGTGCTGCTTGCCGCACGCCACAGACTCCACCAGGCCGAGACACTCCGTCTTGACGTGGCGCGAGGGGTGTCCATAGGGGAACGAAAAGTGACATAAACATAAAAACTCGGAGGTCCGCGTGGATTTCAGGGATCGGCGCTGGACCCCTCTCCCTGGCGCGCGGAGCGCGCCAGGGGCGGCGCTGGAGGCGCCGCCGGGGGGCCCCAGCGCCGATCCGAGAAATCCGCGCGGACCTCCGAGTTTTTATGTTTATGCCACTTTTTGTTCCCCTAGTCCATGCTTGAGCGCTTGGAGCACTGCGCAGAGGTCCCCCCGCTGCGCCGTCTGATGGGGGCTCGGCAGGGGCCCGAGGGCCATGCCTCTGACTTGGCATCGCGCGGACGTGCGCATTTTTCCTTCAGCGAGGGCCATCGAGGAACATCCTTGATCATTTGGCGAAAAAGCCACGCACGAAACCGAACAAAAACACAGGGAATGGACGTTCGAGCGATGGCCAGATGCTTGAGCGCTTGGAGCACTGCGCAGAGGTCCCCCCGCTGCGCCCTCCGCTGGGGGCTCGGCACGGGCCCGAGGGCCATGCCTCCGAGGGCGCCTGCCAGTGAGCACGGCCGTGCGCCCCAGCCTGTGCGGCCGGCCTCGGGCCGGTGCCGCGGGCTCCTCGCGGAGCCGTCTGCGTGGACCACGCCTGTGATGTCCACCCGACACCGCTCGGATCGACGTGCGCATTTTCTTCTCGGCGATAACCATCGAGGACCATCCTGGACCGACAAATGCACGGGGAAATGGGCGTCCGAGCGACGGCAAGGTGATGTCCATGGTCTGGCCCCCCCATGCAGTACCACCGGCGCTGGTTACATACGCCGCCGTTTGGGCCTCAGGGGTTCTCCGCACAGCGCCCTGGCCCCTTCGCCTCGTCCTCCCCCTCCGCCTGCCCCCCCCTCCCCCCCACGCCGCGCAAGGTGCTGCAAATGACACGGGGCCGGTGCGGCGCAGCCGGCGTTAAAACTGTTAGAGCAGTTTTGCGCCTAGTCCGACGTTAAAATCGTTAAAGCTGCTTTGGCCGAAGGGATCGCGCATATGGGGAGCGCGTGCCGTGCGATGGCGCAACAAATCATCTCTGGGTGTCAAGAGGCTGGGGTAATTATGTCAGGGAGCACGGCACGCACCAGGGAGCAGTGCTCGCGTGAAGAACAGGTCGGTTGCCTTCGCTGCACCGTCCATGTCCAGTATGGCTTCATCTACTGCGGCCTGTCTCCTGTCATCGCTGCGCGGGCATTTCCAAAACCTGTGATGCAAATCCCCCCCGCCTTGTCTCCACAGCACACGCAGAACGGTGAGTCGGTGTAGCCCACTGTGTACAGCCGCTGTTGTGGCCACCGCGCCCCGATGATGGTGGGCCGCAGGGCGCCCCGAGCCTTTGGCTTCAATCTTCGGGCAGCACCCTCATGCGGTGCATGCATCATGACATCGCGTGGCTCGATCCAGTAGCCTCGCGGATCACGCAGGGCAGGTGGCAGCGCAGGTGCAGGCCTCGTGTTGGTGACCTGCTCCTCCCATCTGGCTGACCTGCAGCCGCGCCCGGCCGCGATGCGCACTCGTGCGGGAGCTACCCCCTTTCGGCTTCCAAGTCGTGCCGTTGCCTGCCTCCCAGTGCGATGTCGTTGGGCTTGACCGGCGCAGGCTGAGGATCACCGCGCCTGCAGGACCTGCCGCCGTGCTCCAGGGTGTGGTGGCCGCCGGCAGGGCCGCCGACTGGAACCCCCGCGCGCTCTCTAAGACCTCCATGGGGACCTTCTTGTCGAGCACTGGCTGTGCCCCCGTGAGGAGCGGCTCCACCGAGGCCATCACGTCTGGGAGTTGGTGGGGCGTAGCCTCCAGGATACAGGTTAGCCAGCCACGCGCAGAAGGGTGTGGGGGGAGGGGGGAGGGCTTCTTAGAAGCACCCCTGCTTCTTAGAAGGCGCGGGCCTTATCTATAGATGTAAGGCCGGCGCCTTCTAAGAAGCAGCCTCCTTCTAAGAAGCCTTCCCCCCTCCCTCCACCCCCTTTCGCGCACCACCAAGTTAGCCGCGTGGACCATGCCGTCGGGGTCTTACTCCATCCTGTGTGAACCAGGTTCATCACAGTGGCGATCGTGGGCGGTGGAGCCCCCACAGCGTGGAGTCCGCAGGGCACACCTGGGGCCAGGCATGGACGCGCGATCCGCTTGGCCCGCTTGGCCATGCCCCTGAGCTTCCTGAGGCGAGGGGTCC
Organism: Prorocentrum cordatum; assembly: GCA_963575745.1. Taxonomy (NCBI): domain Eukaryota; class Dinophyceae; order Prorocentrales; family Prorocentraceae; genus Prorocentrum; species Prorocentrum cordatum. Next base: position 413,397 of record CAUYUJ010011281.1, read on the forward strand.
TGTCCTCTATCTTCCTGACCCTCTTGTGGATCTCCGTACAGGTGGGCCGCGCTCCCGCGCAGCACTCCAGGCCTAAGATGCTCAGCTTTCTGACCGCCTAGAAGCCGAGCCTGGAGAGGGCCTTCTCGAACTTGCTTGCGGTAGCCTCCGTGGAGCAAATGGTCTTCGCCTTGTCTCCGGCAGTTGGACGCTCCAGCGCCTGCAAGGTATCCGCAAGGCGCCCAATAGCCGATTGGGCCAATCTCATTCGCCTTCTTCACAATTTGTCTGGTCAAGTCGCCAGCATAAAAAAACAAATCCAAGGTGTGTGAGATGTGTGTAATAACAGCCAGGAAGATCTCCCTGTCTGACCTTCACAGCACACGGGTAGGCGTGCCTCATCGGACGTGGCGCGGTGCCGCGTACATTGCCAGAGCGTTCGGAAGGATACCCAGGGGAAAGCGAAGCTGCTCGGTTGCGAAGACAAGATTCGCCCACTTCGCTCTGTCAAACCACCTGCTGATGTCCGCCGGCGCGGTGATGATGGCGTCCTGGTCGCCCGCACGCGCGGCCTCCGCGCAGACCATCGTGCGAGCCCCCGCGTCGAAGGTGGACTTCCCCGCTCCCGGGGCGAGACAGTGGGCGTTGGTTCGCCGCCGCCCACCTCCGGACGTGCGCGCTTCTGACCTTGTTTCGGAGGCCTGGAAATTGGCACCAACACCAAGACAGGGGGTTGCCTCCACAGGGGGAAGATGATCCTCGATTTCGGTGTTGGTGGCAATATTTCGGCCACCTTGGAAGCCAGAATATTACCACCAGCACCGAGATCGGGATCTTCTTCCCTCGGTGGAGGCACGCCGCCGATCTTGGTGTTGGTGTCAATCTCTAGGCCTGCGATTGTTGTAGATCTCGTAGACGGAAGGAAGCAGGGCGGTGGCCCTGCAGCCGCCCCGCGGCTTCGCGGGGATCCTCGCGCGGGTCATCACGATGCTGGTGGGCCAGCGCCCCCCTATTGCCTCGGACGCCCAGAGGAGGTACGGTAGGTTCGCGTCGTGTCGACCGGCGGCGACCCCGCCGCCGACGTTCAACGTTGAACGCCGACGGCGGCCCAGAATCGGTCGATGTTGAACGATCGGACGTTGCGGAGACGGCCGATCGTTCAAGGTTGAACGATCCAGCGCGGTGTCAGGAACCAACGCCGGGGTCGTCACGGCACGGACCTGCAGTACACAATAATGGCGATGGCATCATCCACGGGGAGGGGGATCTGCTCTCGGCGCCATCGCATCCACCACCAGGCCCGTCTTCCATGCAAAGGGCTTCGGTGCACCACGGACATGGGCGTTCGTAGGCACGGGCAGCGCAGCAGGAGGCAGGGCGCGGCCGAGCGCGTCAATGTCGTCCTTGCCGTCGGCAACGCGGTCAACCTCAAGCTCGTCGTCAGCGTGGTCCTCGCCATTGCGCTGAGCCGCCACGCTGGTGCAGAGCATCTCCTCGTCCGCGACCCCTCAGACCTTCTCCCTTCCATGCATCCCTCCAGAAGTCCATCTGGCTGTCGGCGACGGCCTGCGGCGAGGCCGTGCGGATGCCGAGTCTGTCAACCTCACTGTGCGCCCATCCCGTCAATTTCGTCATGCCAATCGACAGAGGCCGCTCCTGCGATGAGGGCGTCTGGCGCCCACTTGTGAAGGCTCTTCCTCCTAGTGCCCGCAGCTATGTTCTCAAGGTGGTGCGCGTGCGCCTCATGCTTTTCACCGAGAGCCTGGATGACCACAATGTTTAGAGGGTTGCCTAGTCCACACGCACAATGCAACACGGGTCAGGCCCACTCATACAGCACGATGCTCTCAGGTGAAAGTAGATCTTGTCGATGCCCAGGGCGAAGAGCACGGGTGATTCGTGTCCATCTATTGTTTAGTACACTGCCCCTCTCCGCCTCCCTGGCCGGGTCCAGGAGCGCAGTCGCCACGTTGCGAATGTCACCTCGCCTCCGAGCATGCAGCGGGATTGCCTCTGACTAAGAGGCCACCGACGGGTCGCCGGACGTAGGCCGACTTGCTCGACCTTCCACAGCGTTTACCAGGCCCCATCGACCTTTCCGATGTTGCAGAGCTCTTGCTTCGCGAAGTTGGCAAAGTTAGCGTGCAAGTCGCCCAGCCGTGACTGAGCCTGGGCTTCATCCTCAGGGAAACCGTGGGCAGCATCATGTTGCACCACATTCAAATTTGGCTACAGCTTAGGAGGACCAGGAAGACGACTGGCACCAGGTAGCTGGGAGCCTGCTTCGGGAACTGCTTGGGCACTCTCAAGTCGATCTGCGTGGTCGCTTTCGGCTTCGCTGCCACGTCCAGTCTCACAGGGTAGTGGGGCCTCGGGGTCCAACTGGCAATCGCGCGTGGGACGCCACATGCCTTGATGAAATCAGGCGAGGTCAACCAGTAGCGAATGGTCCTGTATGTGCACGTGGTTGGTGACCCAGATTCGCTCCAGGATGTTGGTGCCACCGCCGCTGCGGGCATTGCCTGCAGAAAGCCAAGCTCGTCCAAGAGAGCGGGCTCTGCATTCCAGTCGCCTGCGAGCAGGAAGGGAGCTGCGGAATATCGCGTGCACTCGGCGATGCGCATGAGCTCCTGATGGTTGATTGTGAGGTAATCCACCTGTGGCACCGACTCAAGGTAGGCTGAGCCGACTATGAATATTCCTTTGGTTCCAGCGTGTACGCTTACTGCGACCGCGCGTGAGCGCATGATCTCAAAACCGCCATCGACGCCCCCAGGTCCACTGAGAAAGGTCGTGGGCACATGCGCCTTGATACAGATCCCCACACCCGCGCTTGGCAACTTGGATGCTAGTCTGCGACATGGGCTGATGAATGGCTGCCACCCGTTTTGTGTCACGCACGAGCGGGCCTGTTTCAGGTCTTCTCCATCCAATCCTAGTTCTGGCGCTGCGACCGCCAGCGCATCCGCAGTCCCTTCTCCAAACACTTCTTGCGCGAGTTCCAGAAAAAACCCATTGAAGGCGAGTGGCTGGCCCATGGTGGAACGTCCAGCTCGTTGCCTCAACCTTCTACGCGTCCCCCGCGTACTCCCACTGCTCGGCATCTTCTCCTGGGACTGGGCCGACACCTGGTGCGACCTGGCTGGCTGCAACCGTCGAGGCTCCATCTGCGACCGGTGAGGCGCTGGCGCCAGCGGGCCGCCCGCCCGCGGCATGAAAAGCACCTGCTGCGAGGCGAGTTGGCTGTTGGAATTTCTTTTTTGTCTAAGTTCCTCGGTCTTTGAGGTCTCTTGGATGCTTTCTGGGAGCCTGGAGAGCCGTCCGAAGGCAATGGCTGCGCCCAGCGCCCGGACGTGACCCGCCAGCTGCTCGAGGACGGCGCCTCCAACAACATTGCGATCCCGGCCCTGACTGGTGGAGTTGTGAGCGCCCCAGGGGGTCTGCTGGAGGGCGACCGCCAGGGTCGCAGCGTCGCCGCCGATAGGGGGGGGCAGTGTTGGCAGGCTTCGCCTGAGCCACCTCCGCGTTGGACCCCGCCAGCTGCTGCTTGGCGACGTTGAGCTTCTCCGTGGCCGGCTGGAGTTGCTCGGTGAGCTTGTCCACCTCGGTCTGGAGCTTGGAGCGCGCTGCCTCGCGAGTGGTCCTGCGATCCTGGGCCGAGCGCAGCACGTCCGCGGGCGGCACGGTGGCGCGCTCTGCTGCCTCGGCTCGGGCGAGCTCCGCCGTGGCCGCCAACGCGAGCTGCTCCTTGGCATCGCAGATGCTCCGCAGCGCCTTGAGGGCCTTCCTGCACTTCGCGACGGTGTTGGACTCCACGCTGTTGGCCCCCTCCATGGTCGCGTCGCCCTCGCCAGCGCCGCCCCGAGCAGCACGAGCACGACCAGCACCTGCAGAGCGGGGCCGGCCTGCCGAGCGCGGCCTGGCAGGCTGGCGCCTGCCCTGGCGGCCCCTGCCGCAGGCCCAGCAGGCCTCGCGGGTCGCGAAGTTGCTGGCGAGCCCGCGCGCCCGCGTGGGCACGCGCGCCCCTGTGGCACCACCGCCGGCCACGGGACGGCGCTGCTCGCCACGGGGCACCGCGGGCCGCGGCGCCCTCCGCCACTGGCCTCGCCGTGGTGGCCAGCCAGAGTTCTGCGGGCTGCGGGCGGTTCCGGGGCAGAGCTAGCGGAGGGCATGATCAGGCTCAGGGGAGGTGGCCTCGACCCCCAATCGCCCATCCATCGCAGATTGCTAGGGCTCACCGCTCCGTCTCGCGGAGGACCTGGCGGGCGGAGGACCTGCCAGGCTGGCGAGAGCTAGCGGCGGAGCAGGGGGCCTGCCGTCGCCAGGATGCACCGGCACCCGCAATGGCCGCGGGCCGCCCGCGGCTGGGGCCGTCGGATGCGCCCGCGGCGCGCGCGCGCGTGAGAGCCCAGACGGCGCCTGGGGAAGCAGGCGGAGGAGGAGAAGGAGGAGGAGGAGGAGGAGGAGGAGAAGGAGGAGGAGGAGGAGGAAGAGGAGGAGGAGGAGGAGAAGAAGAATCCTCTCCAGCGACCTCCAGTGGGTTGGGGCCGCTAAGGTGGTGAACCAGCTTTTCTGCAAGCAGCGCGAGCTGAAGGAGTGCAGCCAGATGGCGACCGGCGTGGGAAGCGTCGGGAGCCTAGCCGCCATCGCGCCCAGTCTTCAGCGGCCCGCTCTCTGCCTTTGTCGAGTCGTTCTGGTGCTTCCTGCCGCCACGCTCCGATGAGGGAGCGTTATCGGTCTGCTAGTTCCTGGTCCCTCGTGGTCACGGCTAGATTCGCCGCGAAATCTGTGTGAGAATTCGCCAGGGAAAGGGCCAGGGAGTAGTGGCATCGGTACCTCTTCGCTTCCCACAGGCACGCGAGCTGCACCCGGTCGGGAGTGCTCGTGCGGGCGTGTCTGGAGAGAGGGGTGCGCTTGTAGTCTGGGGAGGAGTTCCTGTCGTCCAGAGGAGAAGCCGCTGCATCCCCGGGGATTGTGGACCTCGTGGTGTGGCCATAGCAGAGTCCCGGGGCCCAGGTCTGCGACCGAGGTGCTCCGAGCATTTTGCACGGCGGTGGACGTGGGTTAGCAGGTGCATCCTGGTGCATCCAGGAGGGTCCGAGGGCCCAGCGGGTGCATCGAGGAGCTCGGGCGCCCATTTCGCGCCCGTCGCTCCCCGAGCCCCTGGAACACTGCGTCCGTTGGGCTTCTGAGGATCGGGGGCGGCCAAGAGGGGGGGCGGCGATGACCAGGGGGGGGGGGGGCGGATATCATGGCGTAAGCTGCGACGTTTCCCAGATCTCATGGCGCCTCTTCTTCTTGCATGACGCCCCTGGCCCCCCCCCCTGGGCCGCGCACGCGCCGCTGTCCACGACTTGTGCCCCTCCCTCGTCGTCCTCCTCCTCCTCCTCCTCCTCCTCCGCCCCCTGCCCGGCAGCATCGGGGGGGAGCTCTCAGGTCGCGAACCGCCCACCGGGGCTGCAGGAGCTGGAGGACGTCGGGGCGCAAGAGACGGGGGTCGATGCAAACGGGGGTCAGCCAGGGCACGGGATCCTGCAGGATCCTGCGAAGACCCCCCCTGGCGGACCCGGGTGAGGGAGCCGATCGTGGCCGCGAGGCGGCCGCGCATGTTGGCCGACCCGGATTTGCGAAGGCCTGCGTTGCAGTTTTTGCTCCTGCATTGCAGTTTTTGGTTTCCTGCTGACCCGGGTCTGGATTGACCCGGGTCGGAAGATCCCCGAGGACGTGGACGATCTCATCTCGTTCGCCAGCGACTTCAAGGCGGTGGTCCTCTTCAGCGGTTTCGGGGCGAAAGCGCAGTACGGCAACATGGAAGAGGCAGGCTCCAGTTCTCGTCCGATCGATCCGATGGCCCGACCTCGTGCCCGTGCGGCCCGATCCGACGCACGTCTCGAATCGACCCGACCTGCCGATTCGACGCTGGCTGATCCCTGGCCGAGGTCGAGGAGATAGTCAAGCAGATCGTCAGCGACCTGGACGATGCCTACGACGAGGACCGGCCAGGGCACGGGGAGCTGGCCGCCGGGCAGTACTCGACTAGACGTAAGAGTGACCTTTCGCTGGAGACCTTTGGTGCGGGCTCATCGGGCTTCCCCCGATCGCCGAGCGCGATGCGGTATAAGCGGCCCGCGCCCTTGGGTTTGGCTCCCTCGCGCCCCCAAAAGCTGTGCACCAAAGGTCACTCTTACCCAGGGTCACTCTTACGCCTAGCCGAAGTACCCGGAGGTATACGGAGAGGGCCCCCCCCCCGCGGGTGGTTCAGGGGCAGAGCTGGCGGGTGGCAGCGGGCTCAGGGGAGGGGGCATCGACCCCCAGTCGCCCCCTCCTCCTCTTCCTCCTCATCCCCCTCCTCCTCCCCATTCCCCTCCCCCTCCACCTCCTCCTCCTCCTCCTCCTTTTCCTCCTCCCCCTCGTCCTCCCCCTCCCCCGCCTCCTCCTCCTCCTCCTCCTTCTCCTCCTCCTCCTCCCCCTCCTCCTCCTCCTCCTCCTCCCCCTCCTCCTCCTTCTCCTTCTCCTCCTCCTTCTCCTCCTCCTCCTCCTCCTCCTCCTCCTCCTCCTCCCAGGCGGACCCTGCCAGATCAAGGCTACCCTCGTGTCCTGTGTCTTGCGACCCATGCCTCCCGCATTTCTGTGGCAACGTGGCCCTCGGAAGGCTCTGGCGTGTCCTCTCGCGTGTCCTCTCTCCAATCAAGTCCGGCTGTAGGGGGGGGGGCCGCCAAGCGGTTTGAACCTTGATGTGCCCGGGCGTTCTCGTCGGTTCTCGACGGCTCTCTGGCCTCGAGCTGCCTTCCGGCAGCTGCGCCGCATCCAGGGCGTTCCAGGGGTGGCCAGATGTTTACTTGAACGGCCGCCGGAAAGCCGAGGTATGACCCGATGCCCGTCCTCTTTCCTCCTCCTCCCCCTCCTCTTTCTCCTCCTCTCTGTCCTCCTCCTCCTCCCCCCTCCTCATCCTCCTACTCCTCCTCCTGCTCCTCCTCCTCCTCCTCCTCCCCGAAAGCAAGGGTGCAGCGGCGAGCGTGGAGAGGCGAAGGAGGGGCGCAGCGGCCCCCACTCGCGAGGGCCCACCCCGCCCAGGATAGCGTGCGGTCTTGCTGTCGGGGGCCTGCCGTGGAGACCCATGCCAAGGAACACCCGGCTGGCCTCCAGGGTTATCTCGGGCCTGTCCCCCTTACAGGGGGATTTCGACGAAAAATATAACATACCCCCAACATGCCCCCACAAGGTCGCGAAAATATTCAAAACATAGTCTCCAAACTATGTGTGGATATTGTTGGTGTATTTTTTAATTTATTTTTGTTTTTTTGGGGGTACTTTTTTATTCTTCGTAGAAAATCACTCTGTCGGGGGACAGGCCCGACTTAACTCCAGGGTGCCCTGGGTTTCCTGGGTGTCGAGGGCTTTGCTCTGGGAAGCGTGACGTTCCCACGCCAAACCTCAGTGGCCGTCCCGGGGTCCCAGGGTCGGGTTTCTTTGTGGGAGGTTTGTTGCGGACTGGCCTCCACCGTATCGCCGATCTGTCACACACGCATCTCAGAGCCTGAATTACCCACCCCGCTTTCGCTTCCAGGCAAAACCACGCCATACCACGCGCCTCCTCGTCAAGCGGCCTGACCAGTACAGGCCGTAGTTTGGCATCGTTTGGTATCTCTTGGAAGCGAGGGTGGTCAAAAGCGAGGTAGGTTTGTTTTCCCCCTAGCATCGCCGACTCGAGCTCGATGCTTCTCGCCCTGAGCCTGTCCCCTCGATTGTCGCCCCTCGACCTCCGGGGGGCCCGCTGGTGTCGGCCGGGGTCACCTCTGGGGGCTGCCTGTGCTCGGAGGGGCTCGATGTATACACCACGTCTGGCAGGGCTCGCTTCGATTCCTTCGACTCCGATGGCTTCCGATTCCGATTCGATCCGGCTTCGCACTCCGATTTGGGATCAGATTTCTCAAAGTAGGCCTACTGAACTGCCGATTTCCGCCCATTCGACTTCTTCCGACTCGGCTCCCGATTTCTGCCGATCCGATTCATTTCGATCGCCGATCCGACTGGTCGACTCGATTCTGGGCTCGCCTGCGTCTGGTCGGCCAAGGTGCCAAGGAGTTCGGAGAAGGAACTCGGTGTATGTGAGACCATGTTTGTATCCCGTGGCGACAACGACAGGGAGTGACAGGGGCGAAGCGGGGGCAGGGGAGCAGGGGGAATGGCCAGTTCCCATACGGCGCCGGCGCGAATCGGATGTGACCGGGGGGGGGCGAGGGGGTGGGCGGGGCTGGTCATGGGCGTTACAGTCGGGGCGCTGAAGAAGGAACCCTGTTCGTTGGGGAGGGGCTCGGTGTTCCTTGATTGTTTTAAAGTTTGCCTTGGGTTTTCCTTAGGTTTCCAATGGTAAATCGCAGTTTCACTTATGGAAATAGGGGCCTTGTTCCTTATTTAGGGTTCCTTAGGTCAACGCCCCGACTGTATCGCGAGTAATTTGACAGCTGGGCTCCAGGCGCTCCAGCGCCCCACGTGTTGGGAAGTTGGTTTGCTTCATTGCACACCGAGCTCCTTGGCCGACAAGACGGCTTACTGTATACTCTGAGCCCCGCTCTCGCGCGCAACCCCCAAGCCTTAAGTCGGGCTTGTCCCCCTACAGGGGGATTTTCGACGAAAAATACACAATATCCAAAAATAGTCAAAACATCGTCCAAACATGGTCTGGGGAATATTTTCTGAGTATTTGTTGACCTTTTGGGGGTATTTGTGTTTGTTATTTCTTTTTTTTATAAAAAAAACGAATCGTCGAAAAGCCCCCTGTAGAGGGGGACAGGCCCGACATAACCCAAGCCGTGCCAGCGAGGATTGGCTGGTCTTGTACGGTGGCAGCCCCTACCTGAAAGACGTTAAGACCATCGCGCACGCGGTCCGTCTACTCCACGAGCGGTACGGCAAGACGGTGTTGGCAGTGCAGTGCGACTTCTATGGCAAGGAGATGCTCGCTCCTCCGAGCAAGGAGGCGTACGCCCATATGGCGGACGGAGCCCTCTACATGTATCCGACAGAGACCGCGCTCGACGAGCACTTTCACAAGAAGATATTATTCGGCGGCTACTATCGCTTCTGCGGGGACAAGCAGGAGAAGCTCTGCGGTGCCTCCAAAGTGTGGTATGGGCCAGAGCTTGCGGAGTTGGACATGATCTCCGCCCACGTTGTCATCGGAGGGGGGTCCCTCGCCGCGGACGACGCAAACGAGAGCTACCAGCAGCGCATTCCAACGTTTTACGCCCGCACGAGATTGCGGAGCTCCTGGGGCTAAAACAGAGACATACCGCTCAAGCGCCTCACAGTCGGGGCCCTGAAGAAGGAACCCTTTTTCGTTGGGGAGGGGCTCCGCGCTCCTTAAGTGTTTCGCAGCTTGCCTCAGGTTTCCCTGATGTTTTCGATAGGAAATCGAAGTTCAACTTATGGAAAAAAGGGGCCTCGTTCCTTATTTTGGGTTCCTTAGGTCAAGGCCCCGACTGTACCGCTCAAGTGCCTTGAGATACCAGTGCCGCTATCCTTCCCTCGTCGCCACGGATGGTCAGAACGCTCCCCTTTGAGAGGTCCATGGAGCAGCGGTATCTGTATCTCTTGGCTTCTTCAGGAGGGAGATGGGATGCGGCGGAGGCGGGTCAGGAGGAGGGAGATGAGAGGGACAAGAGCCAGCGTAAGCGCAGGAGGCATCACCGATGCTGAAATACATCCTCCCGTCCCGAGTGCCCGACCCAGGAGCCCTTCCAAAACCACAATGGGATGATGCTGCTGGAAGGACCCCTGGCAAGACGAGCGCGCCCCCTGGGCTGGCTCTCGGGCGGGAGCACCAGTTTTTGGAAACCGTCCGTCCTCCACCAGCACAGCCACCACGTCCACAAACATGTCCCGCAAGAGCCTTTTTGGAGAGGAACCTCCCTTCCTCCGTGGAGCCGTGGCGCAGTTGTCAGCCGGCCATCGGGCCCGAGCCCCTGTTGTGGACATCCGGAGAACCTGTCGGACACGTGTGTCAGATCCCTGGAGACCAGGACACGGATAGACCAGGACACGGAAAACCATGGACACCACACCTTTTCCTGCAAAGTCACGTTGTTCAGCACCCGTTGCTGCTTTACAGGACTCGGGTTTGTGTCCGGATTTTGGGGGGTCTTGCAGGCTTTTGGGGCCTGTGTCCGGGTTTATTCTAGAAGTGCTGCAGTGCAGCATTTGGTTCGTGCCGCCGTTTGGAAAAATTGGTTTCGAGGGATGTCGGGTGTCCGGGTCTAGCGTGTCCGGGTCTACGGGGCCCTGAGTGTGCGCGGCACTGCGCTGAGGATCGCACCTTGCAGGCGGGCCTCTGCGGGCCACAGCTCCTTGCACGGCTGTGCACGCTGCTGTGGCGAGGGGCACGCCTTGAAGCGCAGCCGTTCTCCGCCCCCGCAGCTGCTGGAACTCTCGGAGCCTGCCACCCTGGGGCGCCACTCGCATTCCTCGAAGGCCTCCTCCTCCGCCTCCTCCTCCTCCTCCTCCCCTTCTCCCCCTCCTCCCCCTTCTCCCCCTGCTCCTCCTCCTCCTCCTCCTCCTCCTCCTCCTCCTCCTCCTCCCTCCCTCCTGATCCAAGCATCCAGGGGCGCCGATGATCCATGCCTTCGACAAAGCCCCCGGGCGAAGGCGTGCAATGCCCGCCCCCGGGCTAGTCGCCCCTGTCGTCGCCGCCGATGCACGGCGCTCGGGGCGAGGGAGCCGCAGCCTGCAGCGCCTGCCTCGCTTCGCTCCCGCAGCTGCAGGAGAGCTCGTCCAAGGCAGGTGCGCGGCGCCCCGGGCGAGAGAGAGCCGCCCGTTGGAACATCCGCCGCCTGCCCGCGTGCCTCGGGCGGGGGGGTTCAGCTGGTCCTGGCATCGCTCGGACGTGTGCGTTTTTTGCTCGGCGAGGACCATCCAGGACCATCCTGGACCATCGAGCAAAAATACCACGCACGAAACCGAACAATGCACGGGAACTGGACGTCCGAGCGATGGCGAGTGGTGGGGAAGTGCCAGGCGGAACGCCCAGCTCGCCACACCGACACGTCGGGTGGTGCAGCGGGGATGATCTGTGCAGGAGGGAATCCATGTGACATGAGGAGACGGACGGGAGGGCGGATGATGATGGTGATGGTGGTGATGATGATGGTGATGGTGATGGTGATGGTGATGGTGATGATGATGATGATGATGATGATGATGATGATGATGATGATGGTGATGGTGATG
>CAUYUJ010011281.1:427101-466725 GCA_963575745.1 Prorocentrum cordatum
GGGAAGGAGGGAGGAATGGAAGGAACGGCAAAGGGACGGAGTGGGGAGGGTGACGGGAGGACGGAGGAGTGGGAAGGAAGGGAGGGTGCAGTGAGGGAGATGGAGGGTGGGAGGGACGGAGGAGGGGAAGGGAAAGAGGGGAGAAGAGAAGGTTGTAGGAGGGGGAAGGAAGGGAAGGGGAGAGGGAAGGAAGGAAGGACGGAAGGACTGAATGAAGAGGGGTGAGGGAGAGAGGAAGGGAAGGAAGGGAGACAAGAAGGAAGGAGTGGGAAGGAAGAATGGAGGAACAGAAGCGAAGGAAGGGTGCAAGGAAGGAGATGGAGTGTGGGAGGGAGGTTGGGAGGAAATGAGCATGGCGGATTGGGGAGGCGATGGAGAGAAGGAAGGACGGGTGGATGGACGGAGATGCTGGGAGGGAGTGAGGACAGGAAGGACGGAAACAGTGAAGGACGGTTGCGGGGGAAGAAAGGCCGGAGGAGAGGGAAGGAAGGAAGGACGGGTGGAGGGAAGGAGATGGAGGATGGGTGGGAGGTAGGGCGGGGTGGAGGATCGGGAGGGAGGTCGGGAGGAGGAGTGGGTTGGGGAAGGGATGCGGTGGTGGGGTGGTTTGTGCTGGGCGCCCCCCACCCAGGCACCCGCCAGCGCAGGTCTTGAGGCCGAAGCTGTTGGACAACTTCGGGCAGATGGAGCACTGGGCCAATGCAGTGGGATCCTCGGGGCTGGCGCCGTGCCCGACGGCCCGCGGAGGCACTCCAGGGGCTCCGCGGGGCTGGGGAGGCGGGGGAGGGGCAGGACGGGGGGGGGGGCGAGGGCGGCGTGGGAAGACGAGGTTGGATGGGGAACAGGGTCGCGAGGGGGGATCAGAAGACGAGGGGGAATGCGGATGAGCTGAGGAGGGGGAGGAGGGCGGGGAGTGCTGGGAGGCCCGGGGTGATGATGCTGAAGGTGATCGTGGTCATGGTGATGCAGGTGCCGATGATGCCGCGGTCAACGATGACGGTGCTGATCATGCTGATGTTGGGAAGGATGCGGCGGTGGATGCTGATGCTGATGCTGATGATGATGGTGATGATCTGAAGGTGATGATGGTGATGGTGGTTGCGATGGCGATGGCCATGGTTGATGATACTTGTTGATGTTGGCGATGATGATGATGATGATGATGATGATGGTTGGGTGGGTATGTGCAATGAGGATGCTGCGGATGATGATGAGGATCAATGCGGTGAGGACGCTGATCATGATGAGGATGATGGTGGTGTTGTTGACGATGATGACGATGGCGATGTAAATGATGGTGATGCCGATGATGTTGATATGGTTTGTGATGACGGTATTGATGGCTGGTGTTGATGTTGGCACATATGATGTTGATGTTGTTGATTATGGCGCGGAGGACTAACGAGGATCATGAGGAGGTGGGCTGCTGATCATGAGGATGATGCTGATGCTCATGAGGATGCTGATGATGATGGTGATAGGGGGAGACGAGGATGATGAGGCTGCTGCTGATGATGATGAGCTTGATGATCATGCTGATGCTGGTGATGCGGATGCTGGTGATATTCATGATGGTGATGGTGAGGATGACGCTTATGTCGATGATAGTGACAATGAGGATGATGATGCTGATGATGATGATGATGCTGATGATGAGTATGATGCTGAGTCTGATGATGCTGGTGATGATGGTGATGATGCTGATGCTGCTGATGAGAACGAGGAGGAGGAAGAGACATAGGACGATTGGAATGAGGATGAGAGCAGGAGCAGGATGTTGGGAGGAGGAGAAGGGTGGGGGAGAAGGCGAAGGGAGGAGGGAGGAGGAAGGAGAGGATGGACAGCAGGAGGAGCACCATCAGTAGTGTAGGAGGACGCGGCGAAGCAGGATAATGAAGAGAAGAAGGAGGAGCGGAAGTAGTAGAAGGCGGAGGAGGAGGAGGGGGGGAAGGAAGAGAGCAGAGTAACATGGAATGAGAAGGGGAAGGTGGAGGATAAGGAGGAGGAGGAGGAGGAGGAGGAGGAGGAGGAGGAGGAGGAGGAAGAGGCGGAGGGGTGCATCTCCCGCCTCGATGATAATTCGTTCCCCAGGGAAGGGGTGGGAAGCTCTGGGGGGTCCACCGTCACCAGAGCATCGTGACGTCGACGAGCATGAGGAGGAGGAGGAGGAGGAGGAGGAGGAGGAGCATGAGGACGAGGAGGAGGAGCATGAGGACGAGGAGGAGGAGGAGGAGGAGCATGAGGAGGAGGAGGAGGAGTAGGAGGAGGAGGAGGAGGAGGGGAGCGGGTTGGCCTACCGTTGCGGCCAACCCGCTTAGCAGTGATGGACAACCTTCACGAGGCTACTCTTAAGTTGGGCCTGTCCCGGTACAGGAGGAGCATTCAAACATATTTTGAAACATAGCCTGGGGACGATTTTTGGCGTATGGTATGACTATGTTTTAGCATTGTTTGACTATTCGAAATCGTTCCTCCAAAATCCGCCTGTAGGGAGACATGCCCGACCCAAGGCTACCCTTGAATCCTTGCCTCCTCGGTCCATCCTTGGCCGCTTTCGCTGGCCGCGCCCCGCTCGCCAAGTGCCGGCATGGCCTTCCAAGGACCCTGCATCCCTGCCGCGCATCTTTCTGATGCGGGCTGACTGTAAGCGGGGTCCTCTCCATCGAGGATCGGGGAAGCGTAAGACTCGAGTAAGCCGGAACTCGGGTTTGCCGACATTTTTTGACGAGCGCGTCCTGGATTTTGACGGTCCAGTTTTCGTGGGATGTCTGCAGCGGGAGCTCGCGTCAAATTTCAGATTGGGTCTCGTCATTTTTATGGTGGCCCCGTCAGGCCAACCCGAGTCCCCCGTACCCGAGTCTTACGTCTCCCCGAGAGGAATGACAATGGCATCCAGACAAACTCGTCGCAGACCGCGCGGGTTTCTTGGAGCTGCGCTTCCTCCCTCCGCCCTGGCGCGCGGAGCGCGACGGGCGGCGCCAGAGGCGCCGCCAGGGGGGCCCAGCGCCGACCCGAGAGTTTTTCATGGAGATGCGGAGGTTTTTATGTATGTTTATGCATGTTTTTTTGTCCTCCACTTCAACTTCTGACTTTATGCCTGTTTGTTGTTCCAGAAACGGGCGTTCTACAATCTCTTTGGCCCATGTCGTTCCCAAGGTTCCCTTTTCTACCAGGGCTGGCCCTCGCTCTGCTCGGCACGATAACCTCAACGGACTGTTCCCCCCCCTCAGTTTTTTAGACGGACATCTTTGGACCACACGGGCGGGGGGCAAGGACCTCCGTTTTGGCGCTGTGCTTGGGCCTCTCGAGAAGGCCGAAAGGTGCGGACGGAGCGATGTTTGGACAATGGCTGACGGCAGTTGTTGTTCGTTCATACTTAGGCCGTGCGGCACTAGTCGTTCGTCGCTCCTGACCTCAGTCGTCGGGACCACAACCCTTACTCAATGGATGCGTTGTGCTGTCTGCCGTGGTGAACGTGAGAGTATTCTTGCACGTTCGTTTGTGGCAGGGTTCGTTGTCGGTTTCAAGGCGAACGTGGCTGGTTCAGTGTGCGCGCGTCGTCTGTCTAACAGCAGTCGCTGCCCAGCTTGGACAGCACTTACGGTCGAGCATCGTCCCTGTGGGTGTTTCCCCCCAAAGACGTCCTCGCATTGCAAAGACAGCTTTCTGCAGTGTGAACACACCTGGTCGCCCCACAGGGACAATTTACCAGGACCCAGGTGCGTCAAAGAGTTGTCGGGATGAGCCCATCTGCCCTGGAGAGGGGATGCAGATCTCTAGGGGTCCACATTCTGTAGGGCATCGTCCCGTAGTCGTCGTCGTCGTCGCCATCGTGTTCTTCGTAGTCGTCTTCGTCCTCGTCCCTGCCATTGCAGGCACCTCGTCGTCGTCGTCGTGGTCGCCGCCGCCGTCGTCGTCGCGCCCTCGCCCTTCATACATATCTATCTATCTATCTATCTACATATATATATATACAGCTTGACATATATTGATAAACATATGTTAATAACGCTCCTTTGTTCCATAGCAGCGCCACTGGCAGTTGGCTATAGACTGTCGCTTCACCATTTGCCGGAGCATCCCTGGCGTGCACGCCGTCCTCTCTCCCTAATGCCCCACCGCCTCACATGACGCATCCTGCCTCCATTCCAGAGGACCGGCGGATTCCCCCGCGAGGAGTGGTATCCGCACACGCCCTACGTTTCACGCTCCTGATCGCGTGTGCGGTCGTCTCACACGCCCCGCAAGTTTCACGCTCCTGTTGGGAGAACCCCCGCATGCGCCGCTGCGCCCGCCCCTCTCCTTGCTGGGCGCCCTCTCCTCCTCCGTGCATCTCGCGCTCCTCCAGCAAGGAAAAGCTACTCGGCACGAGCTCGGACAGCCGGGGCCCCGTGCGGTCCCCGCGGGCGGACCGGCTCGGACGCCGCACGGGCTCGGCAGGGGAGCCCCCGGGGCTCAGGGCGGATTCTGGGAGGCGTGCTGGTATGAAGTCGGGCAGGTCCCTCCACAGGAGGAATCTCCACAGACAGCCAAGCACGACTATAGTCGGGGGACGATTTTGTTTGACTATCCTGTATTCGTTGTTGCCTCTTTGTGCTGAGCTGGTTGCTTCTTCTTCCAAGATCCGCCTGCAGGAGGAGATGGCCGGCCTGGTGTTGGTGGGTTCGACGATGAAACCAATCACGAAAACGTAATCCGCCGGAGGTCCGCAAGGCTCTCTCGGATCGGCGGGCGGCCCCCCATTTGGCGCCGATCCAAGGAGGGGATCGCTTCCTCATTCACTGCTCTGCCGATCGGCGCGGGCCCTCGCACCCATAGGAGGAGGAGGAGGAGGAGGAGGAGGAGGAGGAGGAGGAGGAGGAGGAGGAGGAGGAGCCGAGTAGATCTTGGCTGTCTTTGGCGCCCGCTTCGAGCATGTGGGGCCTCCCCCATGATGAGCGCACGGATCCAAACAGCCGCACTAAAAGCAGAGGTCCGGAGCCAGACCCGCCTTCCCCCCCTCCTTCCGCCCAATGTCGAAACGCCGAATACGAGAACGCTCACAAGAAACCCAACCCTGAGACCCCAGGACGTTCAGTGATTTTTGATGCGGGAGCGCCACGTTTCCCACCGCAGAACCATCGACACCCAAGAAGCCCAAGGAAATTCCAGGGCACCCTGGAGTCAAGCAGGGTGTTTCTTGGCCTGGGTGTTCTTCTTCCTCGCAGTCGGTGCGGTCTGCCCGTCGCTCGCCGCCCGCCCCGGGCGAGGGCTGGGAGCGCAAATGTGTGCCCGGAGGTCTGTCCAGCTCGCCCGGTTCTCGCGGGGCCAGGCGGGGTGGTCCTCCGCATCCGGCAGCGGCCTCCGCGCTGCTCGGCGTGCGCCTCCGGCCACGCATGTGCCTCCGGCCTCTCAGAGCGTGAATTACCTACCCCGCCTTCGCTTCCAGGCACAACCAGGTCATACCACGCGCCTCCTCGTCAAGCGGCCTGACCAGTACAGGCCGTAGTTTGGCATCGCTTGGTATCCCTTGGAATCGAGGGTGGTCAAAAGCGAGGTAGGTTTGTTTTCCCCCTAGCCTCTGCGGATGAACTGTAGGGTCGGAGGTTGATAGACCTCCTACCCTGACACGTCGATGAGCGAATTGGCCGTTCTCGGTTCGCGGCCGTCCTTTTTGCGGGTCCAGGGCCGTCGGGTTCGGTCCTAGGCCGTTTTCACTAAAGGGGGGTTTACCAAAGGAAGGTTTATCCACCGCCGATAGGGTCTTGGGAACCGGGCCTGTGCGGCCGCCGGGGGGGGGCTCGATCGTGGGTCTGCCTGGCGGCCGACTGGGATCGGACGCCGAACGGGCTCGGGAGGGACCGCATTAGCAGCATGGTGCAGGCCTGCTCTGGTCCACTCCAGCCCGCTCTACCCAGGACTCTCCTGCTGTTTCTGTGGTTCCATCTGGGTTTGGCATGCGAGGGCTCTCGCTTTGGAACAGCCGGTTGGAGCCCAGCCTGGCCGGCCGGCCTTCCTTGATGGGCCTGTCTTCCATCACCACCACCATGAGTTGGAGGGGGGAGGGAGGTGGAGAATGAGGAGGAGGAAGAAGAGGAGGAGGACTCCCTTCCCCGCTCCAACTTATGGTGGCGGTGGTGGAAGACAGGCCCAACATTCCTCGGGGTTGCGAAGCTGAGCGAAGACAGGCCGAGCCGTTCCAAGCCATGACGAGCAGTGCCAAGCAGTGCCAAGCAATGCAGTGCAGAGCAGGGCAATGCCAAGGAAAGCAAGACAATACCAGGCAGCTCACAGCAGTGCCAAGCAGTGCCGAACACTGCCAGGCAATGCCAAGCAATTCCAGGTGACGTCAAGCACAATGCAACACGCCACCAGGCAACGACGAGCACACGCCGCGCAGTGTCGAGCACTGCCAGGCACCGCCGAGCAAAGCCGAGCAGTGGCACATCATGCCAGGCAGTGTCGGGCAACGGCATGCAGTGCCAGGCAATGCCAGACGATGCCATGCCAAGCAGAGCAGTCCACTGCCAAGCGTTGCCAAACCATGCAGAGCGGTGCAACGCAGTTCAAAGCAATGCCGTGCAGTTCTGGGCAATGCCAGGCAACGCCCAGCAATGCCAAGCAATGCCGTCCAAAGCAAAGCAGGGCAGAGCACAGTAAGGGTCCGACTCGAGCTCGACCGCGTGCCGGCATGGCGCGCCGCGGGGCGGGATGCGCGAAGTTAACTGGGCGACGCTCCGAGGAGGAAAAGGTACCCATGCCTCTACCCTTCCCTCGTTTTCCCCTGTTTGGGCCTCCTGGGAGGACCTCGTCGCAACCGCTGGATTCGCATCGAAGTTCTGGTCAGAACGCACCCCCGGAGAGGTCCGGGGAGTAGCGGTATCGGTGCCTTTCGGTTTCCCCAGACACGGGGTAGCCTGGGGATGCGCGAAGTTGGGCGACACGGGGTACTCCAGATTTCGTAATAAAAGGGAGGGGGTCTGGACCCTCCAAGACAAGCCATTTCAGACCTCCCCCGTGGGAGAACCCTCCAAAACATCGTCCCCAGACCCCCCCAGGCCCTCCAAGATAGCCTGGAAGAGACCCCCCCCCGAAATGAGACCCCCCTCCCTTAATTGCGAAATCTGGAGTAGCCTGCGCAGACCCCCGTCGTGCTGTGGCAGGATGCGCGTCGGGGTGTGTTCTCGCTGTTCTCGGCCTGCGGGGGCCCTGCCCGCTCGGGTTAGGCATCCAACGGCTCGGGAAGAAAGCCGAGTCCCGGAGGGTCCCGGAGGATTCGAAACCTCTGGGAGTCGGCGTTGTGAAAAATCACGAAAGTGGCGACAGTTGCGCAGATCGCAGCCCCGCAGGGGACAGGGAGGCCTCAAAGTGATCTGCGTAGGACGTACCTCCGCTGGGCCTCCCAGGAACCCACGAAAGTGGCGACAGTTGCGCAGATCGCAGCCCCGCAGGGGACAGGGAGGCCTCAAAGTGATCTGCGTAGGACGTACCTCGGTCTGGGTATCCTCAGGAAATCCTGGAGTTCCTTGCGCGGCGCGCAACGGTTGCATTACCTGGCCCACACGTCCGCCCCGTCAGATGTGGGGCGACGTTCGCGCGGCGACGTTCCGGCGAAGTCCGACGCATATCCGACGTGAGTCCGACCTAATCCCGACGCGGATCCGACGTGGATACGACCTGAGCTGGGCCCCAAGCTGCCGCGCGAGGCCTCCAGGATCTTCACTACAGGGTGCCTCCTCTCCTCGTTCCACGCTACAGTTCCCGATACAGTCACACTCGGCCCGGCGCCCGACGCCCGCGCCCCAGGGGTGCGAGGGCGCGCGCCGAGGAGGCGCCCCGCGCTGCCTCTTGGCTGCGGCGGGCGCCCGCCGGCCCCCGAGCTTTTCCGCGCCCGTGGCCGGCTGCCTGCAGCGAGCGTTGTCATCGCGCCTCTGTCGCGCGTCCTTTGCCGGCGGAACAAGCAGCCACAGAAGACTCGCAGGCCTCCCAAATGCAGATCTCCAACGTCTCGAGAAGCTCAGTGAGGGAGACTGTGCCGGTTTCCAGATGAGACTGTGTCGGCACAGAGTGTTTATGATTAGCTCAAGGCATCGGATGAGGCGCACTGGTGCCCGAAACTATTTGGCCACCGAAGTGGGATCCGAGCAGATGGGTTCGGCGGATCCTCGGCGATGCGGCTCGATGTGGGCCCGAGTTGCTCAACGCCGACGGCACCGATGCGGCGCCGACGTCGCCGATGCGTCGTCGATGCAGTGGCGGTGCGGCGCGATCCTCCGACCCATCTACTGGGACAGTGTCTGGGAGGCCTCCGACCCCCCATGGCCCCCCCACCTCTCCTAGTCCTCAACGGTTGGGCCAGAGGGCCTCGAAGCCCGATTGTGAGGAGGTCTCGCTACAACCTGCGCAGCAGATCTACCCAGACATGCTCGCGTCGTAAAAATGTCCTGACGGGAGGTTCTTTGCTATTTTCTGCCTCTGGTGATCTTCACCGGGCCCCGGGACCGCGAAACAACGACGCAGGACGAAGAACCGGCCCCGGGGAATGGGTCGGGACTTCCGGGGACTGCGTATCGAATATTCAGACCGTCACATGTCCCACGTGGCCTCCTCTATCTGGGGAGGGGGGCCAGGGAAGCCGGAGCGAGCTGAGGCTGAAACGGGCCAGAGCCAAACCGGGCCCAAGCCGAAACGAGCCTGACGCCGAATCGGGCCCCTGTCCCAGGGGGGAGTGGGGGGGTGCTCTATTGCTCCCCTGACGAAGGGCGGTGCTCGGAGAGAAATGACTGGCATACGCAGCGTCAGCCACGGAAGGTCTGCGCGGATTTCTAGGATCCACGCTAGACCTCTCTAGGCCGCGCGCACAGGGGGGTAGGGGGAGGGGCGAAGGCCTGTTAGAAGCATTCTGGCCGCTGCCACTGGGGGCTTCGGTGGAGCTCCCTATGGGGCCACGGAATGTGTGAGGGGTGCGCCAAGATGGGGGTGGAACTGCACGCGGGCGCTGCCACTGGGGCTTTCGGTAGAGCTCCCTATGGGGCCACGAAACGTGTGAGGGGTGCGCCAATAGGGGGCTGAATTGCATGTGGGCGCTGCCACTGGGGCCTTTGGTGGAGCTCCCTATGGGGCCACGAAGCGTGTGAGGGGTGCGCAGAGGTGGGGGTGGAGCTGCATGCGGGCGCTGCCACTGGGGCCTTCGGTGGAGCTCCCTATGGGGCCACGAAAAGTGTGAGTAATGCGCCAAGATGGGGGTGGAACTGCATGTGGGCGCTGCCACGGGGCCTTCGGTTGAGCTCCCCAGGAGGCCACTAACCGTGTGAGGGGTGCGCCAATGTGGGGGTGGAACTGCACGCGGGCGCTGCAACTGGGGCTTTCGGTAGAGCTCCCTATGGGGCCACGAAACGTGTGACGGGTGCGCCAAGGCAGGGGTGGAACTGCATGCGGGCGCTGCCACTGGGGCCTTCGGTGGAGCTCCCTGTGGGGCCACGAAGCGTATGAGGGGTGCGCCAAGATGGGGGTGGAATTGCATGCGGGCGCTGCCACTGGGGCCTTCGGTGGAGCTCCCTAGGGGGCCACGAAACGTGTGAGGGGCGCGCCAAGGTGGATGTGGCACTGCACGCGGGCGTTGCCACGGGATCTTCGGTGGAGCTCTCTATCGGGCTTCGAAGCGTGTGAAGGGTGCGCCAAGATGGGGGTGGAATTGCATGCGGGCGCTGCCAATGGGGCCTTCCATGGAGCTCCCTGTGGGGCCACGAAACGTCTCAGGGGTTCGCCAAGATAGGGGTGGCACTGCACGCGGGCGCTGCCACTGGGGCCTTCGGTGGAGCTCCCTAGGGGGCCACGAAATGTGTGAGGGGTGCGCCAAGGTGGGTGTGGCACTGCACGCTGGCGTTGCCACGGGATCTTCGGTGGAGCTCCCTGTCAGGCTTCGAAGCGTGTGACGGGTGCGCCAAGATGGGGGTGGAATTGCATGCGGGCGCTGCCACTGGGGCCTTCAATGGAGCTCCCTGTGGGGCCACGAAGCGTGTGAGGGGTGCGCCAAGATGGGGGTGGATCTGCATGCGGGCGCTGCCACTGGGGCCTTCGGTGGAGCCCCCTATGGGGCCACGAAGCGTGTGAGGGGTGCGCCAAGGTGGGTGTGGCACTGCACGCGGGCGTTGCCACTGGGGCCTTCGGTGGAGCTCTCTATCGGGCTTCGAAGCGTGTGAAGGGTGCGCCAAGATGGGGGTGGAACTGCATGCGGGCGCTGCCAATGGGGCCTTCAATGGAGCTCCCTGTGGGGCCACGAAACGTCTGAGGGGTGCGCCAAGATGGGGGTGGCAATGCACGCGGGCGCTGCCACTAGGGCCTTCGGTGGAGCTCCCTATGGGGCCACGAAACGTTTGAGGGGTGCGCCAAGGTGGGTGTGGCACTGCACGCGGGAGTTGCCACGGGATCTTCGGTGGAGCTCCCTATGGGGCTTCGAAGCGTGTGAAGGGTGCGCCAAGATTGGGGTGGAACTGCATGCGGGCGCTGCCACTGGGGCCTTCAATGGAGCTCCTTGTGGGGCCACGAAACGTCTGAGGGGTGCGCCAAGATGGGGGTGGCACTGCTCGCGGGCGCTGCCACTGGGGCCTTCGGTGGAGCTCCCTGTGGGGCCACGAAACGTACGAGGGGTGTACCGAACTGGACATGCGGAGGGCAGAGGGATGGATGGGAGGAGGGGGCAGCGGGTGGAGTGAATGGGGGTCGCTGTCTCTTCAAAGCGAGGACCCAACACCACAGGATGGTTGGGACAACAATCGAGTGTGCGCGGCGCTAGGGCGAGAGCCACATGTTCAAAAGGCGCCGCCCTCAATCCGTGGAGTTCTTGCATTTGTGTTTAAGAATGCGCGCGGCACTAAGCAGAGAACTGCCCTCAACCCGTGAAGCTCTTGCAAATGATTGAAGCGAATGTGCGCGGCGCTCAGGCGAGAGCCACATGTTAAACAAGCCGCCTTCCATACGTGAAACGGTTGTCAGCTTGTATGCTTCAGGGTCATGAGTGGCGAGGAAGTCTCAGGCGAAACGCCCGGACCGCCCTATCAGCTTGCCCCTGGGTGCGACGAGGAGAATTTAGTTATAAGGGAAAGACTTGATGATAAGGAAGAAGGAGGAGGACGAGGAGGAGGAGGCGGAGGAGGAGGAGAATTAGAAGGAGGAGGATGAGGAGGAGGAGGAGGAGGAGGAGGAGGAGGAGGGGGAGGAGGAGGAGAAGGATGAGGAGGAGGTGGAGGAGGAGGAGGAGCAGGAGGGAGGTGGAGGAGCAGGAGGAGCAGGAGGAGAGGAGAGGAGGAGGAGGCGGAGGAGGAGCAGAGGGGGGGGGAGGAGGAGGAGGAGGAGGAGGAGGAGGAGGAGGGAGGAGGAGGAGCAGGAGGAGGAGGAGGAGGAGGAGAAGCAACAGAGGAAGAGGAGGATGAGGAGGTAGTAGATGCGCTTGATGCTGTGGAGGAGGAGGTGGAGGAGAAGGAGGAAGAGGAGGATGAGGAGGAGGAGGAGGAGGAGGAGGAGGAGGAGGAGGGAGAGGATGATGAGGAGGCGGAGGATGAGGGAGGAGAGGGAGAAGAGGTGGAGAGGGATGAAAGGGGGGAGGCGGAGGACAGGGAGGAGAGCTAGGAGAGGGAGGAGAGGGACGACAGGGAGGAGAGGGAGGAGGGAGAGGAGGAGGAGGAGGAGGAGGAGGAGGAGGAGGAGGGGAGGAGGGGAGGAGGAGGAGGAGGAGAAGAAGGAGGACCAGGAGGAGGAGGCGGAGGAGGAGGAGGAGCTGGGGCAGGAGGAGGAGGAGGAGGCGGAGGCGGCGGAGGATGAGAGAGGAGAGAGGATAGAGAGGAGAGAGGAGAGAGAGGGAGGAGGGAGGAGAGATGCGAGAGGAGAGAGGAGAGAGGAGAAAGAAGGAGGAGGAGGAGGAGGAGGAGGAGGAACATGAGGAGGAGTAACATGAGAAGGATGAGGAGGAGGAGCAGGAGGAGGAGGAGTCGGAAGAGAAGGAGGAGGAGCTGGAGCAGGGAGGTGGAGAGCGGAGAGATGAGAGAGGAGAAGAAGGGGGCGGAGGTGCAGGAGGAGCAGCAGCAGGAGGAGGAGGAGGAGGAGGAGGAGGAGGAGGAGAAAAGAGGAGGATGATGATGATGATGATGATGATGATGATGATGATGATGATGAGGAGGAGGAGGAGGAGGAGGAGGAGGAGGAGGAGGAGGAGCAGTGGGCAGCTCGTGACTGCGTAGTCGGGCAGCAGCAACCGCCACCTCACTGGGCGCCGATTGCCGTTCCAGCAGGCCTTGGCGCGCCGCCAGTTCGTCCGCCCGTCACCTTCTCTTGCCCGGCCGGCCCCGGAGGCTTGGGCCTCGCGTGCCAGCCCTGTCCTCCTCCTCCTCCTCCTCCTCCTCCTCCTCCTCCTCCTCCTCCTCCTCCTCTCGACTAGACACGTAGGACTAACCTTTCGCCGGAGTGACCTTTGGTGCGGGCCACCTGGGGTCCCCCGATCGCCGAACGCGACGCGGTAGTAGCGTCTTGCGCGCTGTGTTTGGGCACCCTGCGTCCCCCTTTGAGCAGCGCGCCGAAGGTCACTCTCACCCAGGGGCACTCGTGCGTGTAGCCGATTTTCGTTCGGATGCAACTCCTGGGGAGGTACATTCTGACTTGGCCCTGGTCTGGAATCTGGCCTTATCCGGCTGAGCCCCGCTGAATCTAGTTTTATCCCGCTCCCGCTCATTCAATCCCGCGGGATCTGACTTAATCCCGTTCAATCTGCGGCATAATCTGGCGTAGCAGCCTGGACGTTGTGATTTTGTTCACAACGTCGACCCCCAGAGGTCTCGACCCCTTTCCTGGGACCTGTTTTTCATACTGAGTCGTGTTTCGACGGTCCCGAGGCCCAGTAAGGGCCCCAGGAGGCCGAAAATATAGACAATCTCCTCGTCGATGTTTTTTCACAACGCGAGGGGGTCTGGATTCTCCTACGCCTCCTCCTCCTCGGACTGCGATAATCTAGGGAGGGAGGCGGCAGTCTTGGCGGAGGGCAGCGATTTGGCCCGGGTGCGGCTTGCGCGGGCGCGCGCGAGTGCGCGCGCGCGCTCGTTCCACATGAACCAACACCGCTGCGGCTGGCCCTCTTGCTGCCGACCTGCTGCAGCTTTAAATCATCACTTAGTGATTGCCTCGTCTCATCTGATCTCATCTCATCCTCCTCCTGCCTCCCCTCCTCCTTCCACCCCATCCTCCATTCTCCCCCTCGTTCTCCTCCTCTTCGTCTCCAATGCATTATCTTCCCTCCCTCTCCCCTCCCTCTGCCTACCCTGCCTTCTTCCTGCTCCCCCTTTCTCCTCCCCCCTCATTTTCGGACTCATCCACCCTGCTTCCTCTCCTTCTTCCTCCTCCCCTTCCTTCTCCTCCTTGTCTGTCCACCTCCTGCCGTTTCTCAACGTTCTCCTCCCCCCATTCCTCCAACTCCGCCGTTCGTCCCTCCGTTCGTCCTCCTCCCCATCCTCCCCTCTTCCTCGCACTTTCCTGTTGGTCCTTCCGCTCCCTCTCCTCGTGCCCCCCTGTCTGCCATCCTCTCTTCAATTCAGCAGCAGTGGTGACGAGGGCCCCGTGAATGGCAGATAAGGGGAATACGTATTCGAGCAGTGGCGAAGTGTCCTGGCTCGCCCATAGGCTCACCAGAGAATGTTCTAAGCACCGTTCGTGGTCTGCACGAAATGTTTTTAGAACGTTGTTTGGCCATGACCGTGTTGGTTTTACACGTCATGCGAATGCTCTACGAACACTGTTCTCGTTCCTGGACTGGGCTGTCAGAACATGCCATAGGCCTATAAGAATGCCGTGACGGTCGGTCCCTGCCCAAAGTATGGGGGAGACGGAAAGCTCCAGACTTCTTCGGTCTGCGAAAAGGTAGCGGCATTTTGCTTTGCAGCTTTCGGACATCGGGGGCGGTTACGACTGGGCGATTGTACACCACCGCTACCATGGGCAGGGGAGGGTGGAGGAGGAGGAGGAGGAGAAGAAAAACGAGGAAGAGGAGGACATCCCCATCTTCCCCCCAGTCCCACTTATGGTAGTGGTGGTGAAAATTAGGCCCATCAGACTATTGGGCCCCAAGGCCCTCAAACAAAAGTCGACTCGAGATGAACATCCAGTCCCAGGGAATCGGTCCAGACCTCCTGGGGTGCACGTTGTGTGAGAAAGTCAGCACACGTGGGAGTTTTCAGGAGGTGTACTGGGTCGGAAACGAGGGGTGGATAGGGAAAGGGGGAAGTTACTTGGTTTGGGAGGTAAACAAAGAAAATGAAACAACGAACACTGCTGTGTGCAGCTTGGTTCGGTCACGCCGCTGTGCGCTGTCCTTGATACTGGGCGCCACTGGCGCCAGGAATGGCGCCAGGAGGCGCCAGAGGCGCCGAGCCGACCCCATGTTGCTGTCCTCCCCTGTTCACCCGCCCCGAGAAGAGGAGAAGGAGGAGGAGGAGGAGGAGGAGAAGCAGGAGCAGGAGGAGGAGGAGAAGCAGTAGGAGGAGGAGGAGAAGGAGGAGGAGGAGGAGGAGGAAAAGCAGGAGGAGGAGACGGAGGATGATTCCAGATGCCCAACAGATGGAACAGTGGGAAGTTTCGAACCTCGAACTAGGCTGTGGCAGTATTGTGGCAGTATTGGGATGCATTAGACTGTGGTTGGGACGAACTAGACTGGGACTAACTAGACTCTGGCAGCATTGTGATACGATCCCCCCCGTCTCCCGATCCTTCTCCCGTGCAAGCGCAGCCTGGGAGTGCGACCTCACAGCTCCAGGCATCGCCTCCATGCGTTGCTCCGGATGCGCCTGGTAAATTGGGCTGCGGCTTGGTACCTGCTGTGCCGTAACGAGCCAGAAACAGAGTGCTGTCCCTTTCCAGCCCGCGTGCGTGCCATCGGCGACTCTCGTTCGACTTCGTCCTGTTCTCTGCGGGCGTCTTCGAATGTTTCCACCGTGTGTTTGTCGATTCCAGAGTTGTCCAGGATGTTCCCCCCCTTGCCAATGCCAGGACCTACCCGAAAAAGTAACTTCATAAGCATAAGCGTTCGGAGGTCCGCGCGGACCTTTTTGAATCGGCGCCGGGCCACATGTTGTCGCCTCCGGCGCCGGCCCTGCGCGTTCCGTGCGCCAGCGAGGGGGTCCAGCGCCGCTGTTGAGAGAAATCTGCCCAGACCTTCGAACGTCTTTGCGTGTGCAACTGTCTTTTGATGCTAACATATTCGCGGCCTGGAGAGCTAGTGCAGGACCCCAGAGAGGAGTGCACATGGATACTCACGGACCTGGGTGTTCCTAAAGGTATAGTTTTGCATTTCGCCCTTGGGGTCCTGGGACATTCGGTCTCCCAGGTGGTGAACGTGTCAAATAACTCCAGACTCGGACGCTCCTTCCCGTATCGGCCGAGCGACGAGCATATTCATGCTATCAGACCACCCTTCGGGTGATAAGGAGGTTGTTGGGGGAGATTGTTGCAGTTTTCGGTTGATAATTGCGTCGGGTCAGATTCGTGATCTATCCTTCAAGCGATCACGACGTCTATCCGTCGAGGTCCCGATACATCTATATATATAGAGAGAGAGACATATCGTTTTCAGTGCACCAACACTTATCAACCATCGGTCCCATCATCAGAATGTCAATATGTCTCACTATCGACCTCTAGATGCAATGTTGTCAGCGTCCGTATCTCTATCTGTATTACGGTCTCACTGCGGGCACCACTACCTATCTGGCTGTAGACCGAACGCGCCACGGGACACGCACGGGACAATAGAGAGACACTTACGGGCCAGAACGCGTCAACCACGGGACCACCACAGGACAACTACAGGACAACCATGGGACAATCGCGGGACAAACACGGGACACGCATGGGACAACCACGAGACAACCAAGGAAAACCACGAGACAACCACGGGACAACCACGGGATACCCGCGGTACAACCATGGGACATCTGCGGGACAACCACGGGACAACCACAGGACAATCGCGGGACAACCGCGGAACAATCACGGGACAATTGCGGGACAGCGAAGTGGCAACCACGGGACAACCGCAGGACTATCGCGGGACAACCACGGGACAATCACGGGACAGCCGCGGGACAGCCAAGGGACATCCCTTGGAAACGTAGTAAGGATGAGACACCGATGTGATTCCGATTTTGATTTGCATAGGTTCATTATTACCGATATGACCATCAAACTCGCGGTTTCGCAAATTACTGATCGACCCCCGTAGCAGCCAGTTTATCGATATCCCTGCTGATCTGTTGGCTTCGTTACCTGTCCCCCGCAGAAGATCTCTACACACCACCACCGCGGCCAGGCAACATAAGTGCGGCTCCAATCCAGCTCTCTCTCACCGACAAGCTGACGCCTGTGCCCGAGGGAGAATATCGCAACTATGGCTGCGTCCACCTATTTGGAGGCACTGCATTGCCCCCAAATAAGAAGAGGAGAAGGAGGAGGAGGACGAGGAGGGGGAAGAGGAGGAGGAAGAGGAGGAGGAGGAGGAGGAGGAGGAGAAGGAAGAGGAGGAGGAGGAGGAGGAGGAGGAGGAGGAGGAGGAGGAAAAGGAGGAGGAAAAGGCCGAGGCAATCCACGGCTCGCCTGCCGCTGGCAGCCAGAAGGCTCGTCCAATGCCCACGCGCACGACGGCGCCGACGTAGCGCGTCCCGCAGTGCCGTTGGCTCTGGCGCGTGGCCTCGTGTCTTGGAGAGTGTTTGCCCTCTCTCGGCCTTGACGTGAGGCCCCGCCTTCTTTTGCCCCCCCATCTGCTAATCAAAGCTGTGCGCGGCCCGCTTAGCTTCTATCGGCAGAGACTCGCTCTCGACCCGCGGGTCAAAAAAGTCTTGGGGAGTGCGCCGCGGGCACCAGGGCGAACGCCGCCGCGGACGCAGGATTCGCCGTGTGGTCTGCCGCGGTGCCGGCGTCGTCTGCCTGGGCTCGGGGCGCCGTGCTCGCCGCGGGCTTGCCGTGGAGTCGGCGCGTCCACCAGGGCGCGTCGAGACCAGACGGGGGCGGCGACACGTGCTGTGGTTCTGGTTCAGCTGTTGCCCCTCTTCCTCGACCGCTTCTGCTCTCTCTGCCCCCCTCCCTCCTCGCCCCTCCATCCATCATCCTTTTTTCTCCCCCCCCATCCGTCCCCCCTCCCTCTCTTCACAAGTACTGTTAGCGATGCATGGCTCGATGTTGAACCCAGTACGTAGAACGGAGCGGGGGCGCACCGTTTTGCAGTGACCGATTCTGCCGCAGCTGCCCACGCCAACACTCCTAGCGTGCACAAGCCTGATGTTTGCAGTCACGCCCCTCAGTTGCATTGCAAGCAGGGGGGTGCCGCTTCCTCCCGCCTCTCCTCCTCTTCGTGTCCTCTCCTCCCCGTGGTTATGTACCTCTTGCTCTTCCCATCGCGTCTTTCTCCTCCTCCCTCTCCTTCTCCTCCCCCTCCCCCCTACCTCCCCTGCCGGCTCCTTGTCCAGAGGCTAGATGTCTTCTTCTCTCTGCGCCCTGCCCCCACCCCGTCTCCATGCTCGAGCTCCCTGTCGGAGCAGAGGCCTCGCATCCTTCCTTCCGGGCGCCTACAGGGCGCCAGGGCGTCTGAAGCACGTGCCTACCTTACTTGACAACGTCATCCTCATATTCGACCCATGTCTGCATGAGAGCAATCAGTACCGCGGCCTGGGGTGACACCCCTTTTCCCTTGTTGTCGAAGCGTTCAGGCGGAGCCAGAGCAACCGCTCGTCACCTCCGTCCTTGTCATCTCCCCAGGCGAACTGGAGCGCACCAGCCGTGACTGCCTCTTCGGGTGGGGACCTTCAACCAGAGCTCGGCAGCATCCGTTTTGGCGCAGTGTGACGCACGCTCCGAGAGCGCTTCGCCGACCCCCGACCCCCTGGAAGACCTCACCCAAGATGACATCTTCACTGCCGTGGAAGGCCTCGAGTCCTCCTCGTCCCCTGTCTCCGTGCCTCCGCCTCCTCTCCCTGCCCCTCCCGCTCCCTTGACCGAGCAGCATCGAGAGCGAATCGCGAGGAACCGAAACGAAGCGATCCAGAGGAGGCACCTCAAGAAGGCCCCGTGGATTGCTGAGTCCGATGTGCGGTTCCATTTCTAACTTTCGGGGGCCCCTTCATAAGTTGAGGGCGCCCTCTGCCTCGACGCGGGGGTGCCGTCGTGGTTGGGATCTCGGCGCACGCAGCTGCGATCAAGCCTGTGTGCCCACCACCACCCTCCCTCCCTCTCCTCTCCTCCCTCCCCTCCCTCCCTCCTCCCTCCCTCCTCCCTCCTCCCTCTCCTCTCCCTCCTCCCTCCCTCCCTCCTCCCTCCCTCCCTCCTCCCCCTCCCTCCTCCCTCCTCCCTCTCCCCCCCTCCTCCCTCCCTCCCTCCCTCCTCCCTCCCTCCCTCCCTCCCTCCCTTCCTCTCCTTCTGGGAGCGCGGCTCGCCGCTCGCCCATGGCAGGTCGCTTCCTCTCTGGGCCGCCGGGGCGCCGCGGGATGCTCCCCCCTTGCGGGCCCCGCGCCCGCGGGAACGGCAGCAGGCGTGGCCTCTGCCACGGGTGCTCCCGCTGGCGTCGCGACGGGCCCTTGGCGTGGCGACGCGGCGGCGACCGCAGCAAGGGTTAAGTCGGGCGTGTCCTTCTATGGCGGGACCATTCAGAAATAATAATCAAGAGATGGTTTTGGGGCGGTTTTTCGATCAATTTTTGTGACCGTTTTTCCCAACCATCCTGTGGTGTTGGGTCCTCGTTTTGAAGAGGCGGTGCCCCGCGTTCTCCTCCTCCTCCTCCTCTCCTCCTCCTCCCCCTCCTCCCTCCTCTCATCACCATCACCATCACCATCACCATCACCATCACCATCACCATCATCATCATCATCATCATCATCATCATCATCATCATCATCATCGTCATCATCATCATCATCATCATCACCATCATCATCATCATCAGCATCATCATCATCAGCATCATCATAACCATCACCATCATCATCATCACCATCGACGACGACATCATCACCACCATCTTCATCATCGTCATCATCATCACCCATTTCGGCACACCCCTCACACGGTTCGTGGCCTCATAGGGAGCTCCACCGAAGGCCCCAGTGGCAGGGTTCGCATGGCGGCTCCGCCCTATTTCGGCGCAACCCTCACACGGTTCGTGGCCCCATCGGGAACCCCACCGAAGGCCCTAGTGGCAGGGTTCGCATGGCGGCCCCACGCCATTTTGGTGCACCCCTCACACGGTTCATGGTCTCAGAGGGGGCTCCACCGAAGGCCACAGTGGCAGGGTTCGCATGGCGGCCCCACGCCATTTTGGCGCACCCTTCACACGGTTCGTGGCCCCATAAGGAGCTCCACCGAAGGCCCTTGTGGCAGTGTTCGCTTGGCGGCCCCGCCTCATTTCGACGCACCCCTCACACGGTTCGTGGCCTCCTAGGGAGCTCCACCGAAGGCACCAGTGGCAGGGTTCGCATGGCAGCCCCGCCTCATTTGGGCGCACCCCTCACACGGTTCGTGGCCCCATAGGGGGCTCCATCGAATGTCCCAGTGGCAGGGTTCGCATGAAGGCCCCACGCCATTTTGGCGCACCCCTCACACGGTTCGTAGCCCCACAGGGGGCTCCACCGAAGGCGCCAGTGGCAGGGTTCGCATGGCGGCCTCGGGCCATTTCGGCACACCCCTCACGAGGATCGTGGCCCCATTGAGCTCCCCATTGGGAGCTCCACCGAAGGCGCCAGTGGCAGGGTTCGCATGGCGGCCTCGGGCCATTTCGGCACACCCCTCACGAGGATCGTGGCCCCCTCCACCACAACATGTGGCCCCATAGGGAGCTCCACCGAAGGCGCCAGTGGCAGGGTTCGCATGGCGGCCTCGGGCCATTTCGGCACACCCCTCACGAGGATCGTGGGGCCCACTGGGAGCTCCACCGAAGGCGCCAGTGGCAGGGTTCATGGCGGCCTCGGGCCATTTCGGCACACCCCTCACGAGGATCGTGGCCCCATAGGGAGCTCTTCCGAAGGCGCCAGTGGCAGGGTTCGCATGGCGGCCTCGGGCCTTTTCGGCAACACCCCTCACGAGGATCGTGGCCCCATAGGGAGCTCCACCGAAGGCGCCAGTGGCAGGGTTCGCATGGCGGCCTCGGGCCATTTCGGCACGCCCTCACGAGGATCGTGGCCCCATAGGGAGCTAGCTCCACCGAAGGCGCCAGTGGCAGGGTTCGCATGGCGGCCTCGGGCCATTTCGGCACGCCCCTCACGAGGATCGTGGCCCCATAGGGAGCTAGCTCCACCGAAGGCGCCAGTGGCAGGGTTCGCATGGCGGCCTCGGGCCATTTCGGCACACACCTCACGAGGATCGTGACCCCATAGGGAGCTCCATCGAAGGCGCCAGTAGCAGGGTTCGCATGTCGGCCTCGGGCCATTTCGGTACGCCCCTCACGAGGAT
The DNA here is from genome assembly GCA_963575745.1 of Prorocentrum cordatum. Lineage (NCBI taxonomy): Eukaryota > Dinophyceae > Prorocentrales > Prorocentraceae > Prorocentrum > Prorocentrum cordatum. The sequence goes on from CAUYUJ010011281.1 coordinate 447,550, forward strand.
CGTGGCCCCATAGGAGCTCCACCGAAGGCGCCAGTGGCAGTCTCCCTCATGGGCCGCTCAACCCTTTCCTGCTTCTGCTCCTCGGTCAAGGGGACGCCGTCCTCGTCGTCGTCGGCGCCCGCGAAGACGGCCACGAATGTGTCCCTGAGCATGCCGGGCTCCGGCGGGAAGCCGTGGCCACCTAGGGAGCGCGGGCGCAGATGGTATTCACAATTGCGTATTTACAGTCGCGTATGGTTGGGTCCTTCGCCAGGCTAATTTTTGGGTGGAGGGCAAAAGGTGAAGTCTGAAATGCCGTGTCGTTTGGTTTTCGAGGCCCGAGTCTGCAGAAGGTGAATCACCAGGCGGATTCACTTGTCGAGGTGCAGACGGACATGATCTCAGGCCCTGAGCCTTGTACTTGAAGATAATGCGCAGGTCACACAGCACGGAACCAGGTCACACGGAATCCAGCCCTGCCAACGCCCGTGAGGGGGCGGTCGCCCTCTGGCGTTAGGTCGGGCCTGTCCCCCTTTACAAGGGGATTTTCGAAGAAAAGAAGGCAGACCCCAGACATGATTGAAACACTTGTCAAACAGTATAGTCTGGGGACTATGTTTTGAGCCTTTGTCGACCTTCTTGGGGTAATTGCGTTTTTTTTTTTTGTTTTTCAGTCGGAGATCCCCCCTGTAGGGGGACACGCCCGACAGAACTCTGGCAGCCGCCCGCGCCCACGGGGCGAGATGCGCACATCTCGCGGAGCGGGGGCCGAGGGTCGACGAGTGGCGCACGGGCGGGGCACACGTCCTCCGAGGAGGGTGAGGCGCCCATGCACGGGACACTGCTGCCAGGAAGCAGCCTGCCTGCCTCCAGGGTTCGGCGGCGAGCGAGGGGGGGAATTGAGAAGGAGAAGGCCTCGCGCCTTCTGAGAAGTTGTTGTTTGTCTTCGGGGACTTCTCAGAAGCCCTCGCGCCTTCTGAGAAGTTTTTGTCTGTCTTCGGGGAAGGCTTAGAACACTTCTCAGAAGTCCGGGGGACTTCCGAGCCTTCTGAGAAGGCGCGCCCCTTGTCACTTCCCACCCTGGCTCGCCGCCTAAGGGTGCCCTTGGTTTCCAGGGTTTCCACGGTTCTGCGATGGAGGGCGCGACGTTCCCACACCAAGAATCCAGGGACGTCCTCGGGTCTCAGGGATGGGTTTCTTGCGGGAGGTTTCTTGCGGTCGAGCTCTTACTGTACCGCTGCACTTCCCTCGTTTTCCCCTTCTTGGGCCTCTTGGGAGGGCCTCGTCGCCACTGCTGGATTCGCCTCGAAGTCCTGGTCAGAACGCACCCAGGGAGATGTCTGGGTAGTAGCGGTGTCGGTATTTTCTTGGCTTCCCCCAGAGCCGAGGAACAGGACCACAGGTCAGACATGTTTGGTGGTTTTCGGCGTCAGGGCTCCGTTTTGGGACCCCCGTACTTCCAGAAAGCGATTCGTGATGAACATATCAATGTTGAGCGGATTTGATCGAACATATCAGTATACAGGAGGGGAAGACCACACACACAGACACTATTAAGCGTCGACTCCCAGGAAGACACAGGGAGATGTGGGAAGTGGGGAGGAAGACCAAAGCCCAGAACATATGGGAAAATATTGTAAATCTTGGGATTTGTGTGTGTACATATTTGTGTCTCTTTGGGCCCCTTTCAATTTTTACGCCCTCGCGGCCTTCACACCAAGGCGCGATCTCAGGGATTCGCGATCTCAGGGTTCCACGTGGGACATCCACGCGGGACATCCTCCTCTCCTCCTCCTCCTCCTCGTCCTCCTACTCCTCGTCCTCCTCCTCCTCCTCCTCATCCTCCTCCTCTTCCTCCTCCTCCTCCTCATCTCAATGGGGTCGCGGCCGAGGAGTCCAGGCTTCGAGGCTGTTTACCTGGGTATGTTTCCCGCCCGCGATGCTCTGCGACTTCCTGTGAAGCCTACCAGTGTGAACCCAATCGACGCTGGGCCTTTGGGCGCCCGTGGAACTGTTCACCCGCTTGCAGCCCTGCTTCGGGCTCTGAGCCCCCGCTGGTGCTCACGCAGCTCTGACCTCCAGGGGCCGCTGGCAAGGCCCAGTAAGCTCGGAGGTGGACAGACCTCCTCTCCTGACACGTCGATCAGGGAATTGGCCGCTTTCGGTTCGCGAGAGCGTGTCGCGGCCGTCATTTTTTCCGGGTCCAGGTCCGTCGATTTCGGCCCCAGGTCGTTTTCACTAAGGGGAGGTTTACTAAAGGGAAAGTTGTCCAACGCCGATAAGCACACGCACTCGCGGGACTCTGTTCCGTGTTCTTGCTCTGTCTACAGCGCAGCGGGGCCTGATGCGCGGCACATTTGCAGATTCCTGCCCAGATGACCGCCGCCGCAGTGTGCACGAGACCTCTCGGTGCACGCCGGAGGTCTCGGGGGCTTTGGCCCCTGGGTCGCGCATTAGGCACCCTGCGGTGTTGCGCCTCCACCGCCCCCGAGCGATCGACATGGGTACGGAAAGAGTGGGCGCGAAGACCGGCAGCAGTCCCAATTCATTGTGAGCAGCACGTGTGCTCTCCCCCATCTCCCGCCGCACGCGCCCGCGCGCTTGCGGGGACTCGGGGATCCAGGGAGCGCAAGCCCCTCGGGCGCTGGCCAGAAAGGCGGGTGGCTGAGGACAGCGCAACCCACCCCACCCCCAGCCGGGACCCCCACTCTCGACCGGGTGATCCAGGGTCTCCTGGCTAGGAGTTTTTTTTTTGTTTTGGTTTGGGGCTCTTGGTGGCCTGAAGAACTAATCCCCCGCCCCCAGCCAGGACTCCTGGGAGTGTGGGTCCTGGCTGCGGGCGGGGGTGGGTCGTGCTGTCATGAGTGGCGGTGGGGGGGAGGGTGGCCCTGAGATCTGACGTCGCGCTGAAATTGCAACATCGCGGGAACTTGCGACTGGTTCCCTAGACCCCATCCTTCCCATCCTCCCGATCAGTTTTTCGGGCCGCATCGGCCTGTGAGGATCCCAGGGCCCGAAGCTGGGTAAAAACGCCCTTTGGTGAGCAAACCGCCACGCCCAGATCTGAGGGGAGGGGGGGGGTCCAGAGAACGCGTAAGGGGGGGCGGTCAGTGGCGGGGCCAGAAAAGAGGCCCTGGAGGGCCCCTGAAGGGGCCCTCTCTAGGGCCCAGACAGGGGCCCTTCGAGGCTCGAAAAGGCCACCTCTCTCCCACCCCGTCCATCACCCCCCACGACACGTCGCGCCCGAGGGGGGGGGGATCGGCCGCGGGCGAGGGGGGGAAGTGAGAAGGGGCGGGCCTTCCCAGAAGGCTCGGGAGCTCCCCAGCCTTCTGCGAAGTTTTCTAAGCCTTTCCTCCTGGATACAGAGAAAACCTTCCAGAAGGCCAGAGGCCTTCAGAGAAGCCCAGGCCGCCTTCTGTGAAGGCCTTCTCGCTCGCCGCCAAGAGTGCACACTGTTCATGTCTAAGTATTCGAACATTCTTTGGTTTTCTGGGGGCCAAGATCCCTCACTTCTAAGTGTTCTATCTTGGGCCTCTTCCTTGCCACGAGGGGGCCAGGAACAACTAGAAACGAGCGCAATTAGAAACGAACACGATTAGAACTGAACGGCGTGTAGAGGGAGGAGGAGGAGGAGGAGGAGGAGGAGGAGGAGGAGGAGGAGGAGGAAAAGGAGGAGGAGGGGAGGAGGAGGAGGAGGAGGAGGAGGAGGAGGAGGAGGAAGGAGGAGGAGGGAGGAGGAGGCGGCCGAGGAAGGAGGGAGGAGGGAGGGAGGAGGAGGGAGGAGGAGGCGGCCGAGGAAGGAGGGAGGAGGGAGGAGGGAGGAGGGACGAGGGGGGCAGAGCAGCGCGGCTCCGGCAGGCCGGAGCCCCACGGCGGCCCGGTGCCTCGCCGTGCGGCGGCCTCGCGGCGGGCGCTCGGCGCGCTGCTGGGCGGTGCCCGTGCCCGAGCCCCTCGGGGCCGCCGCGGCCCCGCGGCCCGACCTGCTCCTCCTCCCTCTCCTCCTCCCTTCCCCTCCTCCTTCTCCTCCTCCTCCTTCTCTTTCTCCTCCTGAGGTCCTCCCCCTCCTCCTCCTCCTCCTCCTCCTCCTCCCTCCTTCTCCCTCCTCCTCCTCCTCCTCTCCTCCTCCTCCTTCTCCTTCTCTTTCTCCTTCTGAGGTCCTCCTCCTCCTCCTCCTCCTCCTCCTCCGCCTCCGCCCTGCTCCGCCTCCTTCCTGTCCTCGCCTCTTCTCCCCTTCCCTCCTGTCCTTCTCATCCTCCTCATCCTCCGTCTCCTGCTCCTGCTCCTGCTCCTGCTCCTCCTCCTCCTTGGCCGCTCGGGGCCCTTCGGCGGCCACGTTCGGCGGCGGCCAAGGCCGGCGTCAAGTCGGGCGCGTCCCGCTACAGGAGAGGAACGTTCAAAAGTAGTCAAGGCATAGTCTGGCGGCGAATTTTGGTCTTGCATGCTGGACGATGGTGAGGTACCTGTTGGACTATTTCAAAAATAGTCAAAAAGCATAGCCTGGCGGCGATTTCTCTCACATGTTTGACAATGGTTAGATGCTTTTTTGACGATTTCGAGAATAGGCAAAGCATAGTCTGGAGGCGATGCTTCTTACATGTTTGACAATGGTTAAATCTAGTCAAAGCATAGTCTGGAGGCGATGTTTATACTATGTTTGACCATGGTTGGAGAATGTTTGACTGTTTCATTTTTCGCCCCAAATCCGCCCGTAAGAGGACATGCCCGACCTGAGGCCAGCGGCGCGCGCCAGGGGCGTGGCGCGGGGGGGGGGGGTCGGCCCGAAGGCCTGGCGGGCCTCTGCTGAGAGGGCCCTTGCCTCCCAAAGCCCCTCCTTCGGATGTAACTCCTGGGAGGTCAAATTCTGATTTTGCCCTGGTCCGAAGTCCGGCTTAATCCCGCGCAATCCCGCTTCATTTGGCTTAATCCCGTTTAATCCTGCTCAATCCTGCTTAGTCCGATGCCCTTTCCGGCGTAACAGCATCCCCAATGGGGCTTAATCCTCCTTCATCTTTCCGACGAAAACCTCCCAGTAGTTGCCTCCTAACCCTCCCAGTCCGCCTTCTCCCAGGAGGCGCCACCCTCTCGCGCCGCCCCCTGGCGCGCGCCGCCGACCTCGGTGGCGACCCTGCCTGGACCCTCGGCGGCTCCTCGGCGACGCTGCTGCGGTTAGGTCGGGCATGTCCTCCTACAGGCGGATTCTGGACGACAGGTTCCCAAAGCAGTCGATATATATATATATATATATACACCCAAAAAAGCAGAAAAATCGTTCCCACGCCATTGTTTTGATTGTTTGGAGTGTCCCCCTGTAGAGGCGCATGCCCGACTTAATGCTACGGCCTTCGGAGGCTTTGGGTGGCGTGGGCAGTGGCGCGCGGGGCGGCGGCGGCGGCGGCGGCGGCGACGCTTGGAAGGCTGAGGGCGCGGGAGGAGCGACGGAGGGAGGAAGGACGGGGGGGGGAGGACGAATAAGGGGTGGGGGCAACTTCAGGAGATTTTTAGTTCTGTAGATCCCCCCTGTTTTTCTCGGCGGGGGAGAAACTCGCCCCTCCTCCTCCTCCTCCTCCTCCTCCTCCTCCTCTTCCTCCCCCCACCCCCCTCCTGCTCCTGCTCCTCCTCCTTTTCCTCCTCGTCCTCCTCGTCTCATTCCTCCTTGTCGTCGGCGCCCGCGCCGCGGGCCACCGAGACAGTTTCCCACTACTGTTCGTCGTGCTGGATCATGTTGGAGGCTCCTGTCTCCCAGCGAATACTGCTCCCTGGGCTACCCTGCGCGACAGAAGAATTCTGAGCACGTTTGTGCGAGGATGGAGATATAGATCGACACGTCCGTCGTCGAAGGCGTTTCTCACAATATTCTCCTTCATCTCGTCGTGGTTGCAGTGGATTAAACATTTACTCCGGATACCTGTCGTTTTGAATATCTCCCTGGTTCCCACGGTGGGTAGCAGACTCACCCCTCCTGCTGCTCCTCCTTTTTTTCCTCCAGGTCCTTCTCCTGTTCCTCCTCCTTCTCGTCCTCATCCTGCTCCTCGTCCTCCTCCTGCTCCTCCTCGTGGTCGTTATGTAGTCGTCGTTGTCGTAGTCGTCGTCGTCGTCGTCGCCGCGGCGGAGATTAGTTTCCCTCTAGTGCTGGGCGGGCTGGATAATCTTTGGAGATTCTTTCTTCAGTGGAACAATCACTTGTGGGCCACCCTTCACGCGAGAGCATCCGTGAACTGTTTCTCATGCGGGTTGCAAGAGGAAGCAGCGATTGTGGTTGTAGTCGTATTCGTGCTCGCCATTGTAATCGTGTTTGTACTCGCACCTGTAATCGCGAGTGTAGTCGAGGTTGTAGTCGTCGTCGTCGCGGCGGGGGTAGTTTGCGTCTATTGTTGGGCGGGCTGGATAATGTTGGGTGCGTCTTTCTCCCAAGGAATTGCCCCTTGTGGGCTACGCATACAAGTGACAGGATGCGGGAGCATCTTCTCACGAGTATTTCACTAAACTTCTTAGCTGCTGTAGCGCACGGCGGGACGCCGAGCTTCAACAGTGCAAGCCTGAAGTTTCAGCCTTAAGCTTGAGCTTGAAGCGTCTGGTCTGGTCTGGCTGGTCTGGCTGGTCTGGTCTGAGCTTAGTGCTGAAGCTTTAGCTTGGGATTCGGGTCAGAGTTGTTTAGAGGAGGTCGTGGGAGGCAGCGCCAACCACTTCCACCGAAACACAGTTGATGTGCATTGCTGTTTTTTCCTTGCTGTTGGTTTTTGCATTGCAGTTTTTGTTGCATCTGGTCTGGCTGACCTGGTTGGTCTGGTTTGTGCTTAGTGCTGACACTTTGCTTAGGATTCGGGCGAGAGTGGTTTAAGGGAGGTCCAGGGAGGCAGCGGCAACCAACACCACCGTAACACAGTTGTTGCATTGCAGTTTTTTTTGCTTAGCTGTTTGTTTTTGCATTGCAATGCTGGTTGCATCTGGTCTGGCTAGCCTGGTTGGTCTGGTTTGTGCTTCGTGCTGAAGCTTTGCTCCGGCTTAGGGCGAGAGTGGTTTAAGGGAGGTCCAGGGAGGCAGCGCCAACCGAGACCACCGAAACAGTTTTTTTGCACTGCAGTTGTTTGTTGCTTTGCATGTTGTTTTTTTGCATTGCAGTGCTTGTTGCATCTGGTCTGGCTGGCTTGGTTGGTCTGGTCTGAGCGGGCGAGAGTGGTTGAGGGGAGCTACAGGGAGGCAGCGCCAACCACTACCACCGAACATCGGTTTGTTTGCATTTGCAGTTTTTTGTTTGCATCTAGTCTGGCTGGTCGGGTTGGTCTGGTTTGATGATAGTGCTGAAGCTTTACTCTAGGTTTCGGGCGAGAGTGGTGTAGGGGAGGTCCAGGGAGGCAGCGCCAACCAATTCCACCGAACAACAGTTTTTGTTTGCCTTGTCGTGTTTCTTTGCATGTTGTTTTTGCAGTGCTTTTTTGCATCTGGTCTGGCTGGTCTGGCTGGTCTGGTTGGTCTGGTCTGGTCAACGTGCGTCGTGGATCGCTCACCCCATGGTTTGGCTGCTCTGGTCTGGTGTTTGGTATAGCTGGTCTGGCCTGGTGTGTCTGGTTGGTCTGGTCTGTTTTGGTCCGCTTGGTCTAGTCTGGCTCGGTTGGTTTGGCTTGCTCTGGTCGGTCTCGTCTGGTTGTTCTCACCAACATGTCTTGTTTGGTCTGGTTGGCCTGGTGTGATCAAAGTGCTTCGTGAATCGCACCCCTGCTGGTCTGCCTGGTCTGGTCTGGTGTTTGGTCTAGCTGGTCTGGTGTGGTCAGGTTGGTCGAATATAATTCGCATTGTTTGTCTGGTTGGTCTGCTCTGGTCTGGATTGATCCGGCTGCCCTGGTCTAGTCTGGTTGGTCTCGTTTGGTCTGGTAGGTGTGGTTTGGTCTGGTCGGTCTGATCCGGTTGGTCTGGTTGGTCTGGTTGGCCTGGTCTCGTCAACGTGCATCGTGAGTCGCTCCACGTCCTCCCTTCCTGCTCTAGCTGGTTTGGTCTAGTGTTTGGTCTGGCTGGTCTGGTCTGGTCTGGTTGGTCGAGTAGTTCACCTTGTTGGTATTGCTGTTCTGGTCTGGTTTGGTCTGGCTGCTCTGGTTTCATCTGGTTGGTCTGGTTTGGTCTGAGCGGTCGGGTTTGGTCTGGTCGGTCTTGTCTGGTAGGTATCGCCGGCTGGTTTCGATTGGCATGGTTCGTTTGGTCTGGTCAACGTGCTTCGTGAATCGCAGTGCGCCCCCATGGTCTGGCTGGTCTGGTTTGTTCTGACTGCGGCGGAAAGGGAAGCGAGCGGGAAGGGAACATCAGCAGCCGCCTTAGTTCTTCTGGACCAAATCAAAGTGAGGCGCTGGGGCATAAGAACTTTTCGCCTCGAGCGGCTTACAATACGAGTCAGTGGATGTGTTTTTGTAGTAGTGATTGTAGGCGTGGCTGTAGTCGTGATAGCAATCGTGATTGTAGTCGCGATTATAGTCGTAATTGTAGTCGTGGTTGTAAGTGCAATCGCAGTTGTAATCTTAGTCGCAGCCGTCCCGGCGCAGATTATTTTATTTCTTTTGCTGGGCGGGCTATCCATTGTGGGAAATCTTGAACGCGAGACGATTTGTGAGCATCTTATCATGATGACCGATCATCGTCGTCGTTGTTGTGCGGCGGGTGCCGCGGATAGCTAATTACGTTCCACTATTGGTGGGGCCCCGGTCCGTCAAGAAGGGCGTCGAAAAGAGAATTCGTTTCCACTGTTTGGGGGGATTCTACAGCCCTGTAGAGGTTAGCGGGAGGGAGTAGGGGATGGAGGGAGGAACAGTTGACAGACTGTGCGTCCGCAGCCTAGAGAGTGAGTGACGAGTCAGCTGACACCTTGGTGTCTTCAGTTGTACGACAGCAAGATGGAGGAATTTGATTTGGAAAGAGAGTGTTGGAGAAAGGGCGGGTGGAAAGAGAGAGGTGAGGCGAAGGATGAAGGGGACCAGTGTACATCCAAGGCGCATCAACGATGTTGTTATAAACCCTCCGTCCAAATTTCCTTATCATCGGCCCCTGCAAGAATTCGTTTTCACAGCTGGAAGAGGATAACACCATTCGATAATCATCAACCGTGCAAAAGACACCCGTTGGACCGCAACGCCGCGAGTCAACATTCCGTTGCGTCCTGACAATCCGACGTCGTGCCAGAACACCTTTTTCCTGGGATTTCATCACCGCAAATCAGTGTGACTGTTGCGCCCTGACAGCTCCAAATCGTGCCGGGGCATTTTTTGCGACGTCAACCATAAGAACACCGTTGAACTGTTGTGTGCTGTGAAGACGAAGCTGCTCGGCGTTTCAGCGAGAACCACATTTGAAGAGTGCCCCGCCCTCTCTTTGTGAAGCCCTTGCGAACTGTTGTATGACGAACATGTCCGGCGCGAAAGTGAAAGACCACTGTTTGAAAACCACCCGCCCTCCCTCCGTGCAGCTCTCGCCCTTTTTTCTTTGTTGAAACGGTTGTGCGCGGCGCCAGAGTGATGGCCGCGCTCTGAGCATGAGCCGCCGACCATCCGCGAAGCTTCCGTAACACGTTTAAAGCGAGGGTGCGTGGCGCTGGGGCGAACACCACATCTTGAAAAGGAGCAGCCCTCCATCCGTGAAGCCCTTCTTGATTCTAAAGACGAGTGCGCGCGGCGATTCGGCGAGAGCCTCATCATGGAAGTCGCCCGCCCTCCATCCGCGCAGCTCTTGCAAGCTTTTGAGGCGGATCCGCGCGCACGGGCCACAGTTTGGAAAGGCAACCCGCTCTCCATCCGTGAGTTGGTTGCAACCACTTGAGGCGAATATGCGCCGCGCTCAGGCGAAAACCGCATTTTGGAACGCACCCGCCACCCATGAGTGAAACCCTTGCAAACATTGAAGACGAATGAGCGCGGCGCTAAGGCAATCAAAACAACGGCTCGCCCTCCATCCGCGAAGCTGTTGCGAAGCATGGGTAGGAAGTTTCAGGCGGGACGCGTGGCCCGCCCTTGCGACACGTCTCGGGGCGTGACAGGGAGGGAATGGAGGCGGAGAAGGAGGAGGAGGAGGAGGAGCATTTGCAGGGGACGGGCATGAGGACCGGGAGCAGGAGGGGGATGTCGAGGAGGTGGGAGAGAGGGGGGTGAAGCGGTGAGGTCGGGGAAGAGACAGGAAGCACGCCTTCAGAGGCTCCTGGATGTATCCAGAGGCCCTCTGCTTCCCCTCGTGGGGAAGAGGGGGAAGAGTGGGGCCGAGAGAGCGAAGCGGAGGTGACGGGAGAGGAGGGGGAGGAGGAGGATTACGAGAGAGGGAGGGCGCAGGAGAGGGGTGGAGCGAAGGAGGGCTGGAGAGAGAAGGGACGGGAGGGAGGGGCGGTATGGAGGGGGTGGAGGTCGGCGGGGGTGCGTAAGAGAGGGAGAGTACCACCATTGTCGAAGCAGTGCTTACCTCCAGGGGTTCGTGCTGTCGGTCTTCACTTGTTTGTGCTCACTCGTCCTTTTCCACACGCTCCTTCTCTTCCCGCCGCCCGCTGTGCCCAGTTCGGCCACGTGATCCCATGTCCGACGTGGCGACTGCGACAAATTATCTTGCCGAAGAATTCAACCATATACAGTTGTGATTACCGCGGTTTTGAGTATCGTCTTCGGTGGAGCTCCCTAAGGAGCGACGGACCGTATGAGGGGCGGGCGAGGAGGACGTATGCGAACATTGCCACTGGGGCCTTCGGTGGAGCTCCCTTTGTGGCCACAAAACGTCTGAGGGGTGTGACGGTATGCCGTCATGGGTACGAAGGACGCATGCGAGAATGGGGCCTTAGGTAGAGCTCCCTGTGGAGTCACGGTGCGTGTGAGGGGGGTGCCGGAATGGACGGCGGGGACCTGTGGGAACGGTGCCACTGGGGACTTTCGGCGGAAACGTTTGAGGATTATGCGGAAATGGGTGGCGGGGACGCGTGCAAACGTTGCCACTGGGGACTTTCGGCGGAAACGTTAGAGGAGTATACCGAAATGGGTGGCGGGGAAGCGTGCGAACGGTGCCACTGGGGCCACCGGTGGAGCTCCTCATGGAGCCGCGAAGCGTGTGAGGGATGTGCTTAAATGGGTGGCGGGGACGCATGCGAACGGGACCACCTGGGACCTAACGTGGAGGTCCCTATGGGGCCACGAATTGTGTGAAGGGTGTGCCGGGTTGGGTGGCGGGTACGCATGCGAACGGTGCCACTGGGACCTTTGGTGGAGCTCCTCATGGGGCCACGAAGCGTGTGAGGGGTGTTCCGAATCTTGTCACGAGGACGCAAGTAAACGGTGCCATTGGGACTTTGGGTCGAGGTCCTTATGGGGCCACGAAGCGTGTGAAGGTTGTGCCGGCATAGGTGGCGGGGACGCATGCGAAAGGCACCATTGGGACCTTGGGTGGAGGTCTTATGGGGCCACGCATCGTGTGAGGGGTGTGCGAGAATGGGTGAAGGGGGAACCTGCGAATGGTGCCAATGGGACCTTGGGTGAAGGTCCGACTTACCCACTCGCACTTGCGGGCGCGAGCGGGGGGGTCGTCTGGGCTGTCTCGTGGGAGCTGCGGGTCTCGGGCGCCATCGTGCAGAAGTCAGCCCCGCCCATGGCAGTCAGCCCACAGCAGGTGCCAGTCGGCTTCGCGCAAGGAGTGACCCTTCGCCGGCGTGGCCACTGGTGTGGGCCCACAGGTGTGGCCCCAGCACTGGCCTGGAGCGGCTTTCTCGCTTGAGTTCGGCCCCCCCTCGCACCCCCCTGGCGGTGTTCGCATGCGTGTCCCCCGCCCAGCACAGCGCTTCGTGGCCCAATAGGGAGCACACCCTCACATGTTTCGTGGCCCCACTGGAGCGCCACCGAAAGCCCAAATGGCTGCTCCCGCATGCGTCCCCGCCCTATTTCGGCACAATTTACACGCTTAGTGGCCCCATGCAGAGATCCACCGAAGGCGATACCCACAACGGCGATACTCCCAACTGCACATGATTGGGCCCTTCGGAAGGATCATTTGTCGCAGGCTCGGCGGGCACACAAGTCGGTCAGGCTGGATCGGGATGTGACAAATGCGCACTCGAATTGGGACACTGCGCTCAGGACAGGATAGGTTAGTTTGGATGCATGTGCTGCGGCCCTGGCACCGAGAGGAGTCGTGCAAAGGGGCAGCCTGGGCTGCACAGCACTGGCCTGCCAGGGTGCAGGTTGCGGCTATCCGAGTGTTCATCCAGGATGCCGGCGCTCCAAAAGGCAGAACGTCAGGAGCAGAGGGCGAGCTGCGGTGTCGATCCGGGATGGTAAGTGCAGCGGGCCGTCTGACGCCAGGCCCGTGATGGTCAGCACAATTCGACGCAGCAAGAATCCGGACCGTGGAAGCTTATTCTGACCACCCACAGGGACAGTTCAAGACCGCTCGACCCCTTCACCCAGGTACAACAAACGTAAAAAGGCGTGCATATCATTGAGAATACTTTTGAATTGCCGAAGCCCATCACGAACCTAATGGAAACGATGGCCGGCACCTCCACCACCATCGCGGGAAGCCAGGGAGGGTCCTATTGGGGCTGTGCTACCTCTTTGTTGCGGTAGCGAGCTCAAAATATTCCCCATCGTGAACTTCCTCGCCGACGTTTGCCCGCTGGTGGCTGTTGATTCTCGAACCTCGATCGTCAATTCGTCCTCAACAACTGAACCCTTGACCGTTCCAGAGGTGCGTTCTGTTACACTTAACCCGGTGCGAACCCAATGAGGGAAAAGCTTCCCGTTGCATGGGCGCAGTGCTTGGCATTGCTTAGCGTTGCTTGGCATTGCTTGGCGTTGCTTGGCATTGCGTGGCGTTGCTTGGGATTGTTTGGCATTGCTTGGCATTGCTTGGCATTATCTTGCATCGCTTTGCACATTGCCCGAGGAACCCGAGGAACCCAAAGAATCCCTGGGGAACGGACAAAGTAGGGTCCCGAGACACCAGTGTTGAACTAAGTAAGAAACGCGGTAACTAGTTCTAGCCTCTAGAGGCTTCCCGAGTCCAAGAGAGAGTAACAAACATACAGAGATGTTTGATATTCTCCGTGAGCCTCTCGGGAATGTCGAACGCCTGCAAAAGAAGTCCCATACCTATACGACCACCCTTCGAGTAATGAGTAGGATCGGTTGTGGGGGGGGGAGGAACCTAACGTCTTACTCATTCGATTTCACTATCGATCCCACTATCGATCGAATTGCTGGTCTCACGATCGATCTCACTATCGATCTCACGATGGATCTCCCTCAGGACACCAACGGGGCACATATGGGACGCCGACATGGCACCACTATCGATACCATAATCGAACCCACTCGAACGACCTGCCACTCGATCTCACTATCGATCTCAGAACCTGTCTCAATATCCCGCTCACAATCGGTAAGACCATCGATCGCACTATCGATCTGACGCTCGATCTCCCTATCGATCTCAGTAGCAATCCCACCATCGATCTCACGATCGATCTCACTAGTGATCCCACTATCGATCTCCCTGTCGATCTCACGAGCGATCTCACTATCCTGCTGACTATCGGTTGTTGTATCGAACTCACTATTGATCTCACTGTCGATCTCACTACGGGATACCGACGGGGCACCGACCGGACACCACGGGACACCACAGGATAGCACGGCACACCATCGGGACACCACGGCGGGACACCCACGGCCACCGCTGACCAATCGGGTGGCAGGGGCAGTCTTTTGCCCTGGCGGCGCCCTGGCCAGAGGAGGGCTCCTTCCTCTCGCCCGCCCACGCAGCTTCGCCTCGCCCGCATGCACGACACGAACACACACAACCGAAACCGAATTCCCAGTGGGTGGCTCTCCATCTCACTTCGGGGCTCAAGAGAGGGGGGGTGATGCACACGGGGGCAGCCAGGGTGCCGGACCTCGCAGCATCCTGCAGAGCCGGGGGCGCACGGACCCGGGCTTGCTTGCAGGACCCTGCAGGATTGTGCCGTATTCTGCAGAGCCCGATTGACCTGGGCTTGGATTGGCCCAGGTTAGTGCGTCCCCGAACACTGCGATCTCACCTTCTGCACCTCCGACGTGCCCAGGATTCTGGGGCGAGTCCAGCAGCGGCGGCGGGGGCCCCCCCCACGAGGCCAAGGAAGGCGACCTCGAGGGAAAGTGGCATCGGCATGCAGTGGTGGCGAGGGCCCACCAAGAAGCCGAAGGAGCCGACAGCGAGGGATGAGATATCGGTACGTACGGTCGGACCGAGGTATACGATCGACGTCGGATCGGGGTGGGTATTTCATGTTCTTCGTGCTTGTTGGATGCTCTTGTACACCCTGGGGTAGGGTACCCTCGAACGTTTTTTCGTTGGCCAGCGGAGGGTCTCACGTTCTTGAAGGATGTTCTTCTGTCCTAGGTCTGGCCGTATGTCTTTGCTGGAAGCTTCCCCCCCTGCCTCGTGCCGAACCGCGCCGGTGTCGTCGGAACCATTGTTGTCGGCGCAGCCGTCGTCGACGCCGATGTCGACGACGCCGCCTTCGGCGCGGTGAGGGAGGAGGGGGGGGGAGGCGAGGTGGAGAAGTAGGAGGAAGAAGGAGCTCCTCGACTACGACGACGTCGACCACGACGACGGTGACGACCACGGCGACCACGGCGACCACCTGCGCAGCCGCGCCACGCGCGCGCGCCCGCGCGCCAACGGCCGCCTCGGACCCCGCGCGCGGGGAGCGCGGCATGCAGCAGCTCGCGCCCGCGCCCCCAGCGGGGCTGCTGCGGCCAGTGCAGACCTGGCCCCTCGGGGCGTTGAACCCCGAGGGTCTCCGGGGGATCTCGGCCACGCGCAGATCTAGGCCTCGTAGATGGGGTCCGAGCAGATGGGGGTCGGAGGATCGCGCCGCATCGCCGATGCATCGACGATGCGGCTCGATGTGGAGCCCGTGTTTCCCCACGCCGACGTCGCCGATGCGTCGCCGACGTCGCCGATGCATCGCCAATGCATCGCCGATACATAACGCGATTGCATCGGCGATGCGGCGGGATCCTTCGACCCCATATACTCTGACCTCGTGTTGGAGGCCTCTAGCAGAAGGGGGCAGGGGGGTAAGGCTTCTTAGAAGCACCCCTGCTTCTCAGAAGGCGCGGGCCTTCTAAGAAGCAGCCACTAAAGAAGCAACCTCCTTCCAAGCAGCCTTTTCCCCTCCCCCTCCACCCTCATGCACGCCGCCAGTTCAGTCTGGGTGTTTGTTCGACTCGATGTCGGTCTCGGGGCCTTGGCACCATCGAGAATGGATCTGGGGCGAAGAACTGAGTCGGGATTTCTGGGGCCGCGAATGTGGAAACATCATACCGTCGGATGTCTGGGGTTGAGTCTGGAGGATCGCGATGGGATGGGTAGGGGGGATGGTGCCAAGGACCCGCTGCCGTTCCTGCCCACTTAGTCGTCGAAGTCGCCGCGAGCGTTGCCCTTCGAGACAGGGAAGGCGCCTGTCCAACAGCGGCCTCTGCAGGTTTTGGACGACATTCATTCTGGGCGTCGCAACAGCATGTTCCGTACCGATGACGGGCGTTCAAATCGAAGGAGAGGGGGGCTTTCTCGCCTCGGGAGGCTTTCCTCGGGATGCGATCTCCCCCTTTGTGGGATCGCCGCGAATGAGATGGACAGTCTTGTTCGGTCGGCCTCTGGTGCATTCGATCGGTCCTCGGGGCCGTCAGCGAACGACTCGGGATGAGAAGCCCGTCCCGGGGCAGGGATCCAGTCCTCGGGGAGTTCTGCCAGGGGGTACAGATCACTACGTCGGGGGGCTTGGACGTCGGCTACACCTGCACACTGTTCGTTTCTAGTTATTCGAGAGTTCTTGGATTTCTTGGGGGGCCAAGATCCTTTCATTTCTGATTCTTCTACCCTGGGCCTCTTCCTGGCCACTACGGGGCCAGGAACAATCAGAAACGATCACAACTAGAAACTCGCACGATTAGAAATGGACGACGTGTACGTCGGGGGGCTTGGGCGTCGGCTACGCCTAGACCTCCTCTCTTGGAGGTCTACGGATGCTCTCGTCCGCTCTTGCAGGCTTCTCGCCTCGGGATGCTTTCCAGCAGCTGCGCCTCGTCGAGGCCCTCTGGGGGCACCCTCATCGTCCCGAGCGGCGGCCAGGGCCCCCAGCCACGGCCCGAACGCCAGACTTCGCCGAACGCTGCGAAAGCAAAAAAAGAACGACAGGAGGGGTCAGATTCGGCCTCGCCGGGCCTCGAGGTCCGCAGCAGACATTGGGAATGCCAAGCTCTTGCCGGTGGAGCGGATCCGGTCCAGACCTCTGGGGATGTGCGTGGAGACACTAGGGGAACAAAAAGTGACATAGACATAGAAACTCGGAGGTCCGCGCGGATTTCTCGGATCGGCGCTGGGGCTCCCCCGGCGGCGCCTCCGGCGCCAAGCCGGCTAAGCCCGGCGCGCTCCGCGCGCCAGGGAGGGGGGTCCCCAGCGCCGATCCGAGAAATCCGCGCGGACCTCCGAGTTTCTATGCTTATGTCACTTTCTGTTCCCCTGGACACAAGCGCGACGTCGGAGCTCTGGGGGAGAAGGGGGGGTCGAGGTTGGAGGCTGAACTGTTTGTGCCTCCGTGGCCGCCGCCCGTCCTCCCGGCCGGGCGCGGCTCGGAAGAGCCCGGATCGACCTTGCGGAGGGGTCGGAGGACAGCTCGGTCGCCCACGGGGGCGCAAAGATAGCCGCGCTTCGCGCGCCGCCATCTGGGCAAGAGCGCTTGCCATTCGCCTCTGAGGTGGCGCGATGGCGCGAAGATGGTCGCACTTCGCGCATCGCGGGGCGCGATGCTCGAAGGTAGGTGACACATACCGGACGTGGCTAGAACGAAGATGTGTAACTATTCTGTTCCAGAGCCTTCTGGAACGCGCGCTCCGAAACGCTCTGAGGAGGCCGCGTCGCCCAAGGCATCCTCCAGAGCCGCGGGGCACCTCAGAGATTCCCACCGCATCCTCGTCCTGGCTTCGCCTTACCCGTGAAGGCCGATGCCGCGAGGAGGGCCAACGCGGCTCGCGCGCCGCTGCCCGGTCGAGAGCACCGTCCGCTCCTCTCTCGCCATCGGGGGCTGGCGGCGCGAGGCCTCGCGCCCAGTCAGGCGCGCGTTGCGCCTCGTGCAGCGCGAAGGCCGATGGCCCACAGGCAAGCAAGGGCGAGGCGTCCCAGATCTCCTCTGGGTTGACCCAAACTTGGGTCCAGCGACAAGGGGGTGGTGCAGCAGATTTGGTGCAACAGATGTGTGGGGTTGCAATACATTTGGGGCGTGCAAGACATTTCGGGGCGCATATGTATTGCTGTATTTCCGCGTGCAATACATGACTTGCCTTACAATGCAACACAATTCTCCGGTGCAGTACATGTGCAGTTCAACTGCCCCAAATCTATTGCACCACCCCTTTGCAGCTGGACCTCCTTTTGGGTCACCCAAATCTCCTAGAGGCCCACCGGAGGGTGTTCTGAGAGCCTGTCTGCGGTTTGCCCGAGATGCCCTCAGAGTTTTTCTGGCGGAGGCCGTCTCCGGGTCGTTCATCGGCGCCGCGTTCTGAGGGCATGGTCTGTGTTCTTAGAGCATGCTTGCTGTTCTAAGATTAAGTCGGGCGTGTCCCTCCCCTCTACATGAGGAGTATCCCAAAACAGTAAAACACACAGACAGCTCGCCGCTGGGGCCCCACCGCCAGCCCAAACGGCGAGCAGAAATCGGGCTTAGCCCCGCACGCATTCGAATGCCCACACTTCGTTCTCGTACTACTCGTATTCTTCCCCGTCCTCCTCCCCATCCTGACCGTCGTCGTCGTCGTCCTCCTCGTTCTCCTCATCCTCCTCGTCTTCCTCGTCTTCCTCGTCTTCCTCCTGCTCCAGCTCCTCCTCGCTGTCCTCGTCTAGGACATCGTCCTCATTTCTCCTCTTCCTCCTCCTACTCATCCTCCTTCTCCCGGCACCTCGGTCCTCGACGCTTTCTCTGGTCCGTTTGCGGCTTTCTCTGTGGTCGGCGGCAGAGGCCATAGGTGGCGCCATGGGTTGCGCCATGGGTTGCGCCGCCGTAGGTTGCGCCCTCGGCGGCTGAGAATAAAACCGTCTCCTATCGGTTTCGCCATAGGTTGCCCCGGCGGCCAGAATTACAACCGTATCCTGTCAGTTGCGCCATATAGTTTGCGCCTTTGGCGGCCGAGAATACAGCCGTCTACTATCGGTTGCGCCTTAGGTTGCGCCCTCGGCGGCCGAGAAGAACACCATCTGCAATCGGTTGTGCCATAGGCTTCGCCCTCGGCGGCTGAGAATAATACCATCTGCAATCCGCTGTGCCATAGGTTTCGCCCTCGGTGGCTGAGAATAACACCATCTGCAATCGGTCGGGCCATATGTTGTGCCCTCGGCGGCTGAAGAACAAACACCGTCTCCCAATGGTTGCGCCATAGGTTGCACCCTCGGCGGCCGAGAATACAACAGTCGCCATAGCTTGGCCTTTCGGCGGCTCATAATAAAGTCTCCTATCGGTTGCGCCATAGGTTGCGCCCTCGGCGGCCGAGAATAAAACCATCTCCCATCGGTTGCGCCAAAAGTTGTGCGCTCGGAGGCTGATGATAAACTCATCTTCTATCGGTTGCACCGTAGGTTGCGCCCTCGGTGGCCGAGAATAAAACCGTCTCCTGTCGGTTTCGTCATAGCTTGCGCATTCGGCGGCCGAGAATAAAGCCGTCCCTCTCGGTGCCATAGGGTGCGCCCTCGTCGGCCGAGAATTCAACCGTCTCCTCTCGGTTGCGCCGCAGGGTGCGCCCTCGGCGGCCGAGAATAAAACCGTCTCCTTTCGGTTGCGCCATAAGTTACACCCTTGGCGGCGGAGAATAACATCGTTTCCTATCGATTGCGCCGTACGTTGCGCCTTTGGCGGCCGAGAACAACACCGTCGCGTAACGGGTGCGACCAGTCAGTTCAGTTGAGCTGAGTTGAGTCGCAGTTCAGGTCAGTGCAGTTTGCCTCGCTGACAACCAAGTCGGGCTACGCTCGAAAACAGCATGGGGACGTTTTCTGGAATATTTCCCAAGCATTTCAGGGCATGTCTGGAATACGTTTTACATCTCGTCCAACATCCGGCTGTCGGGGGACACGCCCGACCTAATTGTAAGAGAATCTCGTAGTAGGCCCACAAGAATATCGGGCCGGGCGAAAGGGGGGGATTGGGAAAGGGGGGGTTACGAA
>CAUYUJ010011282.1:0-23708 GCA_963575745.1 Prorocentrum cordatum
GGAGGAGGAGGAGGAGGAGGAGGAGGAGGAGGACCAGTAGCCCCGCTTGTGAAGATAATTGCGGTGAGCCCTTCTACTCTTGAAGAGTTGAAAGCAGTACGTGCGATCGCAGAGTTCGAGGGGGTGCCCAGCGAGAGGCGCCTGTCCCGAAAAGGAGGCACCCTCCATGCGGGCAGGAGCGGCGCCAATTCGCAGCTCCGAGCATACTCTCCGAAGGACTCTCGTGCGAGAGGCCCGCATCAGAGACGGAACGCCTTCCATTAGTGTCAGTGCTGTACAGATTCGCAAATCGGTGCAGAACGTTGGAGGAAATCTCAAGCGAGACCCTCGTGTGGAGAATCAGCGGGATGAACTGTTCGTGGCCGAGGCTCGCCGTGGCCAGAGAAGCTCCTTCGCTCCTTATTTTCCGATCCCCTCTGCGCTGATCCGAAAGTTTGCCAAATTTTGCCGCGGTGCACCTCGCGGCAATCCGGGCTGGCGCGAGCTCGAAGGCGGCCGACGGGGGCGGCGCGGGGGGCGAGGGCGGAGGGGGCGATGGGGACCATGGCAGGGTCGGGCACCCCAAGCCCGTTTGGCCGCAGGGGCCGGGTACAGCGTCAGCCCAGGCCCCCCCCCTGGGGCACGAGCCAGCCTCCCGTCCCCAATGTCCCAATGTAAGCTTGTAAGTCCCGAGCTTAGCTGGCAGATCATGGGAGCCTTGTTTTCAGCACCCTGGCGAGTCCCAGCTTCGGTTTCGACCATTTGGTGCCGTTTCGTGCGGTCGAGTGTGGTTGACGCCAGGGCGGTTTAGTGTTGTTTAGTGCGGTTTGGTGACGTTTGGTGCGGTTTAGTGCGATTTAGTGCCGTGTAGTGTCGTTTTGTGTGGTTTAATGTTGTTTATACAGTTTAGTGCGGAATCGGAACGCAATGTGTTCAGCTACAGATCCGTTTGCCATTTCGGGGGGCAGAAAACGGCCGTTGCCTCCCGCCGCCTTTGGAGTAGGGGAGGGCGCCAGAAACCAGAATGGACATATCAGTAAAAAGAAGAGGAGAAGGAGGAAGAGGAGGAGGGGCAGGTACAGGGAGGTACAGGGGCAGGATCAAGAAATGACATGTATTTTGACCTGATCGGACCTGGACTGAATCCCACTAAACCGCACTATTGGCACTAAACGAAGACTGCAATGCCCTGAACGAGGCTACCACGATTGACCATCTAACCCAAGCGGTGTACGGACCCGAAAATGAGCAAACCGCTCAGGACTTCCTCTCTGAAAACCTGTCGGGGTTGCTCCCCAAGACGACCCGAAAGTTCGAAAGATGTGTGGGACTTGTGTGCAAACAAATGCTTTTCGGGTCCTGCCCAGTGGGCCCGAAAATGCGCGGCCCGTGAATGACTTCATTGAGGCGCGCTTGAATTCTTGTGGCTGCGTTGCCTCCGCAAAGCGGAATATACTTACGGAGTGCCGATGCGTGGTCGCCGGTGATTGTATCGGCAATCGACGGAGCTGGAAAGGAGGGATGTTAAGAGGAAGAGGACGAGGAGGACGAGGAGGAGGAGGAGGACCAGGATGAGGAGCAGGAGCAGGAGCAGGACGAGGACGAGGAGGAAGAATAACGGTTCTCCTTAGAAGTCGGAACCGAGGGAATCTCGGCAGCACCCCCCTGAGGGCGTCCCGTATCGGTGGGTTTAGGCTCACACGGACTACATCCGGTACATCGCCATCCACCCTACGATGTCCTACCTGCTCTCCTGCTCGGACGACATGTCGATCAAGCTGTGGGACTGGGACAAGAACTGGGCCAACAGTCAGGCCGGCTAGGATATGGAGGGCAACGAGAAGGAGGACCAGGAGGACGAGGAGAATGATGATGATGAAGAGGAGGAGGTCGAGCTCAAGGGGAGGGACACTACTTCCTCCCCTCCTCCCTCACTTCCCCCTCCTCCCTGAGGCTACCTCCCTCGCTCCCTTATTCCTCTTTCCTTCTCCCTTCTCCCAGCTCCCATCGAGGCATGCAGTCGCGGAAGCGTCACTTCAATAAACAAGACCTCCCTTCTCCTCCTCCTCCACCCCTATGTGCGCCCCCGCGCGCTGGGTATGGGAGGTACAGAAGGAGGAAAATGAATGATGATGACAACGATGACGATGACGATGATGGTGATGATGATGATGATGATGATGATTATGATGATGCTGATGATGATGCTGCTGCTGTTGATGATGATGATTGGTGATGATGATGATTGTTGATGATGCTGATGCTGATGATGATGGTGATGATTACGATGATGCTAACGATTCTGATGAAAACGATGATGATGATGCTGATTATGGTGATGATGATACCGATGATGATGCTGATGACGATGATGATGATGATCATGATAATGACGATGCTGATGATGATGCTGATGCTGGTGCTGCTGATGATGATGCTGGCGATGATGACAATGATGCTGGGGGTGGTGGTGATGATGATCATGACGATGATGATGTCGATGATGATGATGATGATGATGATGATGCTGATGATGATGATGATGATCGATGGTGGTGACGATGACGATGATGATGATGGTGATGATGATGCTGATGACGATGACGATGACGACGACGAGGACGATGGTGACGATGATGATGATGATGATGATGATGATGATGATGATGGTGGTGATGATGATTGATGGTGGTGACGATGACGACGACGACGACGATGATGATGATGATGATGATGAGACTGATGATGCTGATGTCGATGTCGATGACGATGACGATGCTGGCGATGATGACAATGATTCTGAGGGTGGTTGTGATGATGATCACGACGATGATGATGACGAGGATGATGATGATGATGATGATGATGATGATGATGATGATGATGATGATGATGATGATGATGATTCTTCTTCTTATTATTATTATTTTCATTATTACTATGATGATAATGTCGATGACGATGATGATTGATGATGGTGATGATGCTGCTGCTGATGATGAAGATTGTGATGATCATGATGATTCTAACGGTGATGATGAATTTGACGATGCTGATGCTGATGCCGATGACGACGACGACGACGTCGATGATGATGACGATGATGATGATGATGATGACCATGGTGCTGGTGACGATGATGATGATGCTGTTGATTATGATGATGATGATGCGCATTACGATGTTCATGATGATGATGATGATGATGCTGGTGGTGCTGATAATGATAATGATAATGACAATCCTGATGATGGTGCTGATGACGGTGACGACGATGCTCATGATGATGCTGATGATGACGATGATTGATGATGCTGATGATGATGGTGATTCTCATGGTGATGCTAATGATGATGATGATGATGATGATGATGATGATGATGATGATGATGATCATGATGATAATGATGATGATGATGATGATGATGATGATGCTGATGCTGCTGATGATGCTGATGATGATGCTGATGATGATGCTGATGATGCAGATGATGATGATGATGATGATGATGATGATGATGATGATCCTGGCTGTGATGATGATGATGATGGTGGTGCTGATGATGATTGTGATGATGATGATGATGATGACGCTGATGGTGATTGTTAGCTTGTCGGCGATGATGATGACGATGCTGCTGATGACGATGATGATGATGCTGTTGATGATGGTGCTGATGACGATGGAGCTGACGATGATGATGCTGATGATGATGATGCTGATTATGATGATGATGATGATGCTGATGATGATGATGACGATGATGATGATGATGATGATGATGATGATGATGATGATGATGGTAATAATAATATTGATGATGATGATGATGATGATGATGATGATGTTGTTGTTGTTGTTGTTGTTGTTGTTGTTGTAATTGACGGTCCTGAGGACGATTCTGCTGCTGATGATGCTGATCATAATTATGCTGCCGCTGCTGCTGCTGATGCTGGTGGTGCTGTTGATGATCATGATGATGGTGCTGATTATTGTGACGATGATGCTGCTGACGATGCTCATGCTGATGATGCTGATGATGATGATGATGATGATGCTGGTGATGACGGCGATAATGATGATGATGATGATGATGATGATGATGATGATGATGATGATGCTTATGCTGCTGATGATGGTGCTGATGATACTGCTGATGCTGCTGCTGATGATGATGACGCTGGTGCTTCTGATGATGATGATTACGATGACGACGATGACGATGATGACGATGATGATGATTATGATGCTGATGCTGGTGCTGGTGATGATGATGATGATGATGATGATGATGATGATGATGATGATGATGATGATGATGCTGTCGATGACGATGATGATGCTGGTGCTGATCATTATGTTGATGATGATGACCATGATGATGATTGTGATGATGATGATGATGATGATGATGATGATGATGATGATGATGATGATGATGATGATGATGATGATGATGATGATGATGCTGCTGCTGATGACGGTGATGATGATGCTGATCATGCTGATGATGATGGTGCTGGTGATGATGCTGCTGCTGCTGCTGCTGCTGCTGATGATGATGATGATGATGATGATGATGATGATGATGATGATGATGATGATGAGTGCTAGTGGTGGTAGTGGTGGTGGTGGTGGTGATGATGATGATGATGATGACGATGATGATGATGCTGACGAGGAGGAGGAGGAGGAGGAGGAGGAGGAGGAGGAGGAGGAAGGAGGGAGGCGAAGAAGGTGGAGGAGGGAGGAGGTGGAGGAGGAACAGGATTAGGAGGGGGAGGAGGCAGAGGAGAAGGAAAAGGGGGGTTACGAGGGAGGGAGACAGAACAACAGGAACGGGGGGAGGATGGGCAGAAAGAGGATGATGGAGGGGGGAGGGTTATCCTAGCCACGGCACGAGCCGAGGCGAATGAAAGAGAGACAGGAAGGATGAAGAGGAGGAAGGAGGGAGGAGGATGGGGAGGACGGAGGAGGCGGCGGGAGGGAGCGAGGCAAGCGCAGGAAGGACGAGAAGAAGGGAAAGGAGAAGCCTCCTTCGCTGACTCAGAGCAGCAGTAGCGTTAGCAGCAGCGGTGCCAACGTCGGCGGCGGTAGCAACCTGAACTGCACCATTAGCCGACAGCTCCCTCCTTCTCCTCTCCATCCTCCTCCTTCAAGAAAAGCCCGCGCGGTAGCCGACATCAGCACACGGCGACAAGCAACATCAATCAGCAGCATGCAGCAGCAAGCGGTAGCAAGCAGCACCACCCGACAGCAACTATTCGCAAGCGACACGAGGATAGCAGCATTATCATGCGGATCGAGCAGCAGCTCTTCTGGTTGTGCCCGAAAGATGTCTGAATGATTCGGAGGTGAGACAGGATGATGTTAGCAGCTATCGGTACGAAACAACAGCAAACAATCGCAAACGACTTCTAGCGCAGCAATAGTGCAGAAGCTACATGAAACGGATCAAGCAACAGCGCTTCCCGTTGTACCCGAAGTCAGTTCGGAGGTTTCAGAGGTGAATCAGGATCATAGCAGCAGCCATCAGGGAGGCTCCATGCGCTTCTCCTAGGTTCTCCTCGTCTTCCCTTTTCACATTTGCGCCAGGTGTTCGAGGGCCACGCGCACTACGTTATGATGGTCCACTGGAATCCCAAGGACTCCACGATCTTCGCGTCATGCTCACTGGACCGGTCGATCAAGGTCCTCCTCCTGTTGCACTTCCTCTCTTTCTCTCTCTCTCTCTCTCCTTGTCGTCCTCGTCGTCGTCGTGGTCGTCGTCGTCCTCATCTCCCCTGTGCCTTCGCGGCTCCTCCGCCTCCTCCTGCTCGTCCAAGGTCTGGGGAGTTAGCGGCGGCAACTCCACGGCCCACTTCACCCTGCAGGGCCACCAGCGGGGAGTGAACTGCGTAGAGTACGCGCCGACTGGTGAGAAGCCCTACCTGGTGTCTGGCTCCGACGACAGAACGGTGCGCATCTGGGACTACCAGGCTGGCAGTCGCCGCTCCTGCCTGTCGGTTCATGGTCTGGGATCCACAGGATTACGTCATGCGGGCCCTGGAAGAGAAGATGAGTCGCTCGAGGGCGTTCCCGAGCGCCCCCAGAGCGTTCCAGATTGCTGGAGCGGCTGCGGTGCTCAGTGTATTCTCTCTGGACCTGCCATCTCCCAGAAATCCCGAGTAAAGCTCGTGCCCATTTTGTCTTCGTCCTCCCGTCGTTTTAGTAGGAGAAGGAGGAGGGCGAGCATGAGGGCGCGAGGTGCTCGACCACCTCGCGTGCTATGGGGCCGAGCCCCGCGAGATGCCGATGGCTCCTGATGCCGTATTCTCTTAGCTTTCGCCCCGTGGGTTGGCCAGCCCAGTGCGGGCCGTCAAGATTCGAGTGTTTCGGGCCTGCGTCGTTTCCGGCCCTGAGACCCTACCTGGAAGCCGAAGCCCGAGGGGGCGCGAGTTACGTGCTTGGCGAGGGTGCGCGCGCGCGCACCGCGCTGCGGCGGGGGCGACGGCAGCGACTGCGGCGCGGCCATCGCCCTCGTGGGAGTTGCAGGCCGTCAGCGCCGCGGATGGCCAGGTTGATGACGAGGCTGATGATCGTGACGACGACGAGCGAGCGAGCGATGATGGGCGGGCGAGCGAGCATGCGTGATGATCGTCGAGCGAGCGAGCGAGCGATCGTGATGAGGCTGATGATCGTAACGAGGATGAGCGAGCGAGCGAGCGAGCATGCACAGCAAGGCTTGGTCGCAGTGGCAGGCTGCGGTGCGGCGGCGCTGCACGCTGCACGGCATACGAGGTTTGCCAGTCTTGCTCGTCAAGCTGTGTGACGAGGTCTGACGTTGGCTCATGATGGTGATGGTGGTGATTGTGGTGGTGGTGGTGGTGCTGATGATGATGGTGATGATGATGCTGATGCTGAAGATTCTGATGATGCTGATGATGATGCTGATGCTGATTACGATGATGTTGTTGGTGGTGGTGGTGGTGATACTGGTGGTGATGATGATGCTGATGATGCTGATGATGACGATGCTGTCACCCGCTGTCTGGGCGATTCCGTGGCGACGGGCTGGTGGAATCCAGGTGTTTCACGGCCGCAGCATCAGTAGGAGCATGGTGTGGGCTTGCGTATTGCGTCGCGCTGTGGAGCATGGCTGCGTGCATACGCGTACGCCTGTGTGCACACGCATGAGCGTGCGTACATCGTATATCTCTACGTGCGGATTTATATCCACGCGCCCGCTCATCTCCTCATCCACGCATCTGCGCAAACGGAGATGTTTGCTATCATGCGCGATGTGTACACGAATGCACGCGCACGTGCGTGCACCATCATTTGCGTGCGCAAGAATGCACGCGAGGTGCAGTGCAGTGCAGTGCAGTGCAATGCAACGCCATACAATGAAGTGCAGTACGATGCGGGCGAACGCGTCCGTTCGCCCATGTGCACGCGCGTGACCCCATCGCGCGCGCACAGTTTTTCTCCCCGACGCGCCGAAGAGTCCAGTCGGCGGATGAAACGATGGGGCCCTCCCTCGAGGCAAATTCGTCCCCCCGTGAAGCAGAGTAGCTGGCCCGAGAACGCTCGAACTCCGTGCCCACACGGGCATTCGCGCGGGCAAGCACACGATGCCCTTCTTTGCTCTTCGGCAGCTGCGCACTCTCTGCGACGCAGCGGCGACAGTGCGACAGCGGCCTGAGTGCGAGGCGCGTGCGAATGCAGGCGACGGGAGACGGTGGGACCCCGGAGAACGGCAGCCGGGACGGCAGGGGAGGGAGCGAGAATGAGGGCCATTGGCTAGGCGTGAGAGAGACCCTTGCGCAGGGTTGCTTCTGCACGGGTCCTTCCCTCAAGGGAGGAATGTCCACCTCGATCCCGATTATTGGTGTTAACTAAACGGCCCTGGGCGTTTACCAAATTGCCCTGCCCTGTTTGATTCCTTCTTTGGGTGCGTTTACTAAATGGCTTCGCTTGTCGGGGTGCTTATTGTGGGGGTGGATGTTCTGCTCTCTGTTCCTGGCCTGTGGCCTGGGACGAGGCGAGAGGCGCAGGCGCCAGCGGTGGAGGGCGAAGGGCGACGACGGAGCGACCGCCAACGGCAGCGGACGGGAGGGTGCACTTTCGAGCAGTGGCGAAGCGTCTTGGCTTGCCTTTGGGCCCACCAGAGAAGGTTCTAAGAACCTTTCTTGTGTTTCGCGCGAAACGTTCTTAGTGCATCTCTGGCCGAGACCGTCTTGTTTCATGGCATCGGGTGCTTTGTTCTCAGAACACTGTTCTTGTCCCTTGAACACCTTTTGGTTCTAAGAACACGCCGTGGCAGGCCTACAGGGCTTCTGGGGCGGTCGGTCCCCGCTCGAGCACTTGCCCACTCGCGCGCGCGCACGCGCACGCGCGGCGGGCACGCGAGCGCTCCAGGACAGACGATCAGGGCCGCCCCTGGGGGGGGGGGAGGGGGCCCATGGGGAGGAGGAGGAGGAGGAGCAGGAGGAGGAGGAGGAGGAGGCCACAAGGAGGAGGAGGAGGAGGCCACAAGGAGGACGCGAGCGAGCGAGCGTCCATCCGGCCCCACTGGTCGCAGGGCCGCGCCCGTTTGGGCGGGAGGAATCGGGCCGTAGGCCCCTGTGAACAAAATGCTAAACTAGGCGCACGTACTCTCATTTCGCATTCACGTATTGGATCTCCATGCTTTGCCATGCCGCCTTTTGCTTCGCACTTTTGAGCCAAGTGGAATCGTTCATATCGCCATGTCCTCTCTGTTGGTGACCTGGCAAGGTGCCGTCACACACATACTTGCCCAGAAATGTCTGGATCTCGTCGTCCCACCTTTTATGTTGACCACCGTGGTTGCGATAAACTGCTTTGTTTGCCGTGTGGCTGGGGTGCCACTGCACCGCTCTTTGTTTGAGTCCGTCTTGTCACGGGGTGTGCTGCCACCTGCGCCGCGAGCCTCCAGTGTAACTGGCGCTGCTCTATCACCCAATCCTCGACGTTGTGCAGCCGTATAAGATGGTCTGCACGATGTGTCGACCGTCGAATGATATCGACCCAAGTCTTTTCACTGTCCGCGTTGCTGTTGCTATCGGCGTCGCTTGGTAGTGGCATTGTTGTCGGTTGTGCTCGATTGATCTGCAGCGGCCGTGCTTGGATTAAGTAAGGCGTGTCCCTGTACAGGAGGAATATTAAACTATTGTCGCAAAATAGTCGGGGGACGATTTTTTTCGTTCCAAATCCGCCTGTGGGGAACACGCCCGACCTAATGCTTGGATTCGATTTCAAGTGAATCGCCGTAGGAGTTTCGAGACAAGTGGCGCTGGCGCCGGAAATACGACGAGCTCGTTGCACACGCCGCCGTGGTGTACTCACAGTCATGCGAAGTATTCTCTTCTCAGTCCTGCGGAGCTGTTGCTTGAGAGGCTCTGTCAACGTCCACGCAGCTGAGCCATACGACATCGTGTGAGTGACGGTGCTTTGGAAAAGCCGGAGTCGGTGTTTGAGTGGATAATGTTTGCTTGTTAGCTTCTGTCGGTTAGCTGTGAAGGTCGCCCACGCTGCCTTGATACGGTGGTTTACCTCGTTCTGTACTGGCCGAGGTATTTGACCGCCCCAGCGTATTGTAGAATCTAAATGTTTGTGCCGCTGACGTCCATGTTTGGACCTTTGCGTTACGACAGTCCGTCGGAGGAGATTCGGCATTATCTTTGTATTCTCCGGGTGTAAGAAAAAACCATCTTGTCTGGCAGCCCTAACCACTACACCCGAGAAAATCACAATCAGTGGATGGCTTGAAAATTAGTGATATGGATATTTAGGTCGATTATGAAATCGATAATGAGATCGATGATGTAATCGATAGTGAGGACGATAATAAGGTCGATCGTGAGTGAGACCGATTGTGAAGTCGATTCAGTGAGATCGAGAATGAGATCGATCGTGAATCGCTCGTACGATCTGTTCCCCAATTGCACTGAAGAGGTGCTAGTGGATCTTGAAAGAGTTGGCGAAAATGGGCGGCCGATTTCGGTAGGCCGCCGGGTTTCTGGGTTCCCGGTTCTGGGTTCCCAGCCGGGCCAATTTCGATAAGCGGCTGGGTTCTCGGGTTTCCGGGTTCCTGGGTTCTTGGTCGATCTCTTTATCGATCGGTCGCACCATAGATCTCATTACCCACCTCCCCATCAATTTCATGATCGATCTCGTTATCGATATTACTATCGATATTACAATCGATCTCACTGTAGATCGCTCGAGCGATTCACGATCGATCTCATTCCCGATCTTCACTGAATCGACTTCACAATCGGTCTCACGATCGACCTTACTATCGTCCTCACTATCGATTTCACAATCGATTTCACCATTGATCTCACAATCGATTTCAATATCCATATCACTAATTTTCAAGCCATCCACTGATTTTGTTTTCTTGGGTGTAATAGTGAGATCGATAGTGAGATCGATCGTGATATCGATAATGAGATCGATATTGAAATTGATGGAGAGGTGGGTAGTGAGATCGACGGTGCGATCGATCGATAAGGAGATCGACCAGGAACCTTGGAACCCGGGAGTCGGCTGAAAAGCTTGTATAAGAGCGGGACGGTGCAGATCGGCCTGTAGTTTTTTGCTTGCTGTAGGTTCCCTGATTTGGGTATGACATGAATTACCATCTGCTTCCATTCCGCCGGCGGTGCAGCGTATGATTGGATTGGAGTTGTACAAGGAAGAAAACCGTTTTTTTTGAGCTCCACTGGTATCTGGTGCTTTCTTGCTCTTCAGCTCGTACATGGCCTTGGTGAGCTCTGTCATGGAGAACGGTGGCACGTCGTCGTGCGATGCCGGTGGTGGCGGCGATATCTGTGTGGAGTTTTACAGCTGCTCGTAGAACTCAGCGAATACGTTGGCGATATCATTCCTCGACGTTTTGTCCTCCCCGCTGGATTTTTTATACTGATCATTTTCCTCTTCTGCCTGGTTTTTGTACTTCTGATTGCTTCGAGCCCTTTGTCCTGCTCCAAGATCGTGCCGATCTGTTTTTGTCTCTCCGATCATTTCTGTCGGCGTAGCTCCCGGCGTATGTCTTTGCTCAGCTGTCTCCGTGCTGCATGATCCGCATTGGGCGTTTGCCGTCGTCATTGGATCAATTCTGATAGGTGCCCTTGCCTGTCGTGGCTTGGGGGATTTGGCGCGGATTGGGTGTGGGGCGCCGTAGCGCGATCGCTGAGTGGTGGGTCGTTGTCGGTGAAGTCTGTCGCAGAGTTGATGATCACTTCCTTGATTTAGTGGCAGAGATCCGCAGGGAGTTCAGGGAGGAGGTACAGTTGCAGACGTGCTGTTGGATGGCGAGTTCTCGGGGGTGGTCTTCGCTTTGGCGCTCGGTGGGCATCTGTTTTTTTTTTCCGATTCTTTGTACTTCTCGTACCCAATTCATTGCAAACGCCTTTTCCAGATAAGACAGATACTGGTAGTCGTGAGGTGGTGACTACAGGTTTGTGGTCGGATCCCAAGTCCACTGCGTTTGAGGCTTCCGCATTCTTGCAATATATTGGAATAAAGGTCGTTTGACCAGTACGTAATCCAACTGTCTGTGTGTGTCGTTGTTGATGTATGTGATCTGCTTGTTCGGGCGCTTCCGGAAGAACGTGTTCACTAGCACGAAGTTTTCGGTTGCTCGGGGGCGGCAAAGAGGGGGGTGATGACTAGGGTGGGTGGACATCATGGCGTGGGCCATGACATTTCCCCTGATTTCATGGCGCCTCTTCTTATTTCCTTGCGTCCCTGGCACCCCCCCCTGGGCCGCGCACATGCCGCCGGCCATGATTTGCACCCCCCCTCTTGGACGCCCCCCTCTTGGCCGCCACCGAATGAGGTTTTCGGTTGCTGCCCAATGTCGGAGCCATGTGCCCCTCGAGTTCTCGTCGCCATAGCCGTGCGGCCCTGTCGTCCGACATGTCGCATCCCACGCGAGGTCGTCGACTTCGGCGTCGGGATCGTTCGTCGCTCCGTCCTCCTCTATCGTTTTCGTCTGTCCCACCTGGGCGTTGAAGTCACCTGCTAATTCCCCAGTCTGAGCTTGCCTCTGTAGGGGCCCTAGCGGATTCACATGGTCAGGTGAGGTGGGCCGCCGATTTCGGTGGCCGGCCTGGGTGCCCGGTAGCCCTATAGCCCTATAGCCCTATAGCCCTATAGCCCTGTAGCCCTATAGCCTTATAGCCCCATAGCCCTGTAGCCCTATAGCCCCATAGCCCTATAGCCCTAAAACATCGGATTGGGTTTTTCTCCGGTATCATAAAATGTGTTGTTTGGTGTCTTGGCATTTCTTGTGAATCTCGTGAATGGCGTCGTACTTTTTCCTGTATGTGTAAGTCCCATAACCAGGGTGGGGGAAGTAAGCGGCAACAAACAAGAATCTCAATGGCCCACGTTGTATTGAGAGCGTTTCCAAACGTGGTAAAATAGGTTTGAGGTTACGTATGAATTTGTTTGATTGCTTATTTACCAATCTCGCCACTCCTTGACTTCGCTTTGTACTTCCATCCCCGGCAAACGTGTGGTCTTGGCTCGTGGTCCATAGCTCCCTCGATGGTGCGCCACGTTTCGTTAATGAGGATGACGTCCCGTTGGCTGTCTTCGAGCTCCTTTGTGAGCTCCTCTACGCGGTCATCTGTTGTCAGAGATCGGGCGTTTTTTAAGATGACTGTCAGCGGTAGGTGGTCGGAAACGTGCTGAGAGTGCTGTCCGGGTGACGGAGTCAGCGAGGCAGAGTGGGACTGGGTAGCCGGAGCCGTCGTGACAAAGTTTGGCCTCTGCGTCGTAGTCGGGTATGCCTGTCTCACACAGTGACCTCGGAGTCGGTGCAACGCCACGTGTTGTGGTTACAGCCCGTGGTCGTGCCGATCCGTGCCGAAAGCTGGAGGTGGATGGTGGTGGATGCTGGGAGTCGGAATCTGATGGCTGGAGTTCGTTGGTTGTAGTTGCAAGTCGGTGGGCGAGGGTCGAAGGCAGGAGGTGGAGGGTGGTGGATGCTGAGAGTCGGGGTCTGGCGTTAGGAGGTCGACTGGATGATGTTGCAAGTTGGTGGGTGGAGATCGAGGGCTGGAGGCGAGTGGAGGTGGATGCGGGGAGTCGAACGCTGGTGGTTGGGGGTCGATTGATTGAGGTTGCCTTTCTGTGGGTGGAGGTGGAACATTGGCAGTCGTAGGTGGGGCCGCTCGCTGTAGGTCGAACTCGATCGCTATGAGGTGGATGCGGAGACGAGGGAGCTGGATTCTGTACTGAATCGTGCTGTGCGTCGGAACCGGTCAGCCTGCAGTCGGATGCCGCGCGCTGCTGTCGTAAGATGCACATGGGAACGTCGCTGTGGACGAACTCCTCCCACTTCCCCTCCTCCTCTCTTTAGTGTCGAAACTTTGCAAGCTACTCTTCTGCGATTCTCCACTGGGACCTCGCCATCGCGGCGCGTTTTATGTCTCCGTCGCGCAGTAGGCGGGCCCAGATGATACGGATCCGGGATATTTCCGTATCAGTCAGAATCTCCTTTCTTCCCCTTGCCCTCTTTTCCTCCCTTTCGCCCCCCGCCTCCTACCTCCCTCTTCTTGCCCGCGTGAGCGCCGGATTTCCTTTTGCAGCCCCCGTGGCTCGCTGGGGTCCCGCTCGGGAGGGCCCGCGCGAGCCCGCAGGGCGTGCGTGAGGTAATGTTTACGGTTTCTTGGGGGCGATTCCACGGGAGCGCCCGCCACCCAGACTGAGCACAAGCACTGCTCAGGCCTGAGTGTTGTGTTTGTCGCCAGTGTGGGCACCGTTCATTCTCTCCCCACGGGTTGCGGTCTGATCTCCTCCCTTGCTCTAACGTGTCGCCTGCGAACAGAAATTTTGGACGATGTTGTGAGCTCGTCGTCGTACTCCTCTTCCTCCTTCCCATTCCCTCAAACCCCGAGGCTGAACATTACGATTGTCGTCGCTGCTGGGGCCATTCCGGCCGCAGCTGGAGTCCTTGAAGTCGGCACTGGGCGTTTCGAAGTGGGAGCCCGAGTCGGAGGATGGAAGCTGGCGTCGGACAGCATCGCAAATATTGCGCTCGGATCTGCAGTGGTCTGGTCCATGTCCGTAACCGGTGAAGCATGTTCAATTCGAAAAACAAGATGAGATTTTGAGACTGTCCTGGAAGCGGTGAAAAAGAAGAGGCTGGAGGCTGAATCCAGAGAAGGGTCGGAGAGGGCGTGGGGTCAGGTCGGATGCAGAGCCAGAGTCGGAGTGGTTGAGTACGGGTCAGAAGGAAAAACATGTGGATACTGAATTGGTACAGGTCGGTGGCAGTTGCCCCGCGAGCGAATGCTCCAGGCCTGTCCGTAGGTGGTGAAACATGGCCCTCTCGAAGAATAGGCTGACCTTGATGAAGCTGTTTCTGGTATCGGTCTATGCGCGCAGTTCCCTGTCGATACTGCGGGAGGCGAGAAGCCTGGAGAACGAGACGCTCACACTCTGAGCCCGCTATTCTACAGATCACTGTCGGTTTCGGGGATTGGGTTGATTTTGGCGCGGCAAATGTTTGATGAAGCGCTCACCTCGTTCTCCATTGACTTGGTCACAGTAGTCGTGTGCCACTGTCCCATGCGAATCGTACCACTCAATCTTCTTGCCGTTTAGAGTAACCATCCGCGTTTGCCACAAACGTTTCACTTTGTCGCTTTGTGCTTTCATCCGAGCCTTCATTTTTTTGTAATCACCAATCGTTTATCATCCATTTGCTCCTCCTTTGTCTGGTCATTCTTGAAAAATACTCCCTCCAGCCATGGTGCCTCCCCAATCTCCTACACCCTTTCGAACAACTTGACCTTATATGGGATAGTGGGGAAACTAATCGTGCCCATTTTCGTGGAGGCTGTGAGGGCATCGACGTGCAAGCGCCGCTGGTGTCCCCTCCGATCCGCACTGAGAACCCCCTAACTTTTCGATCAAATCCTCTGACGGTGAGGCTTCTTTGAATCCTAATGGTACCACCTGATTGGTCCTGTCGTCATTGATCTTCGTGTTCTGGTACTGTCCTTTCATCGAGTCCTTCATGTCCTGAACTTTGCTTTCGACGATCTGCTCGATTTCGTCCTGGGTGAGGTGTATCTCCTGGAGGTCGTTGCGGGTGGCTGCGACCTCCGCCTTCATTTCTTCATCCATCTTCTTCTGGACCTCTTCTGCTGCCCTCCTTGCGTCCTGTGCCTCGGTCCTCGCCTAGTCGATCCTACCTGTGACGCTAGCTATGTCGGTCGTGATGCCTACGATCTGAAGGGACTGGCGGGCGTCGAAGTCCTGAAACCACTCTGGAGGGGTAGTTGCGACCACGGTCTCTTCCATCGATCCCTTTGCCTCCCCTGCATGAATGTCCTCTTCATCCTTTTTCTTCTTTTGTTTATCTGGTGTCGATCTGGTATGGCCGCTGGCGCGCTTACCTTTGTCTTTGTCCGCCATGCTGGCCCACAGTGGTGCTAAGAGCTCATGGGAGATTTTGGATGGGGTATCGGGAGTGTTTGGAGAGTGTGATGAAGTTGAGCACTGAGGGTGAGCATTTGAGGGCCTTGAGCCTGGAACCAAATGGCAACGGAGGAAGGGGACAGGAGCAGAGCAGGTGGTGGTGGTGGTGAAGGAGGAGGAAGAGGGGGAGGAGGGAAGTTAGTGGGCCAATTCCCCTCCCCTCGACTTCCCTCGTCCCTGGCCCTCCTCTCGATGCCTCCTCGTCCCTACGGGTAGCGTGGAGAGGGAGGAGGGGGGCGAGGGTCAGAAACTGTGGGCGACGGAAGGGGATGTGGGAGGAGGGGGGGGGAGTTGAGGGAGGAAGGGGAAGAGGTGGAGGAGGAAATGGAGGACAGGAGGCAGAGCGAGACATGATTGAGGTGAAGGCACCCACTACCAAGACCGCTGCGAGACGGAGAGTAAGAGGAGAGCGGATGTTTGGTACGAGTTGGTACGGTTTGGCGGCGACGGGGGCTTTCGACGAGTCGATCGCTTCAATTATGCTTGCCGACGTCTGCGCGATAATCATCGATCGACTCGAGTACACACGCGCACACCCGCAGATGCGATCCCCCTCGATCGAGGACGCTCGCGATTCGACCGATCTGCGATGTAAAGGCAGCCTGTGGACAGCCACGCCAGAGCCGCATCCCAAAAAGACGGCGCCCAGACCAAGCACTGCATCCAGACCCTCAGTGGCCACACCAACAACGTCTCGGCGACAGGGAGGCAAAGACCGACTGGCACCACCTCAGTCCTCCGCGTGCTCTTTTCTTGGCACCAGGTCTCGGTGGGTGTCGGCTCCTGGCCAGGGGCCACGTCCACAACGACGTCTGGCCCTTAGAGTGAGCCTCCCGCCGAGGCCCACATCCGCCCACGCCTCCGACGCCGTGGCTTTTTCGGCCGCGACGTGTGCCCGCGAGCCTCAACCCCTTACCCCGGACGAGGGGGAGATGTTGTGAGGGGCCTGTCTTCCACCACCACCATGAGTTGGAGCGGGAGGGGGTCCTCCTCCTCCACCTCCTCCTCCTCCTTCTCTTCGTCCTCCTCCTCCTCCTCCTTCTCTTCGTCCTCCTCCTCCTCCTCCTCCTCCTCCTCCTCCTCCGTCCCCCCCCATGTTGGGGGGGCAATGGGCAGCGCCAGGGAGGGATAGGCTCAGAGGGGGAACGCCTCGGCCCCCGCCCGCCCGCCCCTCGCCGCTCCTCCTCCTCCTCCTCCGCCTCCTCCTCCGCCGCCTCCTCCTCCTCCTCCTCCTCCTCCTCCCTCCTCCTCCCCCTCTTGATTCGCCGTCGGGGTCCTATCGCCGATCAATCGGCGATTTTGCCAGGGGGGGGGGGAGGAAGGAGCACTGTCGACGGAGATTCCACAAGATTTTTCGGCGTCTCTGGGCCTTCTCGTCGCCACGGCGGGATCCGCCTCGGGCCCTGTTCGCGCCGTGAGGACTTCGCTGGCACTTGTCGGCCTGCGGAGACCCTTGCTGGGCTCCGATGACGTCAAACAATGAGTCGGGATGACCAGCCTGTCCCCGGGAGGGGTCCTTACCTCTGGGAGTCCATCCGCATTGTGAACAAATCGCGATGTCGGGGGTCTGGGGACGAGTCGTATCGTGGCGGTCCGGGGCCGAGACGTGACTTCCAGACGCCGGACATTCTGTGATCCTGTGTGTGTGTGTTAGCCCACTGCGCGTCTGCCCCGTTCAGCTGCACCGACAGTGCGGAGCCTGTGTCGGCCCTCCTTGCACTGTCTGCATCGTGTCGAGGGGCTTCGGTGGACAAGCGCACGTTGGCGCTGACACACGTTTTGAGGACCACCGAGAGTTGGCGAACCAACCTTCGGCCCTGTGGTTCGCGTCGCCAGAGTTTTGGGGATTCGGGACGGCAAGTTCGCGCCACGCTGACACGTCGGCGACCCCAGCGCGGGCGCTCAGAGTTGAACACCGCGAGTGGCGCACCATCGGTTGAATATCGAAGGATCTGCGCTGTCCGAATGCCTCGACCGTTCAAGGTTGAGCGGCCCACGCGGTGTCCTCCACCCTCCTCCGCCCGCCTCCGCCCTCTTCCCTCCTTCCTCCCCCCTCCCTCCTTCTCCCTCCTCCCTCCCTCCTTCCTCCTCCTCCCTCCTCCCTCCCTCCTCCTCCCTCCTCCCTCCTCCCCTCCTCCCTGCTCCTCCCTGCTCCTTCCTCCTCCTCCCCCTCAGAGACCAGCGCCGACGTCATCGCGACGCGAACCTGTCGCACTGGTTGGCGGAGAGCTCACCAGGGGATGGCGCGATGGGGGCGGCCTTCTGACAGAGGCGGGGGGGCCCTCAGAAGGCAGGGGCCCCAGAAGGGCCCAGAGGAAGACGGCCTCCCCCCCCGCTTTTTCGAAGGCCGCCCCACTACGCACCCCCCCCCTCACCCGCTGCCAAATCGTCGCGGCATGAACCTGCCGTGCTCAGCAAAAGAAAGCAGCCATCTGATGGGATCGGCGCTGGACCCCCATCCCTGACGCGTAAAGCGCGGCAGGGGCGGCGCTGGAGGCGACGCCAGGGGGCCAGCACCGATCCGAGACATCCCCGCAGAGCTCCGTGCTGCTATCTGGTTCCTCCTAAGGGGGGCCTCTAGAGGGCCCTCGGAGGCCGAGACATTCGAAGGCCGTTCGTCGTTGTTGTTGTTGTTGTTGTTGTTGTTGTTGTTGTTGTTGTTGTTGTTGTCGTTGTTGGATTGTCAGTTCTAAAGAATAAGTTCCCCGATCTTCTTGTCATTATTTAGACCCCTCTGGACCTCCTTCTCTTTCCTCTCCTTCCTTCTCTTCATTCTCATGTCACTCAGACATTCAGATTCAGATCACTCACAACCATGACGGAGTCCATCACAGACCCACTCCGCCGTCGTTTGTTGTTGTTGTGATTGTTGTTGTTGTTGCTGTTGCTGTTGTTGTTGTTGTTGTTGTTGTTGTTGTTGTTGTTGTTGTTGTTGTTGTTGTTGTTGTTGTTGTTGTTGTTGTTGATGATGATGATGATGATGATGTTGTTGTTGTCGTTGTTGTTGTTGTTGTGGTTGTGGTTGTGGTTGTGGTGTGGTTGTGGTTGTGGTTGTGCTTGTGGTTGTGGTTTGTGGTTGTGGTTGTTGTTGTTGTGTGTTGTTGTGGTTGTTGTTGTTGTTGTTGTTGTTGTTGTTGTTGTTGTTGAACATTATTTATTCTAAAGAATAATTATTGTTGGGCCCCCTGGTGCGCGCCCCCCCTGCGCCGCCTAGGCCGCAGCTACATTTTCATCATTTTCGTGAGGAAGCCTCAGAAAAGAGGGTGTGTACAGGATCCGGTTGTTTTGTTGTAATCCGCTTTCCCTTGCAAAAAACAATAGAAAATGACATTTCTTGTTCTAATATAATCAAATTTCAAGAATCCCTTGCAAAAAATAAGGTAAAGTGGACATTCGCGCGCGCAAGACGAAATCCTTCCAAAACCTTAGTGTTCGGAGCGATTTTAACATAAAAACATCAAAAAACCAATGGTTTTTCAACAAAAAATTGTCAAAATCTCATCCCGCGCGCTCTTGCGGATTCGTAGGAAACCCAACACTTTTTAAACATTTCTGTCAAACGGGCTTTTGCGAGCAACTTTTTCGAACTTCTGCGACAACGGTTGCGCACCTGCCAGGGCCATCATCCCTGTCAAATAATACCATGCG
Source organism: Prorocentrum cordatum (assembly GCA_963575745.1). Lineage (NCBI taxonomy): Eukaryota > Dinophyceae > Prorocentrales > Prorocentraceae > Prorocentrum > Prorocentrum cordatum. The sequence goes on from CAUYUJ010011282.1 coordinate 19,133, forward strand.
GGACACATTCGTTTTTTCTTCGCGCGCGCACGCCGTCGTCGTCGGCCGCGGGGCCCTGAATAGTAGCCACGGTCGTCCGCATGCCACGAAGTGAAGTGTCCGAACGTCATAGGGCGGGAAGCTGGGTGTGGGTGGTGGCGAAGAGTCGTTTGGAAATTTGGTAGAGCTTGAACCGGCCCCCCCACAAAGTGGGGGTATTGCCCGCCTCCTATGAAAACCCTGGCACTGGTGAGAACGGAGTGTCCCCACGTGCTAGTAATTGTTGTTGTTATTGTTGTTGTTGTTGTTGTTGTTGTTATTGTTGTTGTTGTTGGTGTTGAATCTTCATTTCTGAAGAATAATTATTGTTGATCCCCCCACCGGTGCATATTGTTTTTTCAATCAAAGTGTGCCTCTCGACGCTCGCACCCTGTTTTTTATCAGGGAAAGTCTTGAGGCCCCCGGATTACAACAACAACGGCTCCCGCCTGAGACTTCCTTACAATTTGGCCAGGACCCCCGCTCCCGCCCGAGACTCCCTCGCATTTTATTTAGGAGTCGCGCTCTCGCTTGGGGCTTCCTTAGAATAAATTCAGGAATCGCTCTCCCGGCGCTCTGGAGTCACGCTCTCGCTGGAGACTTGCTTGCAATTTGCTGAAGAGGCGTTGAAATTACTTGCAATTTACTCAAGCGCCGCGCTCCCGACACCCAAGCACCCAGGAGTCGCGCTCACGCTTAGGACTCCCTCACAGATTACATAGGAATCGGGATCTCGCTGCCCTTCGTGGGCCCGTTGCAGCCCTTCGTGGCCCCCTCGCTTTGTTTCGTGGCCCCGTTGCAGCCCTTCGTGGCCCCCTCGCTGCCCTTCGTGGCCCCGTTGCAGCCCTTCGTGGCCCCCTCGCTTTGTTTCGTGGCCCCGTTGCAGCCCTTCGTGGCCCCCTCGTTTTGTTTCGTGGCCCCGTTGCAGCCCTTCATGGCCCCCTCGCTGCCCTTCGTGGCCCCGTCGCAGCCCTTCGTGGCCCCGTTGCAGCCCTTCGTGGCCCCCTCGCTGCCCTTCGTGGCCCCAAGTATGTATGCCCTTCGTGGCCCCCGCTCGTTCGCGCCCGTGGTGGCCCCATATGCATGCCCTTCGTGGCCTCGCTGTCGCCCTTCGTGGCCCCCAAGCTGTCCTTCGTGGCTCCGTTGCTGCCCTCAGTGGCCCCGTCCTTGCTCTCCGCGGCCCAACATACGTATGCCCTTCGTGGCCCCCGCTCGTTCGCGCCCGTTGTGGCCCCATGTGACATGCCCTTCGTGGCCCCGCTGTCGCCGTTTGTGGCCCCCTCACTGTCCTACGTTGCCCAGTTGCTACCCTCAGTGGCCCCATCGTTGCCTTCTGTGGCCCCCGCATTATCTGCCCTCCGTGGCCCCCGCTCGTTCGCGCCCGTTGTGGCCCCATACGCACTCCCTTCGTGTCCCCAATATCGCCCTTCGTGGCCTACTTCGTGTCCTTCGTGGCCCTGCTGTCGTTGTCTCTCGCTCTCGCTTTCGCTCGTCGTCGTCGTCGCCGTCGTCGTCGTCGCCGTCGTCGTCGACGTCGTCGTCGTCGTCGTCGTCGTGGTCGGTCCCCTGTCCGTCCCTCTTGGGGTCGGGTCGACGGTCCGCGGCCGCCCCGCCGATCAGCGCTGCCGCTGGCCAGGCCGACGGTCCGCGGCCGCCCCGCCGCTTGCCGAGGCCCAGCCTGCAGGACAGAAAGGTATACCCCCCAAAAGGGGTTCGATCGAAGACGACGAGGGCGGGTACCGAGGGTTTGGGAAATAGGCGTTATTGGACACTCGCGCAGATATGGGCGAACATAATTCAACTGATTGTTGTTGTTGTTGTTGTTGTTGTTGTTGTTGTTGTTGTTGTTGTTGTTGTTGTTGTTGTTGTTGTTGTTGTTGTTGTTGTTGTTGTTGTTGAACATTATTAATTCTAAAGAATAATTATTGTTGGGCCCCCTGGTGCACGCCCCCCCCCCGCGCCTAGGCCGCAGCCACATTTTCATCATTTTCGTGAGGAAGCCTCAGGTAAAACGATGTGATCCAGATCCGGTTGTTTTGTTGTAATCCGCTTTCCCTTGCAAAAAACACTATAAAATGACATTTCTTGTTCTAATATAATCAAATTTCAAGAATCCCTTGCAAAAAATAAGGTAAAGTGGACATTCGCGCGCGCAAGACGAAATCCTTCCAAAACCTTAGTGTTCGGAGCGATTTTAACATAAAAACATCAAAAAACCAATGGTTTTTCAAAAAAAAATTGTCAAAATTTCATCCCGCGCGCTCTTGCGGATTCGTAGGAAACCCAACACTTTTTAAACATTTCTGTCAAACGGGCTTTTGCGAGCAACTTTTTCGAACTTCTGCGACAACGGTTGCGCACCTGCCAGGGCCATCATCCCTGTCAAATAATACCATGCGGGACACATTCGTTTTTTCTTCGCGCGCGCACGCCGTCGTCGTCGGCCGCGGGGCCCTGAATAGTAGCCACGGTCGTCCGCATGCCACGAAGTGAAGTGTCCGAACGTCATAGGGCGGGAAGCTGGGTGTGGGTGGTGGCGAAGAGTCGTTTGGAAATTTGGTAGAGCTTGAACCCGCCCCCCCACAAAGTGGGGGTATTGCCCGCCTCCTATGAAAACCCTGGCACTGGTGAGAACGGAGTGTCCCCACGTGCTAGTAATTGTTGTTGTTGTTGTTGTTGTTGTTGTTGTTGTTGTTGTTGCTGTTGTGAAGAATAATTATTGTTGATCCCCCCCGTCCGGTGCACATTGTTTTTGCAATTGAAATGCCCTTCCCGGGGCTCGCATCCTGTTTTCTATCAGAGAAAGTCTTGAGGGTCAAACTGTGTCGTTGGCCCACGGTTTACAACAACAGCGGCTCCCGCTTGAGACTTCCTCACAGTTTAGCCAGGACCCCCGCTCCCGCTCTAGACTTCCTCGCGTTTTATTCAGGACTCGCGCTCTCGCTTTGGACTTCCTTAGAATTTATTCTCCCTGCGCTCTGGAGTCGCGCTCTCGCTGGAGACATGCTTGCAACTTACTGAAGAATAGCGCCCTTGCGTTGAAATTGCTTGCAATTTACTCAAGCGCCGCGCTCCCGACACCCAGGCACCCAGGAGTCGCGCTCACATTTAATACTCCCTCACAGATTACATAGGAATCGGGATCTCGCTGCCCTTCGTGGGCCCGTTGCAGCCCTTCGTGGCCCCCTCGCTTTGTTTCGTGGCCCCGTTGCAGCCCTTCGTGGCCCCCTCGCTGCCCTTCGTGGCCCCGTTGCAGCCCCTTCGTGGCCTCCTCGCTGCCCTTCGTGGCCCCGTTGCAATCCTTCGTGGCCCCCTCGCTTTGTTTCGTGGCCCCGTTGCAGCCCTTCGTGGCCCCCTGGCTTTGTTTCGTGGCCCCGTTGCAGCCCTTCGTGGCCTCGTTGCAGCCCTTCGTGGCCCCCTCGCTGCCCTTCGTGGCCCCGTTGCATCCCTTCGTGGCCCCCTCGCTGCCCTTTGTGGCCCCATATGTGTATACCCCTCGTGGCCCCCACTCGTTCGCGCCCGTGGTGGCCCCATATGCATATGTCCTACGTGGTCCAGTTGCTACCCTCAGTGGCCCCATCGTTGCCTTCTGCCCTTCGTGGCCCCCGCTCGTTCGCGCTCTTCGTGGCCCCATACGCATTCCCTTCGTGTCCCCGCTGTTGCCCTTCGTGGCCTACTTCGTGTCCTTGTGGCCCTGCTGTAGTTCTCTTTCGCTTTCGATTTCGCTCGTCGCCGTCATCGTCGACGTCGTCGTCGTCGCCGTCGTCGTCGACGTCGTCGTCGTCGTCGTCGTGGTCGGTCCCCTGTCCGTCCCTCTTGGGGTCGGGTCGACGGTCCGCGGCCGCCCCGCCGATCAGCGCTGCCGCTGGCTAGGCCGACGGTCCGCGGCCGCCCCGCCGCTTGCCGGGGTCCTGCCTGCAGGGAAGAAAGGTATACCCCCCAAAAGGGGCTCGATCGAAGACGACGAGGGCGGGTACCGAGGGTTTGGGAAATAGGCGTTATTGGACACTTGAGCAGATAAGGGCGATCAGTCTTAAACTGATTGTTGTTGTTGTTGTTGTTGTTGTTGTTGTTGTTGTTGTTGTTGTTGTTGTGGTTGTCATCTTTCAGTTCGGAAGAATGATAGTTATTGTTGATCCCCTGCCCCTCCAGGGGTCGCATGTGTTTTTGGGCGAGGGAGAGTCTTGAGCCGGAGACTGTGCCCCTGGCCCCCGACATGTAACAACAACGGCTCACGCCTGATACGGCCTCACGATTAATTAAAAATCGCGCTCTCGCGAGGGACCTTTTCACAATGTTTGTAGGAAGCGCGCTCGCGGGATACTTCCTCCCAATTTATTCAGATGCCGTGCCCTCGACACTCAGGAATGACGCTCTTTATTCGGCCTTTCGTAGCATTGACATACGATTCGCTCCATTTCCTACGAATGATGCAGGACTGACGCTTCAGCGACCCGCCTGCTCGACTCGGCCGTCTAGCCCCGCCCGCCGTACCGGCCCGTTAGCTGACCACAATTTTGGTCTGCATCATATTAAGGATAGGTCACATCGTCATTGC
>CAUYUJ010011283.1:0-5000 GCA_963575745.1 Prorocentrum cordatum
TACGACGACGACGACGACGACGACGACGACGACGACGACTACTACTACTACTACTACTACTACTACTACGACTAGTACTACTACTACTACCATTACTGCGACGACAACAACTATTACTACTACTCCCACGTGCCCTATTACTATTTCTATTGGGGCGACTACTACTACTACTACTACTACTACTACTACTACTCCTATTTACTACTACTACTACTACTACTACTACTACTACTACTGCTGCTGCTGCTGCTGCTACTACTACTTCTACTACTAGTACTACTACTACTACTATTACTACTACTACTACTACTACTACTACTACTACTACTACTACTACTATTACTACTACTACTACTACTACTACTACTACTACTACTACTCCTACTCCTACTCCTACTACTACTACTACTACTACTACTACTACTACTACTTTTACTACTTTTACTACTACTACCACTACTACTACTACTACTACTACTACTACTACTACTAGGGTCAAACCTCAGCTTCGTGTCTACTGAGAATGAATGGGTAAGGGTAAGGGTAACGGTTCGGGTTCGGGTTCGGGTTCGGGTTCGGGTTCGGGTTCGGTTCCACACAATTAGTTAAAACCACATAGATTTAACATATAATAGTCGGGGTTTAATCGTACAAGAAGCAGGAGTTCGGAAACCCACAATTTCGCCATTCGCTGATAGGAAAACAATACAGGGGGCTATAGAGCTAATAGTACACGAAAATGAAGTTCGGAAGCCCACTGGTTCTAATAGTACACGAAGAGGGGGTTCGGAAACCCACAATTTCGCCGTTCGCTCGTAAGAAAGCAATACAGGGGCTATAGAGCCAATAGTACACGAAGGTGAGGTTCGCAAACCCATTGTGGAAAACGAGAAAACAGCGTTCCTCTTTTCCTGTTCGCTTTCCTCTTCCTCCTCCTCCTCCTCCTCCCCCTCCTCCTCCTCCTCCCCCTCCATTTCCTCCTCCTCCTCCTTCTCATCATCCTCCTCCTCCTCCTGCCCGTCCCCCACCTCCTCCTCCTCCTCCTCTTCCTCCTCCCCTCCTCCTCCCCCCTCCTCCCCTCCTCCTCCGTCCTCCTCCTCTTTTCCTCCTCCTCCTCCTCTCCACCTACCCCCTCCTCTCCTCCCTCCTCCCCCCTCCTCCTCCTCCTCCTCCTCCTCGCTTCGCCTCCTCCCTCCTCTCCTCCTCCACGCTCCTCCTCCTTCCCCCTCCCCCCTCCTCTCTCGTCCTCCTCCTCCTCCTCCTCCTCCTCCTCCTCCTCCCCTCCTCCTCCTCCTCCTCCTCCTCCTCCCCCTCCTCCTCCTCCCCCTCCTCTTCCTCCTCCTCATCCTCCTCCTCCTCCTCCTCCTCCTCCTCCCCCACCTCCTCCTCCTCCTCCTCCTCCTCCTCCTCCTCCTCCTCCTCCTCCTCCTCCTCCTAACCATCACGAACCAGAAACGAATAAAACCAAAATGCCTTCCCGAATAAAACCAGAACGACGTCCTTATGAAAACCCACTCTCAAGTGGACCAGAGGGCCACGATCCTCGTGAGGGGTGTTCCGGCATTGGGCGTCGGTGGGCCGTCGGCAGCGCTCCACATTGGGCCAGGGCCACGATCCATGTGAGAGGTGTGCCGAACTTCAGCGTCGGGCGGCGATCCAAATGTGGCGAGGTCTACGATCCGTGTGAGGGGTGCGCCGATATTGCTCATCGGTGGGCCGTCGGCAGCGCTCCCAGGTGGGCCAGGACACGATCCTCGTGAGCGGCGTGCCGGAATTGGACGTCGGTGGGCCTTCGGCAGCGCTCCCACTTGGACCAGGGCCACGATCCTAGTGAAGTGCGCGCCGGAATCGCGCGTCGGAGGGCCAGGCCCACGATCCTCGAGAGGGTTGTGCCGAAATGAAGCGGCTGGCAGTGGCGGTTGCTCCAAATCCGACGTCGACACGAAGGACAGGTGTAAAACTGTCGTTTTTTGTTCACTTCTAATACGAATACAATCTACAGCCTCTACAGCGAATAGTGCACGAAGGTAGGCATTGGCGCGAAAGACACGAAGGCCAGGTTTGAAACTACGGTTTTCGTAATTCCCCTGGTAGGAGTTCTATTAGGCCTGATACAAAAGAAGAGTACACGAATGTGAGGTTTGTAGCGACACGAAGACCAGGTGCAACCCTACTACTACTACTACTACTACTACTACTACTACTACTACTACTACTACTACTACTACTACTACTACTACTACTACTACTACTACTACTACTACTACTACTACTACTACTACTACTACTAGTACTACTAGTACTACTACTACTACTACTACTACTACTACTACTACTCGCTACTACTACTACTACTACTACTACTACTACTACTACTACTACTACTACTACTACTACTACTACTACTACTACTACTACTACTACTACTACTGCTACTGCTATTTTATACTATATAACGGCGCACCGGGTCCGGGGGCCCGGGGCCGGGACCCCGACCGCAAATGTGGGCCCCGGGGGGCCCGGAGGCTCGTCGGGGCTTGCCGGAGGCCTCCCCGGTCAGACAAGACGGCCCCAGAAGCGCCCAAGACGGCCCAAGAAACCCCTCCAAGAGGGCTCCGAGATGCTGAAGATGGCTTCCAGACGTCCAAGGACGCCCCCAAGAGGCCCCAAGAAGCCTCCAACATGCGTCCCAAGAGGGCCCCTAGACGCAACAATTGGCCCATTCCCTTCGTAAAACGTACATTTTCAACAAAGTTGCCTTTTGGGCTTTCCGACGTTACAGGACGGCCCAAGAGGCGCCCAAGACCGCCCCAAGGCGGCCCAAGAAGCTTCCAAGAGGGCCCCAGGACAGCCCAAGAGGGCCCCAAGACGGCCCAAGAGGCGCCCAAGATGGCCCAAGAGGGCCCCAAGACGGGCCCAAGAGGGGGCCCAGAGGGGGACCACGAACCGCAAGCTCGAGCCTTCCGCCCCAAGAGGCCGCCAGGAGGCCCCAAGGAGGCCCCTCAAGAGGCCCCAGGAGACCCCCAAGAGGCCCAAAGGAGGCCCCGAGAAGCCCCAAATCGGCCCCCAAAATGCTTCGAACCTGCTTCCAGGAGGCCCCCGACAGGTTCAGAGGCTCCCGAGAAGCTACGTCAAACTCCCAGCGAGCGGCCGGACGAGGCCCCCCACAAAATCACAAGAGGGTTCCAGTATTTGTATCCTTCAGCGCTCTCTGGCCTTCTTCCCCCTGCCCCCTTCCCTGCGACTTTCGTTGACTCAAGCTCGCCTCCTAGCTAGAACCTAAGCGCGCGCGAAGCGCGCGCGTGGTTCTAGTATACATATAACGGCGCACCGGGTCCGGGGGCCCGGGGCCGGGACCCCGACCGCAAATGTGGGCCCCGGGGGGCCCGGAGGCTCGTCGAGGCTTGCCGGAGGCCTCCCCGGTCAGACAAGACGGCCCCAGAAGCGCCCAAGACGGCCCAAGAAACTTCCAAGAGGCCTCCAAGAGGGCTCCGAGATGCTGAAGATGGCCTCCAGACGTCCAAGGACGCCCCCAAGAGGCCCCAAGAAGCCTCCAACATGCGTCCCAAGAGGGCCCCTAGACGCAACAATTGGCCCATTCCCTTCGTAAAACGTACATTTTCAACAAAGTTGCCTTTTGGGCTTTCCGACGTTACAGGACGGCCCAAGAGGCGCCCAAGACCGCCCCAAGACGGCCCAAGAAGCTTCCAAGAGGGCCCCAGGACAGCCCAAGAGGGCCCCAAGACGGCCCAAGAGGCGCCCAAGATGGCCCAAGAGGGCCCCAAGACGGGCCCAAGAGGGGGCCCAGAGGGGGACCACGAACCGCAAGCTCGAGCCTTCCGCCCCAAGAGGCCGCCAGGAGGCCCCCAGGAGGCCCCTCAAGAGGCCCCAGGAGACCCCCAAGAGGCCCAAAGGAGGCCCCGAGAAGCCCCAAATCGGCCCCCAAAATGCTTCGAACCTGCTTCCAGGAGGCCCCCGACAGGTTCAGAGGCTCCCAAGAAGCTACGTCAAACTCCCAGCGAGCGGCCGGACGAGGCCCCGCAAAAAATCCCAAGAGGGTTCCAGTATTTGTATCCTTCAGCGCTCTCTGGCCTTCTTCCCCCTGCCCCCTTCCCTGCGACTTTCGTTGACTCAAGCTCGCCTCCTCTCCATTTCCTCTCTCTGCCTCTCTCTCTCTGTCTTCTTCTCTCTCTCTCTCTCTCCATCTCTCTCTCTCTCCTTCGCTCTCTGTCTGTCTGTCTCTCTCTCTCTCTCTCTCTCTTCTCTCTCTTTCTCTTTCTTCCTTTCAGATTCCGTGTCCTTGCGACCTTCTGCAGTCCCCGACGTCGCCACGGCTGGATCCGCTCGAGCGTGTCTTGTGATGTGCGGCGGTGCGAAGCCCGTCCCACTGATCAAGGCACAGGTACGAAATGATGGGTCCATCATTTCTTGCCTTCCCATGTGCGTTTTCCCAATCGATTCCTGGGCCCGAGGTCGCAAAAATTACGACGTCGGAGGTCTGGGGAGGCGGGAAGCACGACCTGGACCTCCGACGTCTTAGAAGAATCACGACGGCGGTTTCGGTCAATTTTCGGCCTCCGGGGCCCCTCGCAGGGTCCCGGGACCGTCAGAAAACGACTCAGGATGAAAAAACATACATCCCCAGGAAGTCGTCGAGAGGTCCAGGGGCCGCGCACAGAAAGCATCACGACATCGGACGTCCAGAGAGGAGGTAGGAACACGAGGAGGAGGGAGCCCATACCTCCTGGCGACGCAACACCAAATACAACAAAAGCTTCCCCGCGACTTCCCCCAGAGACTAACTACAGAAACTCCTTTCGTATTCCGGCCAGAAGCATCCAGAAACGATGTACATTAGCCCTGGCGGGGGGAATGATGGCGATGGTGATGTTCATGATGACGACGGTGACGATCCTAGCTAGAACCTAAGCGCGCGCGAAGCGCGCGCGTGGTTCTAGTACTAATATAATTTCGACCACGTCTATAAGTACATCGATTAT
>CAUYUJ010011283.1:7500-20000 GCA_963575745.1 Prorocentrum cordatum
GCCGAAGAAAACGAGCCACCCCCCCGTCATCCCCCCACGCAGGGCTCATTTCGACTCCTCCGATTCGATTCGATTCCGATGGCCTCCGATTCCGATTCGAATCGACTTCATATTCAGATTTGGATGCCGATTTTTCCATAGAGGCCTACCAACCTGCCGACTTCCGCTAATTCGACTTCTCCCGACTCGGCTGCCGATTTCTGGCCGATCCGATTCATTTCGAGCGCCGATCCGATTCGATTCTGGTGTCTCCTGCCCACGGCGCAAGACGCAGTCCAAGATCCATCATGTTGCGCCTGACCCTGAGATCCGACGTCGCGAGCAAAACGGCAACGCCCCATTTTCGTGCAGCACTTCTCGAGGCGGATCGATCTGTGATGGCCCCGGGGCCCGACAGAAGGCAGGCTCCGCTCGACCTGCACCGTCCGAACCTTCCGCGCGGAAGGTGCCGCCGCGATGCGACGCGGCTGCTGCGGCGGCCGCGGCGGCGCGGCACCCGCCGCGCAGGGGCGGAAGGTGCAGGTCGAGGGTCGCCCCTTTTGAGACCGAAGGCGACGCCAGGACCTCCAGGGACGCCCGCAGGCGGGCCGCCCACGACGGCAGTCGCCGCAGGCGCGGGCGACGAAGACCCCGGCCGTGCGCCCGCCCGGCGACCCGCCGCCGGCCTCGGGCCCGCGGCCGCTGAAGAGCGCGCGCGACAGGCGCGTGGCCGGCGAGGCGTCGCCGCGCAGCCGCCCGCGCGAGGCGCCGGCCAGCTCCCGGGGCTCGCGGAGGCCCGCTGCAGGGGCGGGTGCCGCGGCGGCCGCGAGCGAGGCTCACCCACACCATGAACATCCATCTGACCTTACATAGCGTCCGACCTTGATTCAGGTTCCCGACGTTAAACTTAAGGTCGCGACGTTACATTTAGCGTCGGACGTTGCTATATGATTTGGCGACGCACACTTTGTGACGACGATGGCGCACCGAGGCGGCGAAAGCGGAGAAGGGTGGTGGTGCACCGCCACCCTGCTCCGCTTTCGCCGCCTGTCTGGGCCTCCTGAAATGCCCTCGAGGCGACGGCTGGGTTCGCCCCCCCCCCCCCCCCCCCGGGTTCGGGTCAGAGCGCTCCAAGGGAGAGGGCCGGGGAGCAGCGGTGTCGGTGCTTCTTTGGTCTCCTACGAGGCGCCCGCCGAGGCCGAGGAGTACGCGACCGATGAGGGCGGCAGGGAGGGCTCCGAGGGGCTGGCCGAGCCAGACGACGGGGATGAGTTCGAGGATGGCGTGGCCGAGCTGTCTCTGGGTGGCTGGCCAGGCGGCGACTCCAGGGCGCCGTCGATGCGCTCCTTCGGGCGGCAGGTATCTGGGGACCACGCGAGCAGGGTCAGCTCAAAGGCCAGCCACCATGGCAACGTACAGCAGCTCCAAACAGCGCCGAGGTCTCGCCCCGCGGGCACTGAGGGCTACTACCACCAGCCGCAAAGCTACGGCCATCAGTGGGACGGCGCCGCTGCTGCGACGCAGCGCTGGGCCAGCGAAGTCCAGGGCTTGATGCAGCAGCCCTTCGGCGGCTGGGCTGGCGTCTACGCGGGCGCCGATGCTGAACTGGTGATGGATGAGGACGCCATGTCCATGCTCTTCTCCGAGCTGAACATCGACGCCAGTGGCGTGGGGCTGGGTGGGACTCAGATGGGCTCTGTCGGCGGCCAGGACTTCCGGGGCGCCGGCCAGGGCTTTGGCTACGGGCACGGACAGGGCTACGGACAGGGCTACGGACAGGCTCAGGGGCAGGGCCACGGACATGGCCATGGTCAAGGAAGCAGCGCCCACGTCAGCCAGGAGCGGGCACCGAAGCCGGCGGGGGCGCCGTCGCAGCGCGACAGGAGCAGCAGGCCTCCCCACGCGGATGGCGAGCAGCGGCTGCAGCCGGCACCGAAGCAGGAACTGCGCAGCAGCAGCCGGTCCCTCCACCAGGAGCAGGCGCAGCCGCAGCAGCAGCCGCGCGCCAGGGCTGGGCACAGGGAGGGCAAGGCTGCGCAGCGGGCAGAGGATGGCGACCCGCTGCGGGAGAACTCCGTGGAGTCGGCGGGCTCCAAGTCGGCCGGTGGCTCAGCCTCCCCGCGGAGCGTCGGGGTGCACAGCGCGGGGCAGAAGGACTCGCAGCAGGCCAGCCAGGAGCTCCTGCAGGCCAGCGTTCAGCAGAGCATGCAGGGATCCGAGCCCGTGCGCGCGCAGGCCAAGACCGTGGCTCGCCCGAAGCCGAAGCCGAAGCCGAAGCCGAAGCCGAAGCCCGCTGCGGAGCAGACGCAGCTGGGGGACATGGACCTGTTCGTCATGCGGACCAGGGACGGCGTGCAGGACGCGCAGGCGCAGATGTTTTTCGCGGGCCGCCACGGCAGCATCGGCACGGTCGCCAGCCTCGGCCCGCCGCAGATGACCCAGAGCAGCCTCGGCCCGCAGCAGAGCATCGGCAGCGTGCGCCGCGGCAGCGTCGCGAGCGTGGCCAGCGCAGTGGGCATGAGCGCCAGCCAGGCGGCCGCGGCGTCCATCATGCACGGGGGCCCGGGCACCTCGGAGCTGCAGGTGAAGTCCGTGGGGCTCATGCGCGGCCTCGGCCCGCTGGGCGCCGCGGCCGCCGCGCGGCCGCGCTCGCCGCCCTCGCCGGCGCCGGCCGCCGCGCCGAGTGCCCGCGCGCTCGGCGCCGGGACCGCCGCCGCCGCCAGCGCCCTGGGGGCGAAGCAGACGGCCCGCGCCGCCTCGCCGGGGAGGACCCTGCGGCGCGCACAAAGATCAAAGGCGACGACAGGGGCGAATAGCCCATGGGGAGAGCAATCCATGTATCCAGGGTTGCCGATGATCTATGCCTTCAAAAAGGCTTCCTTGGGAATACGTGTAATGCCCGCCCCTGGGCTATTCGCCCTTGTCGTCGCCGCCGAAAAGAGCCCAGGCCTCCGCGTCGATGCGGAACGCCCCATGGGACCCCAGGCGTTGCCATCTGGCCGCGGCGGGCGTTTGCGCCCCCAGTGTCTGGCCCATATATACAGGACGGCAGCACCAGACGATCGGGCTCGAAAGCTGTCGCAGAAAGATTATATTCAGGTCCAGGGCTCGGGTCGTGGGTTAAGACGCTGTCGCAATGTCCCAGACCCCCGACGTCGTGATTTCGCCCGCAACGGCGACGACCCCCAGAGGTCTGGACCCCTTCCCTGGGACCGGTTTTTCATCCTGAGTCGTTTTTGTTAACCGCTAGCCTCCCGAGGCCCGGTGAGGCCCCCCCAGAGGCCGAAACTAGCGAAAAACCTCAACTCGACTCAGGATGAAAAACCGGTCCCGAGGAAGGGGTACAGACCTCTGGGGGTCGACGCTGTGAAAAAATACGACGTCGGGGGTCTGGGAGTAGCGGCGTCGTCGCTCCGGCGCGGCTGGGGCTTCGTCGGCGGCCGTCGGCGGCGGCGTCGTCGGCGCCGTCCGCCGCCTCGCCTGGGAGGCTCTCGGCGCCACGGCAGGGCGCGGCTCGGCAAGCGGGCCAAGGCGGGCCCCGGGGGGGGGTCAGGGGGCCGAGCTTCCCTGAGATCCTGGCGTTGCGATGTTTGTCACCACCGGCGTCGTCGCTCACTTTCGGGCCCCGAGGACCTCACAGGTCGACCCGGCTCGACAAACAGCGCAGAAAGATGGGGTCTGTAGGGCTCCGAGCGCGATCTTTTGCGACGTTGCACTTTTTTCGCTGCGTCGGACCTCAGGGTGGCGCGGCTTCGAGTGTCGGGGGCCGGGGGAGGAGGGAGCGAGGGGTGCGGGCGTTCGAAGCCGCCGGGGGCGCCGCTTCTGAGGAGCTCGGCTGCCCAGGTGCGCCCGTGCTGAGCCGCAGCGCGTGCCGTGCTCAAGACGTCCGTGCTAATGCGCTGCGTGTTGGCTCGGCACGCGTTGGTCCACGCTCTGGCGAGCGCATCGTGCCAGACCTGCGTTGCCAGTCCACGCGTTGAGCGCCGTGTCAACGCGCTGCGTGTTGCGTGATGCGCATCGGGACAGGGAAGCTGAGGAGGGGTCGGGGCTTGTGGTGGAAGGCTTCTGGGGGCAGGAGGGCGTCCCAGGAGATGCCCCGTCGTCTCCCGGGAGGGCCACCCTCCCTGCCCTGCCCCCCTCTTTGTCGCGCCGCCAGGAGCAGGCCAACCTCGCCACCCTTCCCGCAGAAGAGGCACCCGCTCGTGCAGCCCGACTGGGACAAGTCCTCCAGCAACAGGGGGGAGCAGCACATCCCGTACTACGACTCCCTGCTCGACCCGCTGTGCCCGATCGTGGCCACGCCTGGGCGCCTGAAGCACATCGTGCAGACGCGGGGTCTGTCGGAGGATCGTCGTTTGAGTCACGATCGAGCGTCGACCAAAAAGCAGACGGCACCACCCCACCTACGGCCCTCCATGTTGCGCTAATTACGGCCCATCGGGGGCCGCAGCGTATGCCGCGCAAACCATCCACGCCAGATGTTCCCGCATGAGCTAAGCCCCGTCGGGCCGTAGGTTGGGTGGTGTCGTCTGTTTTCTGGCCCAAACCGTTCATTGCATCCACTGGACGCTGTGTTCTTCCTGCCTGTTTCTACAAACACCTTTGCTGTTACGCTCTTCTGGCGGACCATACCGCACACGTGTTGCAGGTCGACTCCTGTTGCGTCGGGCAGGGAAGCCCAACCAGCGCTTGATTTCGTAGCTGGCGTGCATGGAGGAGGAGAAGGAGAAAGAGGAGGCGGAGGAAAACGAGGAGGAGGAGGCGGAGGCGGACGAGGGGGGGTAGGAGGAGGAGGAGGAGGAGGAGGAGGAGGAGGAGGAGGAGGAGGAGGAGGAGGAGGAGGAGGAGGAGGAGGAGGAGGAGGAGAAGGGGGTGGTTGGGTATGCAGTCGAATCGGAATACACACGCTCACGCCCCCAGCCGTCCACTCCCTCCCTCTCCTCTCCCCTCTGTCTCGGCCCGGCGGCGCCAGAGTTGGCCCCGTATACCCCGCCGCCGTGGGGACCGCTGGTCAGACGGGTAACTGGTCTGGGCACGAGCGCAATGCATTGGAGTGGCGGCTAGATGAGTAGGAGGAGGAGGAGGAGGAGGAGGAGGAGGAGGAGGAGGAGGAGGAGGAGGAGGAGGGGGATCGAGTGGAGTATGAGATGAACCCCTCCCTCCCCTCCTCCCCTCGTCTCCCCCAACCCTCCCCTCGTCTCCCTCTTCCTCCGCTCCACCTCATCCCCTCTCTCCCCTCCTCCCCTCTCTCCCCTCGTCTCCTCTATCCCCTCCTCATCTCCCTGCCCTCCTCCCCTCCCTCCCCTCCTCCCCTCCTCCCCTCCCTCCCCTCCCCTCCCCTCCCCTCCCCTCGTCTCCCTTCTCCTCAGCTCCACCTCTGCCTCCTCCGTTCCTCCCCCTTTCCCCCCCTGCCCCTCTCCCCTCCACAAGTGGACCATCTGTCGCCGCGCCGTCTGCCCCGACGCGCGGCCCCACGCCTCGGGGAGGGCGCCGCGGCCACCAGGGCAAGCGCCGTCCCGGACGCACAGAGTTTGCCTTAATTCGGGCATGGTCCGTCCCTCTACAGGAGGAGTATTCAGACATAGTTTTAAAATCGTATGGGGACGATGTTTCTATTATTTTTGATGATCTTTGAATACGGAATACTTCTTGTTTTTCCTCAAATCCGCCTGTTGGAGGACATGCCCGACCTACAGTTTGCCGTGGGTCTGCCGCGGTGTCGGCCTCGTCCCCTTGGGCGCGTCGAGAACAAGCGGCGCGGCGACACATGAGTACGATTCTTCTCTCTCTCTCTCTCTCTCTCTCCCCTGAAGAGGCCAGTGGAACATCCTGCCCCCCAATCATTTTTTACACGGCATGGTTGCAAACATTGAGGTTTCTGTTGCCTTTGTGTTTCTCGATGCCTTCTACCCTACCATCGCTTTTTGCAACTTCAGAAGTGGTGTTCTCGCTGCAGCGTGGGCCTCGTCTTCGGATCGGCGCTTTGCTCCCGTCGTTCAGAATGGCGCTCTCGCCGCAGCGCGGGCCGCGTTTCTGGCTCCAATTCCGTCTCCATAGTGTTACCCCCCTCATTTCCCCTCCTCCGCCTTCCCCTGGTCCTCCTGCTCCTCCCGCTCCCTCCACTTCAGCTCCTGCTGCTGATGCTCGTCCTCGTCGTCCTCCTCCTCCGTCCTCCTCCGTTTCCTACTGCTCACCCCCCTGCTCACCCGCCACCGCCTCATCCTCCTCCTCCTCCTCCTTCTCCTCCTCCTAGTGCCACTGCGCGCGGCCGCCGGCGGGGCTCCAGGATTATTCCTCCGTGCTTGCGCTGGCCTCTGTTCTGGATCCTGGGCTGGAGTTGTCTGTTTCACTGCCTCCTCAGCCTCCTCCTCCTCATCACCACCATCATCACCATGGTCATGCTGATCATCATCATCATCATCATCATCATCATCATCATCACCACCATCATCACCACCAGCATCACCATCACCATCACCATTTCATCATGACCATCATCAGCATCCCTCCATCACCTTCATCGTCATCGTCAGCATCATCAGTTTCATCGTCTGCACCGCCATCACCATCATCATCATCGTCATCATCATCATCATCATCATCATCATCATTGCCAGTATCATCATCACCCCACATCATCACCTCCATCATCATCATCATCATCATCATCATCATCATCATCATCATCATCATCATCACTGCCATCATCACAATTATCGCCGTCATCATCAGCATCATCACCTTCGGCACCGACATCACCATCACCAGCATCATCATCATGGCATCGCCATCGTTATCGGCATCAACATCGGCATCACCATCACAACCACCATCGGCATCATCGTCATGATCATCACCACCATCAGCATGAACATCACTACCATTATCAACATCAGACTCACCATAATCATCATTATTAGTATTATTGTTTTTTTTCTCATTCGCACCATTATTATTACTACTACTACGACGACTACTACTACTAATGACTAAACGACGACGACTACTACTACTATTACTACTATTACTCCTACTACACCTACGACTAGTACCAGTACTACTACCACTACTACTACTGTTAGTAAGCATGTCACCAATCTGAATCTTATCCACACTAGCCACACTGCTTTTATGCATTAAGCTATCCTGCGACTGCTAGCACGAGTATTAGTATTAGTACGACTGCTGCTGCTGTTTTTTATTACTATCCTATACTACTTGTGTTACTACCTCGACGAATAGTACAATTACTATTTCTACTACTACTACTACTACTATTACTACTACTACTACTACTACTACCACTACTACTACTACTACTACTACTACTACTACTACTACTACTACTACTACTACTACTACTACTACTACTACTACTACTACTACTACTACTACTACTACTACTACTACTACTACTACTACTACTACTACTACTACTACTACTACTACTACTACTACTACGACTACTACGACTACGACTACGACTACTACTACTACTACTACTACTACTACTACTACTACTACTACTACTACTACTACCACTACTACTACTACTACTACTACTACTACTGCTACTACTACTACTACTACTACTACTACTCCTGCTACTACTCCTGC
Source organism: Prorocentrum cordatum (assembly GCA_963575745.1). NCBI lineage: Eukaryota > Dinophyceae > Prorocentrales > Prorocentraceae > Prorocentrum > Prorocentrum cordatum. The sequence continues at coordinate 15,097 of CAUYUJ010011283.1, forward strand.
TGCTGCTACTACCACTCCTTGTCCACTAGTACTACTACCAGTACTTCTACTGCTACTGCTACTATGACTGCGACTACGACTAGTGTTATTAGTACTACTACTAGTGTTCGTACTACTAACTACTACTACCCCTACTACTACGGCTACTACTGCTACCACTACTAACACTATCACTGTTACGTTTGTCAGTGATATTGATCATAGAAGTATCAGGAACGATATCACTATTGATACTAGGTGAATATCCGTTTAGGACCATGGTTATTTTTACTAGCAGTATTTTTACGATTCATATTGTTATTCTTATTATTATTGTCATCGTCGTCGTCACCATCACTATTACCATCATTTTCATCTTCATCCTCATACCCATCATCCGTGTCATGCTTTTCCTCTGTGTTCCAGCTTCTGGATTCCAGGCTGGGACGTTGGGCTCGACCTATTCTGCTGGCGTCACCTGATGGCCTGTTGAAGACATGTTGCACGCCATCTCCGCCCAAGTTTCAGTATGCGGTACCATCTTCGATGCCAGCTTGGGGTGCACTGAGGCCACCTCGGAGCCATCTTGAGCCCAACCTTACTCTCTGCCACCTCGGTCCCCTCCCTGCTCCAGAACCACGTCAAAAGGGGGGGGCAGGGCCCCCTCCCGAGGGAGAAGAAGTGGGGCTGCAAGAGTTGGAGCATTAAGCCACCTGAGCCCACTGGGCTGGTGTGACTCTGGACTCAGCGAGTCTGGCACGCGTCATGCATCGCGACCAGGGTCCTGAGAGCTGATCTTAACTCAATAGATGCCCCAGGGCGACCCTCCCTCAAGGTCGAACCCAGAGGCCCCTACAGGGGCGCGCTCTGGCAAGAATCTCGAAGCGGATCAGCCGTGGCCGCGAAAGCGACCCAAGGAAGGCCTCAGGAACACCCCAAAGCGTCGATCCCTGGCCCTCCTGGATCCTCAACCCTCGAACCACCTGCGCGACGGAACAACACGGGGTCGATGAGCTTCCCGCGTGATGTCGCGCGTGAGCGCCTTCTCCTCTACACGGCGTGCCATGCTGGCGGCCCGCGGAAGCCGCGGCGTAAGGTCGCCATCCTGACCGCCGGCGCGAGCATGCGCGCGCAGGGTGTCCGCGCAGGGTCGCTCGTGCGCGCCCTCGCCCTTCGCGTTGCGCGCAGCCGTGTCCGGTCGTCTCGTCGGGGGTGCGCCAGGCCCGTCGTTCTTCGTCGTTCACCCAGGTCCTCGCCCTCTCCTGGCATCCGCCAAAGTGCTTCCCCAAGGCGCCCGACTAAGCGCCGGGATCGAAACGGTCATGCAGCTGCAGATCTGGGGAGGAGCGGCGTCCCTGGAGGTCTCGACGACTGCCCCTGCATGGGCTTCTCTGCCCGAGTCGCTTGGTTGACAGTTCCGTGGCCCAGCGAGGGACCCGGAGTGCGAAAATGGCCCAACATTTCCCGTCGTGATCTTCCTTTTTCAGCGTCGAATGCTTTGCGTCGTTCTTTCATAACGAGAGGGGGTCTGGCTGTGGTAGCGCGGGGTGTCAGTTCGACCCCTGGACCAGTCGTGGGCTAGGCTCCGGTGAGAAGTTCGAGGCGGGCCCAGCCGCCGTGACGAGGGCGCTCCACGAGGCCTACAAATCGCGGAAAGCGCAGAAGAGCCTCAACCCTCAAAGTTCGAAGCTCGATCTTCTGGGCCCTCGCCCGAGGAGTACCTCTACGTCGTCCGCGCGCGCTTCGAGCAGCACCGGCAGCTCTTCGACCCCGCCGGCGCCCTCGGAGACCCGAAGAGGCCGGAGCGAGCCCCCGCGAGGGGGTGGCCGCCCGGGCATGTCGAGGCGACCCCGTGCGGCCTCGTCATCGTCGTCGTCGTCGTCGCCGTCGTCGCCGTGGTCGTCGTCGTCGTCGTCGTCGTCGTCGTCGTCGTCGTCGTCGTCGTCGTCGTCGTCGTCGTGTCCGCTGCCGCCGCTGCCGCCGCCGCCGCCGCCGCGGCGTCCCAGATCTCCGACGACCCTCTCGTTCTGAGGAACTCACGACGGGAGGGTCTTGGCAATTTCCGCCCTCTGGGGGCCATCGCAGGTCCCCGGACCGTCAAGGGTCGAGTCGATTCGGGATGAGAGATCCTGGGGCCGTCACCGACCGATTCGGGATGGGAAGCCTGCCGTGGGGAAGGGGTCCTCCAGAGGTACTGCCCCCCAGATCTCTCTCTGAAGATATGTTTTTGTTCAATCCTGGTGTTTTTCCTCGATTGTGGCCCCTGGAGCCCAGGACTATTCAACACGGTCCTGGGACGAACACCTAACCCTGAGGAAGGGGTCGAGACCTCTGGCGCCGCGGATGAACAAGAAATATCATCGGCGTCGTCGTCGTGGTCGTCGCCGTCGCTGCCAGAAGCGTAGGGAAGCCTTCGTCTTGATGAAGTCAAGGCGTTGAACTTCTGGCTTCGGCGTTGCAGTTCGGGCCTTTTGGCCGTCCGGGGCGACCTGGGCAATCCCGGAATACTCTCGACGAAGCGCAGCTGCCAGAGAGCCTTCCGAGGCGAGAAAACCCCTAGAGCCAAGAACTGAGGCCGCAGTCGTCGTTCTCGTCACCGCCGCCGTCGGGAGGAGGAGGAGGAGGAAGAGGAGAAAGAGGAGGAGGAGGAGGAGCAGGAGGAGGACGAGGAGGAGAAGGAGGAGGAGGAGGACGAGGACCAGTGTAAACCCAAGAGTCATCAACGATGCTCGGGTAAACCCTTCCTCCAAGCCCCCTCAATAGGCCCCTACAACGGTTCATGTCCACAGAGGGAACTGCCTCGTTGGACGACAACCGTTTGAAGACCGTGAACCATGTTAAAACATTGTTCTCGGGATTCCAACGCCACGGATCAAAGCAGGAGGATGAGGATGAGGATGATGATGCTGATCGTGTTGATGATGCTGCTGCTGCTGATGATGATGATGATGCTGATGATGATGATGATCATGTTGATGTTAATGATGATGATGATGATGATGATGATGATGATGATGATGAGGAGGAGGAGGAGGAGGAGATGGAGGAGGATGATACCGATGACGATCATGTTGTTGATGATGATGATGATGCTGATGATGCTGATGATGATGCTGCTGATGATGATGCTGATGCTGATACTGATGCTGATGCTGATGATGATAATGCTGCTGCTGATGATGATGCTAATGATGATGCTAATGATGATGCTGCTGCTGCTGGTGATCAGGGGGAGAAGGAGGAGGAGGAGGAACAAGAGGAGGAGGAGGAGGCGGAGACGGAAGAAGAGGAGGAGGAGGAGGAGGAGGAGGAGGAGGAGGAGAAGAGCAGGACGAGGAGAAGGAGGAGAGAGAGGAGGAGGAAGGAGGAGGAGGAGAGGAGGAGGAGAGAAGGATGAGTGGAGGAGCAGGAGGAGTAGGAGGAGGAGGAGAGCAGGAGGAGGAGGGAGGAGGAGGAGGAGAGGAGGAGGGAGGAGGAAGAGAGAGGAGGAGGAAGGGGGGAGGAGGGAGGAGAGGGAGGTTGAGGGGAGAGGAGTAGGAGGTGAGGAGGAGGAGGAGGAGGAAGCGGAGGAGGAGGATGAGGAGGAGGAAAACGAGGAGGCGGAGACGGAGGAAGAATTGGTGGAGGAGGAGGAGGAGTTATGAGGAGGAGGAGGAAGAGGAGGAGAGGAGGAGGAGGAGGAAGAAGGAAGAGGAGGAGGGCAGGATGAGGAGGAAGAGGAGGAGGGGAGAGTAGTAGGAGGAGAGGAGGAGGAGGAGGGGGAGAGGGGAGGAGGAGGAGAAGGAACAGGAGGGGGAGGCGGAGTAGGATGAGGAGAAGGTGGAGGAGGAGGCGGAGGAGGGGGAGGAAGAGGAGGAGGGGGAGGGGGAGGCGGAGGAGGAGGCGGCGGCGGAGGAGGAGGCGGAGGAGGAGGAGGAGGCGGAGGAGCAGGAGGAGGCGGAGGAGGATGCGGAGGAGGAGGAGAACGTGAAGGAGGAGAATGGGGAGAAGGCGGATGGGGGCGAGGGGGCGGAGCAGGAGGAGGAGGCGGACGATGATGGTGATGCTGCTGATGCCGATGCCGATGACGACGATGTTGATGATGATGCTGCTGACGATTATGATGATGCTGATGGCCACGATGTGGTTGATAATGCTGATGATGATGATGATGATGATGATGATGATGATGATGATGATGATTGATGATGACGATTGATGATGACAATCATGATGCCGATGGTGATGCTGATGGTGATGATGATGCTGATGAAGAGATTGCTGATGCTGACGAGTATGCTGCTGGTGGCGATGGTGATGATGATGGTGATGATGATGGTACGGATTGTGACTACGAGCATGCTGATGCTGATGATGATGATAATGGTGGTGGTGGCGACGATGACGATGCTGATGATTACGGGGATGATGCTGTTGAGGATGATGGTGATGCTGATTCTGATGCTGCTGGTGCTGATGCTGCTGATGCGTATGATGAGGATGGCGAGGAGGCGGATGCCGTTGATGATGCTGAGGATGAGTACTACATGCTGCTGATACTGGTGACGATGATGAGTATGATGATGTTGCTGATGCTGATGGTGGTGATGATGCTGCTGAGCATGCTGATGTGGATGATGATGCAGATGATGCTGCTGAGGATAATGACGCTGAATGTGCTGCTGTTGATGGCGACGATGCTGCCGATGCTGCTGCTGATGATGATGAGGATGCACGGATGAGGCTGATGGTGTTGCTGCTGATGAGGATGATGACGATGCTGATGCTGATGAGAATGATGCTGCTGCTGCTGCTGTTGATGAGGATGCTGATGATGGTGATGATGTTGATGATGCTGCTGTTGCTGATGATGATGCGGATGATGCTGCTGCTAATGCTGAGGATGATGAGACTGCCGCTGCGGCTGCTGCTGCTGCTGCTGATGA
>CAUYUJ010011284.1:0-7500 GCA_963575745.1 Prorocentrum cordatum
TACGACTACTACTACTACTACTACTACTACTACTACTACTACTACTACTACTACTACTACTACTACAATTACTCCTTCTAGAATTATGCTACTACTTCTACTACTACTACGAGGATCACACGTCACCTGATTCTCGACTTCGAATGGACGGTGAAGATTAAGGGTTCGGGTTCGGGTTCGGATTTGGCCTTTGCTTTCAATACAATACAACAAGCATACACTAGAAACGCGCTACAATAGGAGCGCAAAAAAACAGGAGCACAATGGGAATACAATTGGAATGCGCTAAGATGGGAATAAACTAGGAATACAGTAGGAAAGCGTCACAAGACGTTGAGAACCCACTAGGACTAAAATTGGACTGCGCTTCAAGAGGAGTACAATACGAACACACTAGGAACACAATAGGAATGCAATAGGAATGCGCTTCAATTGGAATACTGTAGGAAGACCATAGGAAAACAATAGGAATACAAATTAGGAATACGGAAGAAATACAATGTCAATACACTAGGCACGAAAATGACGTGTGAAACTTCCCTTTTGATTAACGTTCCTACTCCAACCGCTATAAAGGCAGTAGACAAGAACCGTACACGAAGTTGACGTGTTTTTGCGCCGGCGCGAAAGTGACGTGTGAAACGTATAGGTTTGGTTTTTTCCCCAACCATCCTGTGGTGTTGGGTCCTCGTTTTGAAGAGACGGTGCCCCGCGTTCCCTCCTCCCGCTGCCCCCTCCCTCCTCCCCCTCTTCCCTGCGTTTTACCCACCCAGTACAGCGTTTCGTAGCTCCATAGGGAGCTCCACCGAAGGCCCCAGTGCCCGCACCCGCATGCGTCAGCCACACCCATGTCGGCACACCCCTCACACGTTTCGTGGCTCCATAGGGAGCTCCACCGAAGGCCCCAGTGCCCGCGCCCGCATGCGTCACCCACACCCATTTCGGCACACCCCTCACACGTTTCGTGGCTCCATAGGGAGCTCCACCGAAGGCCCCAGTGCCCGCGCCCTCATGCGTCACCCACACCCATTTCTGCACACCTCTCACACGTTTCGTGGCCCCATAGGGAGCTCCACCGAAGGCCCCAGTGCCAGCGCCCGCATGCGTCACACACACCCATTTCGGCAAACCCCTCACACGGTTCGTGGCTCCTAGGAGCTCCACCGAAGGCCAGTGCCCGCGCCGCATGCGTCACACACACCCAATTCGGCACACCCCACACATGTTGCGTGGCACCATAAGAGCTCCGTCGAAGGCCCCAGCGCTGCCGCCCGCATGCGTCACCCACACCCAATCCGGCACACCCCTCACACGTTTCGTGGCCCCATAGGGAGCTCCGCCGAAGGCCCCAGTGCTGCCGCCCGCATGCGTCACGCACACCCAGTTCGGCACACCCCTCACACGTTTCGTGGCCCCATAGGGAGCTCCACCGAAGGCCCCAGTGCTGCCGCCCGCATGCGTCACGCACACCCAATTCGGCACACCCCTCACACGTTTCGTGGCCCCATAGGGAACTCCGCCGAAGGCCCCAGTGCTGCCGCCCGCATACGTCACGCACACCCAATTCGGCACACCCCTCACGCGTTTCGTGGCCCCATAGCGAGCTCCGCCGAAGGCCCCAGTGCTGCCGCCCGCATGGCGTCAGGCCACACCCATGTCCGGCACACCCCTCACACGTTGCGTGGCCCATAGGTGAGCCTCCACCGAAGGTACCAGTGCCCGCGCCCACATGGCCACCCCACCCATTTCGGCACACCCCTCACAACGTTTTCGTGGATCCATTAGGGAGCTGCCACCAAGCCCAGTTTTGCCCGCGCCCGCATGAGTCACCCACACCCATTTCGGCACACCCCTCACACGTTTCGTGGCTCCATAGGGAGCTCAGCCGAAGGCCCCAGTGCCCGCGCCCGCATGCGTCACCCACACCCATTTTGGCACACCCCTCACACGTTTCGTGGCTCCATAGGGAGCTCCACCGAAGGCCCCAGTGCCCGCGCCCGCATGCGTCAGCCACACTCATGTCGGCACACCCCTCACACGTTTCGTGGCCCCATAGGGAGCTCCGCCGAAGGCCCCAGTGCCCGCGCCCGCATGCGTCAGCCACACCCATTTCGGCACGCCCCTCACGCGTTCCGTGGCCCCATAGGGAGCTCCGCCGAAGGTCCCAGTGGGTGTGCCCGCATGCGTCCCGCACACCCATTTCGGCACACCCCTCACACGTTTCGTGGCCCCATAGAGAGCTCCACCGAAGGCCCCAGTGGGTGTGCCCGCATGCGTCCCGCACTCCCATTTCGGCACACCCCTCGTACGTTTCGTGGCCCCGTAGGGGGCTCCACCGAGAAGATATTCACAATTGCAGTTTTCACAATTGCATATGGTTGGGTCCTTCGCCAGGATAATTTGTTCCGCATACTGCCGCTAAACAGGCAGTAGGCAGGAAGAGTACACGAAGGTGACGTTTGGCCTACTTCATTCTCACAGACACGAAGGCCACGTCTGAAATACCCCTTTTCGAGTTCTTTCCGGTTACAGCCGTTATAAGCGCAGCCAGCCAGAGAAATACACGAAAATGCCGTTTGGCCCGACACGGAAGCGATGTGCAACCCCTACGACGGCGATTATTATTGCTGCTGCTACTACTACTACTACTACTACTACTACTACTACTACTACTACTACTACTACTACTACTACTACGTCTACGACTACGACTAGTAATACCACTCCGGCCACTACTAAAACTACGACTAACTGACTACTACTACTAACTACTACTATTACTACTACTACTACTACTACTACTACTACTACTACTACTACTACTACTACTACTACTACTACTACTACTGCTACTGCTACGACTACTACTACTACTACTACTACTACTACTACTACTACTACTACTACTACTACTACTACTACTACTACTACTACTACTACGATTACTACTACTACGGCTGCTACTACTACTATTAATACTGCTGCTACTGCGGCGGCGGCGGCAGCGCTCGCGAGGTGGCCGCGCTGGAGTTGTGGAAGATCGCCGACGACTCCTCGCCGACCAATCACGTCTGGGGCAGCCGTGCTCTCCTACCCCTTCGAGAGAACCCATCGTGCCGACGATTCCTCGTCAAGAGGAACGCCGAAACCGAAGAGGTCCCCCCCAGGGGCTGGGCAGGGACCACAGCTCCCCCAGTTGTGGCCGGGCTTGGAGGGGCAAAAAGATACCGGCACTGCTACTCCCTGGGCCTCTTCCAGGGTGCGTTCTGACCAGAATTTTGAGCCAAATCAAGCCGTGGCGACGAAGGCCTCCCAGGAGGCCCAAATCCGCGAAAACGATGGGAGGGCAACAGTATCGGCACCTTTTCCTCCTCTGAGGGCCGCCTCGCTGGACAGGATCTCGATGGCCTTCCCGATCCCCTGCAGCTCCTGACGCGCCCGGCGGGCGCGCAGGGGCGCGGCTGCGCGCGGGCAGACCGAAACGGCCGACAAAACGCCGAGGGGCCCCTCACGGCGCACGAAGGGCTCACCTCGCCGTGCCGCGTGCACTCCGTGTACTCCGCGCACCCTGCTCGAACGAGGAGGGGAAGGAGGAGGAGGACGAGGAGGAGGAGGAGGAGGACGAGGAGGAGGACGAGGAGGAAGAGGAGGGGGAGGACGGGGAGGGAGGAGGAGGAAGAGGAGGAGAAGAAGGAGGAGGAGGAGGACGAGGAGGAGGAGGACGAGGCGGAGGAGGAGGAGGACGAGGAGGACCAGCATAAACCCAAAATGCATCAACGATGTTGCAATGAATCCTCCCACCAAATTCCATATCCACAGATCCCTAGAAAATGTCATGTTCACTGTGGGCAGTGCCCCATTATGAAGACAACTGTGCGAGGATCCTCAATGGTGCGAAAACACAACTCCTAGGACTTCAGCGCGGCGGATCAACGTGAATGCTGCGTCCTAAGAATCCCACATCGTGCGCGAACACCATGCCTGGAGCTTCCACACAGCGACCCGACGTGACCGATGCGTCGTGACAAGCCTAAATCGTGCCAGAACTCCGTTTCTGAGACTTCAACCATACGAGTCCTTGAAACTGCTGTTAAGACAGATGTGCGCGGAGGTGTGGTAAGAAGAGGAGGAGGAGGAGAAGGAGGAGGAGGAGGAGGAGGAGCACAGCACAGCGTAGAGGAAAAGGAGGAGGAGGATGAGGAGGAGAAGGACTAGCGTAAACTCAAGACGCGTCAACGATGTTGCGATAAACCCCCCCACCCAGTTCCATCTCCACAGGTCCCTAGAAAACGTCATGCTCATTGTGGGCAGTGCCCCATGATGAAGACAACTGTGCGAGGATCCTCAATCGGGCCAAAACACCCTTGGGACTTCAGCGCGGAGAATCAACGTGAACGCTGCGTCCTAAGAATCCCAAATCGTGCCCGGACACCGTGCCTGGAGCTTGCACGCAACGACCAGACGTGGCTGTTGCGTCTTGACAGTCGTAGATCGTGCCAGAACGCCGTTCCTGGGACTTCAACCATACGAATCCTTGAAACTGTCCTCCTCCTCGTTCTCCTCTTCCTCTGGTACGCTGAACTCCTCCTCCTTCTTATCCATCCATCCCTGTGCCTGGTTTGCTTTCTTGATTATATATATATGTCCCTGAAGCCTCCCAGACGAGTCGGTAGGGCGGGCCGGTTTCGACTTAGACTTCTTCACCGAAATGGTCCTGAAGCATGAGCTTCGTTCGCATCAGCTTCACGGGTGGAGGGCGGGTGGGTTTCAACATGTGGCTCTCGCCTTAGCACCGCACGCTTTTTTGGGGGCGAAGCATTTGTTGCGGCAGCTTCACGGATTGAGAGCAGTTGGTTTTCATAATGTGGCTCTCGCTTTAGCGCCGCACACATTTGTTTTAACAGTGTGCAGCAGTTTCACGGATGGACGGCGGGGCGTTTTCAAAATGTGGCTCCCCTATGTGCCGCATACATGTTTTTGGAAAGTTTGCAGCTGTTTCACGGATGGACTGCGGGTCGTTTTCACAGGGTCTGAAGCCTCCAGGGCACAAACCTCAACGAATGCCCACACAGCAGTCTGCTTGTCACAGCAGAGTCTGAGGCTTCCACGATACAGTCGAGGTTGATTAGTAAGTCGACCCTGCCAAATCAAGGGTACCCTTGCGCCCCGTGCTTCGCGAACCATGCCTTTTACATTCCTACTGCAATGTGGCCCTCGGAAGGTTCTTGTGTCCTCTCGCGCGTCCTCTCCAATCAACTCCGACTGTAGCAGAAAGCCCCACTCCTAAGCTCAACTCGGATACCCTGGCCGAGTCGCAGGCGGTCGGCAGGATGGCGTGAAAGACATCTGCCACCGTGCCTCGAGACACGAAGTGGAGTGTTCCCCAAGCTTTGCGAGCTGTCTGCGCTCTGTGCTCAGTATGATACTTGATCCACTTAGGACTTTGAGGCAGGGAGCCAAGATCCCTAATCCTTTTGGCGCTCCCGCGCGCTCTTTTCCAAAGGTCCGAGGGCCCCCCATGACGGGCCAATAGGGCCCCCAGAAGTGCCAAGAGGGCCCAAGAGGCATCCAAGACAGCCCGCGAGCGCTCCAAAACGCCCAAGATGGCCTCCAGACGGTCCAAGAGGCCTCAAGACGCCCCAAGAGGCCTCCAAGAGCACTCCCAAGAGGGCCCTAAGAGGCGCACAGTATTGATCGGTCTTAGGTTTTTCGGGCGGTTCCCCCTTTTCGGATCCCCAAGGCTCCAAAACGGGCCAAGAGGCCCCCAAGATCGCCCAAAGACGACACAAGAGGTACCGAGACGGCCCGCGAGGCCCCCAAGACGGCCCAAGAAGCCTCAAAGACGGCTCGAGAGGGCCCTGGGAACTCCCCAAAAGTGATCCCAAAGGGGGAATACGAACTGAGATTCCGAGCTCTCCGCCCCAAGAAACCCCATGGCGGCTCCCAAGAGGCTCCCAAGAAGCCCCAAGAGGCCCCCAAGAGGTCTCCAGGAAGCCCCCAAGAGGCCCCCAAGAGGCCACCGAGAGCCCTCCGAGACCCCAAGAAGCATACATGAGGACCTGACCCACAACCCAGGCACGGAAGCAGGATGGGCCGAAGGCATCTAGTATCCGCCGCCCCCTGTGGCTTGCAAAAGGGGTGCACGGTGTGTTAAATATTGGGTAGGCTTCGGTCATTGTTGAAGTCACCAAAAGGCATTCGGCCTAACGCGCTGGCCACCCGGAAGGCTGGATAAAAGCCGGAAAGTTCGCCTCCAAGACAGCATGGCCTCCAAGATGCCTCCGAGACGGCAAAAATGGCCCCAAGGGACCCAAGATGTCTGCAAGACGGACCCGGATGCCCCCAAGATGGCCCAAGACGGACCTAGAGGCCTACAAGACAGCCCAAAAGGCCTCCAAGAGGACCTCGGGAAGGCCCAAAGATGCCAAGATCACTGATTTGCGTTAAATTCTTGACGGACTGATAGCGTTCGACCATTTTTGGCTTTCTGAGGGCCCATGACGGCCCCAGAGGCCACCAAGATGGCCCCAAGAGCGCCCAAGAGGCCTGATGGCCCAAGAGGCTTCCAAGACGGCCCCAAGAGGGCTCCAAGACGGCCCAGGAAACCTCCAAGACGCCCAAGATGGCCTCCAGACGGCCCTGAAGCACTCCAAGTGGGCCCCAAGCTAGCCCAGAGAGGCCCCAAGAAGGCTTCCGACGGCGCCAGACGGGCCGGGAACGCCCTCAGACTGCCAAAGAGCCCCCCAAAAAACTTCCAAAAGCATCCAGAAGGCCCAAGAAGACCCCAAAGAGGCTTCCAAGAGGAAGCACCCAGGAGACCCAAAGAGTGCCCTAAGAGTAGAAGAATAGGTAATGGGACGAGCAATCACATCACCACGGCGGTCACAATTGCGAACAGATGCGACTCCACTTTAAAGCTGATTTCCCAACTATTCCACTACTTCGATCGATAGATGAACCAGACTTCTACGTTTTTGGATGCAGTGTCGGTGCGATCAGGCTGGAGCTATCAATAGTTGAAAGCCTGTTGCTGCGGCCGTCGCACAAGGAAGGCAAAATCAACTCGACCTGCTGCTGAAATGGCTGCAGGTGCTAAATCAAGAGGGCGGCGAAGTCACAAGAAGAGGCGAAGTCATAAATAACCCCTCCCTGTCGCACCCCGAGGCCGATCGAAACGGCGGGCTAGGCGGTTCGCCTTAGAATTCCTCACCATGTCTGATCCTGCAGCTTCAAGATTGACAACAGTTTCCCAGATGGAGGGCGGGTCGCTTCCGAAATGTGGCTATAGCCTTAGTGCGGAGCACAGTCGTTAATAATTAGCCTGACGAAGGACCCAACCATGTGCAGCTGTGAGTACCGCAGTCGTGACTATCATGTTCGATGAAGCTCCCTATGGGGCCACGATCCTCGTGAGTGGTGCGCCGAACTGGGGCGGGACCGCCATGCGAACTTTCCCACTGGGGCCTTCGAGTGGAGCTCCCTATGGGGCTACGATCCTCG
>CAUYUJ010011284.1:12500-23699 GCA_963575745.1 Prorocentrum cordatum
GTGTTCACCCTCTGGGCCACAACGCGCGTTATGAGCGCCCCCCCTCCCCCCCCCTCCCCCCGCCTCCTCCCCATCACGTACCGCTCTCCCCCCCCAGTGCGTCCCTGGCACTGCCGCAGTGCGTCCAGCACCAGTCTGGGGGGAGTGATGCCCCCTACGTCCCCCCCCCTCCCCCAACCTCCCCCCCCATAACGCCCGTTCTCGCCGCGAACGCAAAAATGCGCTCTCTCTCTGAGCCTGTCCCCCCCGAACGTTGCCCCTGATCCTTGGTCGTGGCGAAGAAGGCCTCGTCCGCCTCGCCGGGTCGGGGTCTTTGGTCGCCGCCGCCGCCGTCGGTCGACGGCCGTCGGACACCGTCGTCCTTCATCGTTGTCGTCGGTCGTTGTCGTCATCGTCGTCGTCGTCGTGATTGTTGTCGGTCGTCGATCGACGGTCGTCGTGTATCGTCATCGTCGTCGTCGGCGGCGGCGGCGTCGGCGTCGGCGTCGTCGGCGGCGGCGTCGGCGTCGGCGTCCGTCGTCCGTCGTCCGTCGTCCGTCGCCCGTCGTCCGTGGTGCGTCGTTCGTCGGTCGTCGGTCGTCGGCCGTCGTCTGGCTCTGCCAGGAGCGCGCCCCTCGGCGGGGCCGTCCGCATGCCCTCCCGGGGAGGGGCACCACGCGTGCGACCGTGGGCGCCCACCAGGGGTCCGCTGGCGGCCTGTTTTGGCCTGTTTTGGTGGCGGCTCCTCCTCCAACTCCTCCTCCTCCTCCTCCTCCTCCTCCTCCTCCTCCTCCTCCTCCTCCCCATCCTCCTCCTCCTCCTCCTCCTCCTCCTCCTCCTCCTCCTCCTCCTCCCCTCCTCCTCCTCCTCCTCCTCCTCCTCCTCCTCCTCCTCCTCCCCCTCCTCCTCCCCCCTCCTCCTCTCCCTCCTCCTCCTCCTCCTCCTCCCTCCTCCTCCTCCTCCTCCTCCCCCTCCTCCTCTCCCTCCTCCTCCTCCTCCTCCTCCTCCTCCTCCTCCTCCTCCTCCTCCTCCTCCTCCCTCCTCCCTCCTCCTCCAACTCCTCCTCCTCCTCTCCGCCTCCTCCTCCTCTCCTCCTCCTCCTCCTCCTCCTCCTCCTCCTCCTCCTCATCCTCCTCCTCCTCCTCCTCCTCCTCATCCTCCTCCTCCTCCTCCTCCTCCTCCTCCTCCTCTACTCCTCCTCCTCCTCCTCCTCCTCCTCCTCCTCCTCCTCCTCCTCCTCCTCCTCCTCCTCCTCCCTCCTCCTCCTTCCTCCCCTCTCCGCCTCCTCCTCCTCCTCCTCCCCCCCCCATCCTCCTCCTCCTCCATCCTCCTCCTCCTCCTCCTCCTCCTTCCCCCTGCCTCCTCCCCCTCCTCCGCCAACTCCTCCTCTCCTCCTCCTCCTCCTCCTCCTCCTCCTCCTCCTCCTCCTCCTCCCCCTCCTCCTCCTCCTCCTCCTCCTCCTCCGCCTCCTCCTCCTCCCTTGCCGTGAATTATCGGACACCCGCGGGGGCGGGGAGAGAGCAGGTCGGGGGCGGGGAGAGCAGGCCGAGCGAGGAAGCAGGAAGCCCAAGCGGCAAAAAAGACAAGACAGCATAAGAACATAAACCTTTGGCGCTCCGCGCAAATTCCTTGGACTTGCGCTGGGCCCCCCTCCCTGGCGCGCGGAGCGCGCCAGGGGCGGCGCCGGAGGCGCCGCCGGGGGGGGCCCCAGTGCGGATCCAAGAAATCCGCGCGGAGCCCCAAAAAATCGTGTTTACACCGCTCCTTCCTCTTCTTCGACGAAGGCAGGGGTAACTGGGAGGGCTGCCCGCCGCACCCGCCGTCGGTTTCCCCTGGCCCACCCCCCGGCGGGACCCGCGTGCCGGAGAGAGGGCGCTCCCCAGAAGCTCGGCGCGCCATACCCGAGCGCTCCCCCAGAAGGCGCCCCCGCGCGGGGCCGCACGCGACAGCCCGCGAGGAGCGCCCGCCGAGCGAGTGTGCCGAGGCGCCCTCGGGGAGCGCACAGCGCTGCGTGTGCCTCGGACCACTCGCCCATGGGGTCGGGTAGGGGGCGACGATGACGTCTGCGAGTGGGCGTCGACACCCATGCGTCGTCGAGTCGACACCCATGCGTCGACTCGCCCAGTCGTCGCCCAAGCGTCACCTAGTCGTCCTCGTCGTCCTCCTGGTCGTCCTCCTCGTCGTCGTCGTCGCCCTCTCGCCTAGTGGTCGTCGGCGCCCACTCGGCGTCGCTTCAACGTGGGACCAGGGGTGTCCGAGCGCCTGGCGCTCAGCGTGTCCGTTAGACCCCTCTCCCCCACAGAGTGACCGTGAGCATGCCCAATCTTGCCTGGCGATGCTCAAAATACCCGGTGTCCAACGATGTCGCCGGCAGGGCCGGAAACGAGCTGGTTACACCCTACGGAAAAGTCGGCAACAGTACTTCTCTACACCCCCCTTTTCCTGATCCATTTCCTCGTCCTCGCTCTACAACGAAATACTCCCTCTTTCACCTCACCCGATCTCTCCTTCTCTTTCTCCTCGCCCTTCTCTTCATGACCTCTCCTTTTCTTTCCTCTCCTCCTCCCCTTCTTCTTCCTCCCTCCACATTCCTATTCACATTTTCCCAATAATGATTCCATCTGGATAACACTCCCTTCTCTCCCATGATGCTGTCTGTATTTCGCACGCCTATCCCACGCGCTGTGTTTGTCCCAGGTTGGCATTCGATGTTGTCCAAACAGATCGCCATCGGTCTTTCAAAGATGGTGCCGCGCTCCAGCTGCAGCGTTGGCCGCGTTCCAGGATCGGCGCGTGCTGCCGCCGTTCAAAATGGCACTCCCGCCCCAGCGCGGGCCAAAAATCTGAATCCGATGATTTCCTCGCCGTTGCCGGCCCCGTCACTTCCCCTCCTCCGCCTGCCCGCGGTCCTCCTGCTCCCTCTCCTCCCACTCCTGCTACTGCTGCAGCTCCTCCTCCTCCTCCTCCTCCTCCTCCTCCTCCTCCTCCTCCTCCTCCTCCTCCTCCTCCTCCTCCTCCTCCTCCTCCTCCTCCTCCTCCTCCTCCTCCTCCTCCTCCTCCTCCTCCTCCTCCTCCTCCTCCTCATCCTCCCTGTCACCCCGCTCATCCTAAACCTCCTCCTCCTCCACCGATCAATGTACACCGCTCCCTTTCAAGAAGCGAATCCCGCCACAGGGGTCTTTGGGGGGAAGCGAGGTCCGCCAGGGCACCCGTCGGCGGACGCAGCAAAGTCAGCGCAACGGGAAGGGACGGGCGGCAGGGTAGAGGGTCAAACCTGGCATAAACACTACGATAATATCTCTCTCTTCCTCCCTCTCTCTCTCTCTCTCTCTCTCGTTTTCTCTCTTTCTCTCTCGCTGTATCTCTCCTGCCCGATTGCCTACCTCCTTCACTCCCTCACTCCCTCCCTGCCTCTTCCACCACCCTTCATCCTTCTCCGTCCTGCCTCGTCCCCAACCCTTCCTGGACGCCCTCCTCCTCTTCCTCCTCCTCCTCCTCCTCCTCCTCCTTCTCTGCTTCCGCTGCAGCAGCAGCAGCAGCAGTATCATCAGCAGCAGCATCGTACTCCGCGTGTCCATCGTCGTCATCAGAAGCATCAACATCAGCATCCTCCTACTACTCCTCCTCCGCAGCAGCAGCAATATCAACAGCATAAGCATCCTCAGCATCGTCGTCATCATCATCATCATCATCATCATCATCATCATCATCATCATCATAATCATAATCATCAGCAGCAGCAGCATCATCATCGTCATCATCTGCATCATCATCAGCAGCATCACCATCATCATTATCATCATCATCATCATCATCATCATCATCATCAGCAGCAGCAGCAGCATCATAAGCATCATCAGCGTTGTCGTCATCATCACTATCCTCAGCATCATCATCAGCAGCATCAGCAGCAGCTTCATCAGCATCATCAGCAGCAGCATCATAATCCACACATCCATCGTCGTCATCAGCAGGACCATCATCAGCATCATCATCACCAACATCACAGCATCAGCATCATCAGCAGCATCATCGTCATCACCATCCTTAGCATCAGCAGCAGCAGTATCATCGCCATCATCATCATCATCAGCAGCAGGATCATCATCATCATCATCATCATCATCATCATCATCATCATCAGCAGCAGCAGCAGCAGCAGCAGCATAATCATCAGCATCATCATCAGCATCAGCATCAGCATCAGCATCATTAGCATTATGATCACCGTCCCTCCTTATCATCCCCCCTCCGTCCCACACCATGTTCCTCAGCCCCACACCATCTCCGATTATGCGACCCATTCTCGATACCTGTGTGCCAGCGTAGGCCTCCAAATAGGGAGATGCTGCACCGTGGGTGTGCAGGCTGTGCGGTGCAAGCTATGCGGGCGGCAAGAGACGCCGCAACGATGCGGCACCGACCAGGCACCGGCCGAAACCCCGACACGCCCGCCCCGCACACGAGGCGGCAACGAGGCGGCAACGAGGCGGCAGCAGCCGAGAAAGCTCGACGCGCCCGCCCCGCACTCGAGGGGCGGCAACACGGCGGCCACGAGGCGGCAACGAGCCGGCGCCCACCGGGCACTGGCAGAAGCCCCGACACGCCCATCCAGCTCGTGGGCAGCACCGGTCAACAAAAAGAACCGAGGTGCACGCACCGGTCCTTTCTCATTTTCCCCTGCGCTCTCTCTCCTCTCTCCCTCCTTCTCCTCGCCCCCTTCACTCTCATCCAGTGGTCCTCGAGGCCCCCTTCCCCCCCGCCAATCCTGTCTCAACCGTCCTCCTCCCCGCCAGCCTTCGATCGCGGGGTCGGCTT
Source organism: Prorocentrum cordatum (assembly GCA_963575745.1). Classification (NCBI taxonomy): domain Eukaryota; class Dinophyceae; order Prorocentrales; family Prorocentraceae; genus Prorocentrum; species Prorocentrum cordatum. Next base: position 17,298 of record CAUYUJ010011284.1, read on the forward strand.
CCCAGTCGAAGTGTCGCCCGCACGGGGGCACGGGGAGGAGCGCCGGTGGACGGAGGGGGGGCGAGGAGCGGCGGGAGGGGAGGGGCGGAGCAGGAGAGGGGAGGAGGGAGTCCCACAGCGACGAACGAAGTTCGGCGGCGAGCGAGGGGGGGAAATGAGAAGGAGAAGGCCTCCTCAGAAGGCGGCGGGACTTCTCAGAAGCCCTCGCGCCTTCTGAGTGGATTTTTCTGTCTTCGGGGAAGGCTTGGAAAACTTCTCAGAAGTCCGGGGAACTTCCGAGCCTGCTGAGAAGGCCCGCCCCTTCTCGCTTCCCCCCTTCGCTCGCCGCCGAGAAGTTCTCGCATGAAATATGCGTCAAAACAGAAACCAACGAGCGGACTCTCGTCTGAGAGATCGGCCCCCGCGCGCTTCCTCCTGTCGAGGGCCCGCTGCCCAAGCTCCTCGGCTTGGGCGCGGGAGGAGAAGACACACAGCGCAGGGCCTCGGACGAGGTCGACACCGACCCGCTGGGAGGAGGAAGGAGGGGAGACGAGGAGCAGGATGAGGAGCACGAGGAGGCGGAGGAGGGAGGCAGGGAGGGAGGGACGAGGAGGGGGGGGGAGGGAGGCAGGGAGGGGGGGACGAGGAGGGTGGGGGGGAGGGGAGGAGAGGGAGGAAGGCGAACAGGGCCGAGGACGGCAGAGGGAGGCAAAGGGCGGACGAGAGGAGGCGCGCCGCCCAGGGGCCTTCAGCTGCTTCTGCGTGTCGCTGCGGAGGACCTTGCTCTCCGCATGGGCCTCCCACGCCCGCCTCCCCCCCCCGTAAAGAGGGGGACTCCTCGACGACCCAAGCGGACAAGTTCCTCGACGAACTGTTTTAAGTCGAGGCTCTCGATTCAAGCTGGTGCCTCTACAAAAAGTGAGCTGGTGTTCGGATCCTGCCACAGCTCAGCTTGTCGCCAAAACTGCTGCGGTGAGCCTGGCTACACGCAAGAGTGGCCCTGGGTAAGAGTGACCGTTGGTGCGCGGCTTGTTGGGGGGACGTGGGGTGGCCAAAGCTGGGCGCGCAAGCCGCTGCGACCGCTTCGCGCTCAACGATCGGGGGACCCACTTGGGCCCGCACGAAACAGGTCACTCCAGCGAAAGGTCACTCTTACGTCTAGTCGATGAGCGGCACAGAGAAGAGAGCGCCAGTACGCACACACGCACACACACACACACGCGCACACACACACACACACACACACTCACACACACGCACGCACGCACGCACGCACGCACGCACGCACGCACGCACGCACACAGCCCCACACACACACACACACACACACACACACACGTCACACACTCACACACACATCAATCACACACACACACACACACACACACTCCACACACTCAAGCACGCACGAACGCATGCTACGCACGCACGCACCCCGGCACGAACTCACCCCGCCACGACACACCACAAACACACCAATCACACAGCACACCACAACGCACGCACACCCTCAACTTCCCGCACTCACGCCGCACGCACGCACGCAACGCCACGCACGCACGCAACGCACGCAACGCAACTCACGCACCCCCACCACACACACACACTAACACACACACAATACACACCACACACACAGCACACACCACAACACAGACAACGCACGCACGCATGCACTCACGCACTCACGCACGCCGAAACGCACCCACACGCCCGACACACACCAGCACACAACACACACACACAACATCACCCACACACACATACACACACCACAACGGAGGGAGCACACACACCACACACACACACACACAACGGCACACACACACACACACACACACACACACACGCACGCACGCACGCACGCACGCACGCACGCACGCACGCACGCACGCACGCACGCACGCGCGCGCGCAGCCCTCTGGCGCCCCCCTTTTGCGGGACCCTCGAGACAGAGGGCCGCGAGCAGCCAGAGGCGGGCAGGGCGGGCCAACGAGGGGTCCCCGCTCCCCCGCCTGGCGTTCCGCATCGGCCTCCTCCTCCTCCTCCTCCTCCTCCTCCTCCTCCTCCTCCTCCTTCCTCCCCTCCTCCTCCTCCCCCTCCTCCTCCTCCTCCTCCTCTCCTCCCCCTCCTCCTCCTCACTTCCTCCTCCTCCTCCATCTCCTCATCCTCCTCTCCTCCCCTCCTCCCCTACTCCTCCTCCTCCCTCCTTCCCTCCCTCCCTCCCATCGCTCCCTCGCTCCCTGCTCCCTCGCTCCCTCGCGCCCTCCCACCCTCCCTCCTTCCCTCCCTCCCTCGCTCGCTCCCTCGCTCCCTCGCTCCCTCGCTCCCTCGCCCCCTCGGTTTAAGTGAGAAGGTGCCTGGTAGAAACCAAACAGTGAGCGCCCGACCCGCGACGAGCACAAGCACTGTTCGGGCTCAAACAAAAACACTAGCAGCAGACAAGCAAGCGCGCTCTTTTGGCAACCGCAGGCGCGTGCTGTCCTCTTGGGCCTCAGGTGAGGCTCCGCTGCGCCGCCAGACTGGCGGCTCCTCGGCCCGAACCGCTACGCGGTCAAGGCCGAAAAGCGAAAAGGACCTACGAAGGGCCAGGGAGGGCATGGGAGGGAAGGGCCCGAGAAAGAATTTGAGCCCCAGAGGGGCCGCGGAGAGGGGGAAAGGGACAGAGGCAAGAGAGACCCTTCCCCCTCACCAGGCACTTACTCCCTGAAACCCTACGTTTTACGCACGCTCAAACTCTTACGTTTAAGCGAGAAGGTGCCTGGTAGAAACCAAACAGTGAGCGCCCGACCCGCGACGAGCACAAGAACTGTTCGGGCTCAAACAAAAACACTAGCAGCAGACAAGCAAGCGCGCTCTTTTGGCAACCGCAGGCGCGCGCTGTCCTCTTGGGCCTCAGGTGAGGCTCCGCTGCGCCGCCAGACTGGCGGCTCCTCGGCCACCCAGCTTCACTCACCCCCTCGGCGCCCGTGACTTGCGGGTGGTGCCGAATGGGGCTCACAGCTGGGCGCCTCACTGCACGGCGCGTGCCGGCGCTGGCGGAGCACCAGCCGGCCTCCTCAACCTCTCCTCGGGGACCGCACTGGCGGGACGCCCCAGCCACCTCCACCTCTCCTCGGGGACCGCACTGGCGGGACGCCCCGGCCCTCGGCCTCCTCACCTCCGCACGCCCCCTCGGCGCCCGTGACCTGCGGGTGATGCCGACTGGGGTTCGCGGCCCTCCTCAGCTCACCTCCGCCCGACGATCCTGGGGGTCGCCACTGCCCCCAGGCCGCTGCCCCAGGACTGCGCACAATCCAGCAACGGCCCCTCCAGTGGTGACACGCCTTGGTTCAAACTCGCACTCCTGCTACTGCCCTCAGGCCCCCGGCTTCTCCTTCACCTCAGCAGCCGGTCCATCTTTCGCCGCTTCGACCTTGTACCCCACGTGCAGGGTTGCCACAGACTTCGCCATCGCTTCTGACACTCCAGCGGCGCCCTCATTCGCCCCCCACAAATACTGGCGAAAAGGCTCCGCTGTTCCACCGCCCCCAACGCTTAACCAGCTCCGTGTCTTGGAAGCAGTGGTACAGGGCCGTCGCACCCCCGATTCGGAGCGAATGGCTCTTGAACCTGTCGGGTGGATAGCCTTCCAGCGCCGCCGCCTTCTGAAGCAAGCCCTGGATACGCTCCCGCGTGATCGGACTGCCGCCCCCCCACCTCGCAAGTGGCGAGTGCGCCTCTTTGCCCGCGATACGGCTTGGGAACCAGCGGTTGTAGCGCTCCGCCGCCCACACTGGGCAGATGCCGAACGGGTCGTTCGAGCGGTAGTGGTTCCTCGCCTGTCCTGCTCCCTTCTGGTCGGCCTTCGACGCCTTGAACCACAGCACCACCTCGTCCGCGGCGGCGAAGTGGCTTACCTGCTCGCCCTTGCACTTCGGGGCAATGTCCAGCCCAGTCAGTACCTTCTTCAAACCCCAGTGCCCCGAGTGGGCGCACTCCCCAATCCGCATCATGAAAAAGAAAGCGAAGATCACGCAGAAGTACAAGGCCGCGTCGTCCGCACACGTGTCCGGCTTCAGCATGTCTCGGATCCTCCTCAGCATCTTGGTCGTAACCGGGAGCTTCCTCTTTCCGGGCCCTTGCCAAGTCTCTATCCCATTTAGAGCCGTCCACAGTCGCGGCTTACCCGCCAAGGGGTCGGGCTCGCCCAACATCACATGGTGTGAACGGATCCCCAACAACTTTGACCGTATCGCACCGTGCGACCGCTTCAGGCTGTTGTACAGGTGCACCATGAATAGCAGCAGCCCCTCCTCATCTTGGCGACGCTCTTCGCGAGTCTCACCATGCAGGATGGGCGACCTCCTGCGGATCCGGCAGAACGTCGTCCACTGCCTCCAAGCGACACCGTAGGTCGCCTTCGTCCCCTTTGCCACCGAAGCCACCACGGCTGCGTCTACCAACCTCTGGAGCTCTGGCTCGTACCCAGCATCAGCACGCCCGCCGGCACGCCTGGAGTCCTCCCTGGCGATCCGCCTGAACTGCCGCTCTAGTCCTTCGCTGCCCCGGCTGCTACCCGCTGCCGCCTCCAGGTACCGGCTCACCGCCTCCGGGTCGATGTCCTCGGGCGGCCTAACCTCCTGTGCCTCACGCAGCGCCACCTCCTCACGCTCACGTTCCCCCCCTCCCCCGTGCCGGGGGGCCACGCGGCGCGGCGTTCGGGGACGTCTGTCCGGTTGGCTCTCCCGGGTGCCGCGGGCGGTCCGCGCCACCCCCCGTGGAGGCGCCCTTTCCTCCTCCTCCTCCTCCTCCTCCTCCTCCTCCTCCTCCTCCTCCTCCTCCTCCTCCTCCTCACGGCGCCCCTCTGGGCTTCGGTCAGGGGCCCGTGCCCGCGCCTGCGTCCGACTCGCCTGGGCCGCGACCGCGGAGGCGCCCCCTGCCTTGGCTACCCCCTGCACTGCCGCCGACCGGCCCCTTGCCATCGAGATGGGGTAGGTCCGGTTGCACATCGGGCAGCCCATGTCCCGGCCCTCGCCCTGCACCCCGCAGTACTCGCACCATGCGTAGCGGGCATCCGGGCCGCCTCCTGGGAAAGGCACTGGCCGAAGTTCGTCAACCTCCTCCTCTGTTCCCTCAGAATCCTCCTCCGAGTAAGATTCAGGTGAGTTGAGGTCCCTCACAGCCTCGGCGGCACGCGCAGGTCCGCCTGGCCTGAGCGGGCCCTCCTCCGCCCAGTGACCAGGGGGCTGTGGCCGCCTCTCCGGCCCGCGGGACCCGCTCGACTCCCCCAAAGGGGGTACCCAACTTCCCGGTTGGGGCAGCGGCTCGCGGTCGGCCCGCCCCTCTGGCTGCGGGAGTGGCTCTCGGCCAGGCCGAGAGTGGGCAACTGACGTCTCCGCCCTGGCGGCCCCCTCCTTGGGGCGGCCCTCCTCCTCCGGAGCGGACCAGAGCCCTGTCCTCTGGAACTCCACCCGCCGAGCGAGAGCACGGTAAGTCTGACCGACCGCCCGCGCGACCTCCGCCGGGGGCTCCTCCTCCGACCTCTCCTCCTGCTTGGTCTCCGCTGGTGCAGGTGGAGTCCTCGCCCTTAGGCGGATGTACTCCGCCTGCCCCTCACCTGGGTGCCTGGCCGCACTCTAGGGCCGGTCCGCCTCCGCCTTCCTCTGCCGGGCGGCCGCTCGCTCCGCACGCGCCCGCCGGGCGAGCTCCCCTGGCGATGGGGGGGGGCACTCCTCGCTTTGGCCCCCACTGCCGCTCTCCTCGTCCTCCTCCTCCGCGGCCCCTGGCTCAGGCCCCGGGGGGGGGCGGCCAGAGCGGCGGCGGCTAGCACCCGGGCGGCAGCCTCTGCGATCTCTTGCTTGCGCTCTTGCTTGCGCTTCTTGCCTGCCGCCGCGGTCGCCGGCGGCCCTTCCCCCTCGGGGGGGGGGGCTGGCCGTGGGGCATCTTCTCGCAGTGCCTGAAGTGCTTCGCGCCTCCTTCTGCCCAGTCCGCTCCCTCCGACCGCCCTGCACACTTGTTGCAGCAGAACCCTGACCGCCACCGTGCTCCACCATCGACTGCGGTCGCAGGTTGGGAATGCTCCAAGTAGGGGCACCCTGGGAGCCGGCACGGGCGCAATGCCTCCCTCGCCTCTGGGGGGGGTGGGGCCTGATCGGCACCGCCGGCGCCCTCCCCCACTCCCTCGGCAACCGCGCGTCGCCCTGTGGGCGTCCAGTGGCACCAGCTCTCATCCTCAGAACCTCCCGCATGTCGGCCCCTGGTGACCAGTGGGTCTCCTCCAGCTCCCACCAGCCGGCCCTGCGCCCCTTCAGCGGATGGCCCTTCGGGCAGCAGGCCCTCCCTGGCCGTGCTTGGCGGTGCCTTGAAAACCGCGGGCCGCTGCTCCTCCCAGATGGGAGGGAGGCGGCCACCTGGCGCCGCCATGGGCGGCGGGTGCCTCGA